>CM042020.1:85965000-86565000 GCA_023525975.1 Smallanthus sonchifolius
ACTACACGGTAACCCCTAATGTTATACGGGCTACCATGGCGAGTCATGACATTGCCTTTTCTGAGGACACCATTCGACGGGTCTTACAGTTCCAAGATCTCGCCACCGATCCAACAGCATATCCGGACTACTTCGTGGATGGATGTTGAAGGCAGCGTATGGGATATGTCGGTGTCGAGATTATTCTTCCTATAAGAAGATGTGGGTGCTCGATCAGTGGAGGTACTTTGCCCACGTGATGATCATGTGCATCTCTTCAAGAAAGGTGGGAAGGATGCAATGGGACATGATCTAGCAGCAGCCATGGTTGGCTTATCTCTCAACAGGGCTGTAACTTCTCAAGATACATCTTCAAAGCCTTAAATGATCAAATAAATACGGCTGGGAGGTTTAGATTCCTGTTATACCCGAGATTTGTGCAACTACTGATAAATGATGCGTTGCCAAATCTGCCTGCTACTCGGGAGAGATTTCAAGTTAAACGGGTGGACAAGAGAGTGTTTGCCCAATTCCTAAAGCCAGGCAGTGTAGAACCTACCCCTGAGCACACCGCACTCTTTGGCCACCTGATAAATGAAGCGTATGTGGCACCAGATGACTGGAGATGGTTTAGTCATGATTCTAAGCCGGAACTCAGTGAACATTCGAATGAGCAATAAGAAGAGGAGGACGTTGAAAGTGAAGATGAATTGTCTGGAGGAGACAAAGAAGCGGGTAATGACGGTGCTGAAGGATCCAACTTCGAACAGACAGAGCCTGATTCATCTGATTCTGATGATGCACCATCACAGGCACACCCGAGAAGAATGACGAAGGTGACCCTTCCTGAGTCATCTTCTAAGAGAAAGCGACAGTCAACGAGCAGTGAATACGAGGCAGATTCTGACTCTGACACTGCTATTCAAAGACAAAGAAGAGAAAGTATCAACAAACGAAGGGGGGATAGGCAGCAATAAGCTATTCCTTGTGTGGTAGAGATTAGTGTTCAGCAGCAAGTACAAGTATCGGCTGCGAGTTGTGATTCAGCCTCTACCCCACCTTCACAACAACTGTACCGGCGACAGCGGAGGAGGCCACAGGTAACACCTGGTGTGGCGGTCACTTCTATCATAGAGGAGGTTCCTGTGATAGTGACCCTCCCTGTACCATATGTCCTTGTGGCGGTGACTACTCCTACTTTTACAGAGTTAGTCACCATCACACCTTCCATCACTCCTACGACCACCATCCCATCCACAATCCCTACTACCACCATTGAGCACATCAGTCAACCGTACAACTATGGAGACTTTACTTAGGGCTTTGACTTTGATATGATCTTCTCATCCCCACTTCATAATGCTGAAGCTTCTACGTCCAGGAATCCTGATCCGAATGATGCAAGGATTGATACTTTGGAAACCCAAGTGGCTGGACTACTAGAAACTGTTCAGAAATCAAGGGAGAAATCTGAGGCTCAACAGGCTCAAATAAATTCATTGGTGGACGAGGTTACCATTCTAAGAAGCCAGAGGGCTGGGACGGAAAGCAGACTAGCAAATGTGATGGCCTAGAACGAGCTACTGATCAAAACAAACAACATGATTCTGGATCACAGGTCGTCTCTAGAGCTTCGGTTTGACATGCAGCAAAAAGAACATGAATTGATGGTCAAGTTGGTTACTGACCTGACCAATAAGATTCCTGCTCAGGGAAAGAAAGAGAAAGAAAAGGAGAAAGAGAAGAAGAAGACATCTAAACCTACCGGTGATGAGCCTTGCCATCCTGTTGATCTGACAAAGACAAGGATCCTGAAGTCGGTCCTAGTGGAAGTGAGCATCAAGCTTTGGCTATAGTGCCCATTTCTGCTATTCCAATGGCTGAGGGGGAGTCGACTCATCAGGAAGGTGGTGATACTTCTGGTGGTGGTGATAAAGGAAAGTCAGTGGCTGATGTTCTGAGAGATCTATCTGACGATGAGATCTTATTCTTAGAGTCTGACTATTCCAAAGAAGCACAGATCGAGGCTCTCGATAATCTTGAAGAAGGAGAGATCGACTCTGGTGATGATTGGGATGAAGATGATGATGATGTATTTATTGAAATTCTAAAGGGCAACGGGGAAGGCGAGTATGAGTTTGAAGATGGAGAGATCTTCGAAGTTCCATCCTTTGAATCTCAGCTCGACACAGGTTCAGTCGAGACTGCTAGCAATGTTGAAGCATCGGCTGAAGCCTCCCCTGCCGACCCTACACCTATGGATCCAGAGGCACAGAAAAACAAAGATATGCCTGCTAGTTCATCAAAGGATCCGGCTCCAGTCTGGCAAAAGACTTCTATCATAGACAAACACGGAGAAACAGGGATGATCTTAGCTGTGAGGTTTGAGGAAGATAAGCAGTTGTTCGCCATCAAGCGATCTGGGGGGGTTCAATACTTGAAACCAACCAGTGAAGCCTTCAACTCCTTACCTAGATACGACCTCGTGAACCTAGCAAACCGAGAGCTGCTGGGTCACTCAAATCACGCAGTAGCAATGGGTTTGTGGCAGGTTCTACAGCGTAAATTGCCCAAGCGAGTCAAGGATAAGAAAGCTAGACATCCTGTGACTAAGAAATGCTTAAAGAAACTTGTATACAAGCCAGTGCTATGTGAAACCAAGATTCCCATGAGCAAGTTATCTCAGGATATCCTAAGTAACATATGGTACTAGTACGTAGATCCAAAAACTGGCGAGGCAGTGGTGATAGGAAGGGTATGGTCAGATAGTTGAAGCTTAGTGCCAAGGGAACTGATCAGAGTATTTGATGAAGTCTGCTTCATTAACTTCTCTGTGAAAGATCTGGAGGCTCTAGCTGACAGGTACTGCATGCATACGGATGAATGGACAAAGTTCCTTGCTTCTAAATATGACAAGGTGATCAAGTTTTGCCTTGACTACAAGAAGAAGATGGAAGCTAAAGATGCAGAGCTGTGAAGACCAAAGACGATCCAGAGCTGTTGTCAAGGGGGAGTTTGTTGAAACACTTTTGTATGACAAACACTCTGGATAGAGTCTTAGTTTATGTACTTTATTTGTATGTATTTGTCTTTGTTTGTAAGCGTCTGTATGTATTAGTTATCGAGTTGTATTTACTAATGCATGTTGATAGTTGCTTAATTCTCCAAGTGTTTTGCGCAATTAGTATGTGCGCAGGAATTAGTTCCTACGTACTTAGCAAGTACGCAAGAATACTCTGCGTACTTGCTAAGTACGCATGAACTAATTCCTGCGCACTTGCTAAGTGCACAGAGATTAGGTCTCGTATAAATAGGATAGGTTGACAGAAGTTAAGTACGCAGACTATTGTGCACTCAGTATTTTTCTCTCTGTAACCTTCAAGTGTTTATAATAGACGAATGTTTAAAGTGATTCACTTGTCGGTTTACTTTGTGTTGTTTAATTCTCCACCTAGTCACGGGTATTCCCCACCCGGTCCGACTAGCCAACGCACTTGCATGTGACGATCCGTGACACCCGAGGGACCTACAAAAATGACAAAATGGAAAATTTGACCCGGCTTTACCTGAAGGAAATAGTTTCAAGGCATGGAGTGTCAATCTCCATCATCTCAGATAGGGATAGTCATTTTACTTCTTGATTCTGGTAATCATTACAAGAAGCGTTGGGAACACGCTTAGATTTGAGCACTGCCTATAAACCCACAAACAGATGGACAAAGTGAACCAACCATCCAAACTCTAGTAGATCTATTGAGAGCTTGTGTGATATATTTTGGCAACAGTTAGGATACTCACCTACCATTGGTTGAATTTTCATACAACAACAGTTATCACACGAGTATCAAGGCAGCACCATTTGAAACTGTAGGTCCCGGGAGCCTCGTCGCGCAGCGGATATACACGGACCTGTTCTGTGATTTGTGTGGGAACCAAGAAACGAGACACAGAAACACGAACAAAGACAAAAGACAATGAAACGACACGTAATCCATAACAACGAAGTCATCCCGTATTACAAACTACATACCGAAGGAGCACACATCTCTCATCTAAGCTCACGGTCCAGGGGTCGGGAGAGCTCTTCCTAACCCGGACACCTCTCGACCTAGTTCCAGAGTTCCACCTACAAATGATGACAAGTCTTCTATTTATAGGGGAAGGAACATTACTTGCGTACTTGTCTAAGTACGCAGGGTTTGGTCCTGCGTACTTAACAAGTACGCAAGGCAAAAGCCTTACGTACTTACTAAGTACGCAGGACCAAACTGGTGTGCAGGCTAAGTACTCAGGAACACCCTCCTGCGTACTAGCCACGTACACCGATACATAGAATTTTATCTATAGTTACAAAAACATGCTTCTACAAACTCCCTCTTAACTATAGCCTCAAATTCTATCTATCACTAACACTGATAATCATCAGTTTACAAAGAATGTCCTAACAGACTCCCTCTAAACTAATGACATCACGTGTCTTCTGGAGAGACTTGATCTTCTGTCATTCCACTTGAGATCTTCAAATCTTCAAATTTCAGTCTTCAGTTGCCGAGTGATGCACACGACTCCCTCATAACTGTAGCTTTCATTGTAGACCAAACCAAGTGCTTCAATAGGAACCAACTAACCCAACACAACTCATTGTAGTTCATCCTCTTAGCAATAGCAACCTCCATCCTGCTTAGAATTCCTCTAAATCAGTTAGCATATGATAGAGAGTTTGAATTTCCAATAACCTATATCAAACTAATCAGCTCCCATAGGAATTCCAGTAAGATAACTTAAGTCTTCAACCAGATGTGTCCAACTCTATCCTGTATCTTCATGAATCAACCAAATTCCCGCAGATGTTCATTTCCAATATCCCCTTTCAGTTTAAGCTCCATCTGACTAGACCAGAAACAAGGGTATGTTTCCTATTCCATCGTCCAATGATAAAAGGTTCCATCTTCAAGTAATAATCCAACGGATATCCAGCTTCATCCTGAAAACACTTGATAGAATCGAACACAAAATCATGCTCAGCATTGATCACCTTATATCTAAAGTCCAACATTCTTCAATTAAATCTTCATTCCTGGTTCACACATCCTAATATGTATACGTTCACCGCGGTGAAGTTCCATAACTAGGTTGTCTATCTGGATTCCGCCCAGATCCCAAATGAGAAATCCCATCATAATTGAATCACATCAAATCTTGAACACAGGCTTGACCAATGAGCACGAAAAATATAGTTTACACGAGAAATCACTGTTGAGATCCATGTTACGTCAAAGAGGTATATATATAGGAAGTACCAACGGCTTTTCCACCACCTCTTTAATGTCTCATGAATACTGTAAACTATGACCAGCTTCATCATCACTTCACTCAAATCCTCAAAAAACACAACTAGCCAACTCCAGGATTTTATTCTTTTATTCCTTTGCAAAGATCCAAAACAGCAAATCATTGGGTTCAAGTTGTTCCAGTATTCATCCCCTATTAAAGAAGTATCCCGGATACTTGTAGCCTACATATTCAGGTTTGAATACCTAAACAAGATGATTCTTTTTCCAAAAGACCCAAAGCAGCCACATCTTCACAAATAGAACGAGACCTTTAGCCGATGACGACCCAATTGCTCCCATTAGTTCAACATTCATACCCTATTAAATAAGTATCCCGGATACTCGTAGCCTACATTTTCAGGTATGGACCCTTAAACAATGTATGACAAGTGGTATCATCCAACAAAAATCTCGTCCGTGTTTCTCCAAGCCACATCGTATACAAATTCTGGTCCGGAAAAACCAAAATTACTATCTTCTCAAGAATGGGCCAAAACACGCGTACAAATGATCCCTAAAAAATTTGGCCAAGGAAAGTTTTCCCGCCAAAATGAGTACATGGTAAATACTATCTTCTCATGTGTATTTAGTAAATACGCAAAGCCAAGTGTTCATGCGTATTTGATAAGTTCGCAAAGCCAAAATGCCCATGCGTACATGCTAAGTATGCAGAGTCAAATACTCATGCGTACTTAACACCGAGGCTCTGATACCACTTGTAGGTCCCGGGAGCCTCGTCGCGTAGCAAAATATACACGGACCCGTTCTGTGATTTGTGTGGGAACCAAGAAACGAGACAGAGAAACACGAACAAAGACAAAAGACAATGAAACGACACGTAATCCATAACAACGGAGTCATCCTGTATTACAGACTACATACCGAAGGAGCACACATCTCTCATCTAAGCTCACGGTCCAGTGGTCGGGAGAGCTCTTCCCGACCCGAACACCTCTCAACCTAGTTCCAGAGTTCCACCTACAAATGATGACAAGTCTTCTATTTATAGGGGAAGGAATACCTGCGTACTTGTCTAAGTATGCAGGGTTTGGTCATGCGTACTTGACAAGTACGCAAGGCAAAAGCCTTGCGTACTTACTAAGTACCCAGGACCAAACTGGTGTGCAGGCTAAGTACTCAGGAACACCTTCCTGCGTACTAGCCACGTACACCGATACATAGAATTTTATCTATAGTTACAAAAACATGCTTCTATAGAAACACTTTATGGAAGAAAGTGCAGATCACCACTCTGTTGGGCTGAAGTCAGAGATAGTCAGCTCACTGGACCAGAGCTTGTCCACGAGACCACCGAGAAAATTTTTAAAATTCGAGATAGACTGAAATCCACTCAGGACAGATAGAAAAGCTACGCTGATCAAAAGCTTAAACCAGTAGAGTTTCAAGTAGGTGACAAAGTGTTATAGAAAGTTGCTCCTTGGAAAGGCATAATCCGTTTTGGCAAACGTGGGAAACAGAACCCCCGCTACATAAGACCATTTGAGATCCTGCAAAGACTTGGCCATGTTGCCTACCGACTCAACCTACCGGAAGAGCTATAGAATATCCACATTGTATTCCATGTGTCCAACTTAAAGAAGTGTCTACACGATGAGACAATGACAATACCTCTCGAGGAGGTACAAATCGACGAACAGCTACATTTCATCGAAGAACCTAGGGAAATCATGGACCGCGAGGTTAAGCAACTGAAACAAAGTTGTATTATAGACGTGGACTAGAGTTCACTTGGAAGTGTGAAGATCAGATGAAGCGTTAGCACCCACACTTGTTTCAGACCACACCATCAGTTATTACCGCAAGCTGAATTTCGGGACGAAATTCCTTTCAACGGGGGGATAATGTGATACCCGTCAAATTTCAGGTTGATATCCACACCTGACTAAGATACATATTACCTTAATAGACATGCATCACACTTAATTTTATAGTAATTAAGTCCATTTCACACTTAGCAAGTTAATCCGTTTACACATGTCGGTAATCCGGAAGATTACCCGGTCAAACACGCGTCCTACAACACGATCGTTGGTGATAATTTAAAACAAATACCTAGACATATAATCTACGTGTGAAAATTATATGTAACACTGTGATTTAGTTAATTATGCCTATATGAATTTTTCGGTGATTTATGTAAATACTTTTATTTTCAGCACATTCTGGTAGACACGCAGTGTGCACTAGCTAGGTTAATAATTCTAAGCAGACACTTAGATATATATTTGGTGTGCACAAATTACATGTAGTACTGTGATATGTTATTCCAAGACTCTGTGAATTTTTCAGGAATTTTCTGAGAAACTTTCTGTTTTAATGCTGTCCGGCTAGTCTGCAGTATGTACCGACATTTTCAAATAAAAATCTAAACAATTTATATGTTAAACATACCAATGTGAGTTAAATTATTTTCAAATAATTTCATTCATGTCTATTCAGGATTTCCATCAATAAATTGGTAACTATTCGTTTTCCACCACCCGGAGTCAAATGACACTATAAATACCCCCACCAATCCCCATTTCTCCTCCATTTCACTCTTTCACTCTCTCTCTACTCCCTGTTTCTTCCTCTTGGCCAAAACCACCATCACCTCCTCCATTCTTCACCATTTTTGTTCTTTGATCTTGTTCTTCCATCCAAATCAAGCTCCAAGTCAATATTAACAAGATTGCAAGAGATTTCATCCATTATTCCATCCATTTTCAAGTTTGGTAAAATCAAAACCCTCTTTTTTTCATTTTTCATCTTAATGTTCATATGAACATGCATCCAAAGAAAACCCATTTTTATGAAAGATTAGCCATGGATTCTCAAAGGAACTCTGTTTTAAAACTCAAACGGTACATATTGTTGCTGATTTTGAACCCGGATATTATTCAAAGGCTCGGTTTCCATTTAAGGAAACTTTATTATATGTGCATGTGCTAGATGATGAGATTTTGTTGATTTGATGATGGATTATGTTATGATAATAGTTCTAGATGGATAATATGTGCAAATTTTGTTGTCAAAAGTTTTGGATGATACATGCATGCTCGGTTTTGCTATTTTAGGAAACTTTAATTTTGGGTTTCATGATAGATGCCATGTTTAGGGTGATTTGATGATGGAAAATGTTTAGATATGTATAAAGAATGGATAAAATATGTAGATTTGCTCTCTAGAACTTTTGTGTTGGATCGGTAAATACAAGATGGTTCTATTCCAGTTGAGATTGGCGGAAACAATCATAACTTAATCAAAGTAAACAAGTAAACACAAGAAGTATTGATAGATTCAATTTGTATTAAGATTTAATGGTTACAAGATTACAGAGAAAAACTCTTGAAAAGCACTCACGTACAATGACTCTAAGTACTACTTATATAGTAACTTAGAATCAAGACAGACCCTTGATTCTAAGGATCAGATCTAACACAAACTGTTGATCTTGTATTAAAGCTATTCTACATGTACAGACAATAGTAATAACCATGCTAGTTAACTTTGTTGGATCGGGATCTACCTTGATCCAATGATTCAACACATTAACCAAACCAAATCATGCGAAATCCGAATTGATTGGCAATCCAATCTATGACACGGATCGGGTCGTGAGAAATGAGCGGATTAGATGTCGAAACGAAGGTTTCTATCGACCCTTTGGTGTAGAGAAGTTGGATACAAGACCTGGAAACTCTCAACGGACAGAGATTCGACAATGCCGGTGCAAAGAGTTTGTGTGTGTTATGTTGCTTAGTCTGGTTCTGCTCTGGTTAGTCTCTGCTATTTTCTTTTTTGTGCTCATGAAGTGAAAGTTATATATATAGTGCAGAGGCCATTCGTACGAATGAGCCATGTGAATGGACTCATTCGTGCGAATGAATCAGTAGAATGGTTCATTCGCAAGAATGAATCATCAGAATGGTTCATTCGTACAAATGAATCATTCTCATAACTTATTCTAGTGAATGAATCATTCTCATGATCTATTCGCGCGAATGGATCATTCTCATGATCCATTCGTGCGAATGGGCCTTTCATTAGCACGATTGATCAACGTTATCGATATTTATCAGATCGTTTAATACACAGTCATTATATATGAGTAAACATTAAGGATAAACATGTAATTTCATTAATATATCAAATAGTTACATTAAACACAGATGAAATACATACTACAAGGGATTAGGGACATATCATGCATCTACATACTCCCCCTTGGACCTAGATCCCTTCAAAATGACCTAACTGACATTAGTTGGTCTTCAACATCTCTTTTGTACGAGTTTTCCAGTTGACCCCGGCGTGTATGTCAAAAGCAAAGCATATACGTATCACCTTCACATACTGCAACGCCTGGTCTATATCTACAACATCAAAAAACGGCTGACACTTGTATAAAGTTGTAACATCTTGTTCAGACAAGTTGGTCAGCCAAAAGGGATCAAAGACCCTGATGGTCTCCCATGACCCTTCTTTACAAAGCACTATAACAGCTTCACCAGTACGCCCATCATAGTACCACCATTTGAACTGATCTGAGAAGTCCTGGATCATTTTCCTTAAAGGAATCTTCTTCATGATCGTTGGAGGTTTCCACTTTAAGACAATTAGGGGCTTCTTGGTGATTGGATGAACCTTTTCCTTGTGAATGTAACGTGTAGGCATTTGTGGCTTGAAGTTCACCCACTTCTTCCAGTATTCGTACTGTAATTGACGTTTAAACCATTCGGATAGACTGGAAGATTCGCTGTATAGAAGCTTTAGACGCGCCAATTGATTTACTTCAAATGCGGGCAGCGTCTTGAAGTCATGAGGGTACCTGAAATATTGTATGCCCTTCTCTCTTTTTATAGCATAGCATCTTAAGTCATTGAAGTATGCCCAACTGATTGTACGACCATCAGACTTGTGTCCTTTGAGTCGATAAACTTTAGTGTACTTGGTTGGAGGAGAGGGCTTTGAGTTCTTCTTTAATTCGGCCATGTATTCCATCCACTGAATTTTACGTTCGTTCAGCTCGTCAACATTGGTAGTGGAGGAACCGGCTTCATCACCTTTGTCTTCTATTATTCGGTTGACCTCCTTGTCGGACTGCTGATTGAATAAGTCCGCGAAGGAGGGAAGATCATCACCGTCGACAGATGTGTACTTTGGGTATTCCTGATCGGTGATGTCTTCAATCTCAACCTCATCAACATCTTCCAGTTCATCAGAAGAGGGATACTCGGGAGCAGAAACAGATGCCTCGTCGGTGATAACTTCATCAGGATTCATCTGAAATAATTCGGCAATCTAGATAAGCAATGCACGATTTCCCCCTCTTCTTTGTCATAGATGACCGAGTGCTGGATGATCCCTTGCATGTCAAGCACATATGTCAGCTTGTAGGGTTGTTGCTTGAGTGGCATCACATCCAGAACTATTCACATAAACAAACAAAGAATAAACATGTGAGAATTTGAAATTTCATTGATTTAATCAAAATAAAACAGAAATTATTTACATAATAATCTAATATTTACAATAAGACAACTTTTAAACAGACTATCAACCTTCAGTCCCCTTTTGTTTATCTGATGACGAGCCTACTGATTTGTCTGATTTTTGCTTTGTTCGCGCCTCTGCTTCTGCTGTCTTTTCAGCACTTGATGCAGCACCAGCATTGGCACCATCGTTCTTATCTTTGTCATTATTGTCATCATCATCATCACTATCATCATCATCATCATCGTCACCATCATCATCCTCATCGTCATCATCATCATCATCGTCACCATCATCACCATCATCACCATCATTGCGAGCACCCTCAATTCTGGGTGTCGGGTCCCTTCTGCTTTCTAAGTTTTCCAACAGCCTTTTGTTTTCCTCCTCTAGCCTTTGTATCCTCTGAGCATGTGCATCAACAGTTATAGACAACTATTGATTCTGGTTTGTAGTAGTGAGAAGGAGGACTTGTTGATCATTACACCTGTTGGTGAGACTTGTGATGGCTTGAGATTGTTCAGAGTTTTGCAGAGTCAGATGACCAATCTGCGAGCCCTGTTGGTCAATCAGCAAACCCTGTTGATCAAGACGCTTTGATTGCTCTTCATTCTGAGCCAGTAAACGAAGTACCAAACTGTTTAAAGTATTGATCTGGTCGTGTAGAGAGACAGTCGGCAGTGACATTGAAGATTCAGCTCGAATAGTTGATGGCTGTGATGTAGGAGCAGTCGTGTAGATGGGAGGAGGCACAGTTTGTGTCTGAGGCATAGATGTTGACATTGGAGCCTCAGACCTGGTGGAAGTTGCTGTAGTAGCAGAGGTGCTCTCTGTCCTTCTAACAAGCTTAAACTTTTGGCGTTTGGCCATTCTTTTCTTTCCTCTTCCCTTCTTGACCGGGGTAGATTGGGAAGAAGGAGCAGCAGATACTTGTAGACAGTCAGGGACAAAATCAGCATCCCTGACGTCATCATCAACCCTTGAGCTTCCTTGATCTGCTCCCCTTTTTTCTTTTTGTTGCGACCAATCTTGCCCCTTGTTGACTGATTTCAAATTCATCTTTAGTTTCCTCAGAATCAGTAAACTGGACGGTGTCCAGGTTAACGTCTTCTGGTTAGTTGGAAGGGAAGGATCGATAGCAGTAACAGTGGGAGTGGTGGCAGCGGTAGATGAAACATGAGTAGTATTGCCACCATCTCCCTGACCATCTTGGTTGTCATCATCTTGGTCGTCAGCTGGAGGTACAACAATATCCTCCCTGTCCGAATCACTTTTATCGTGACGCCATTTTCTGTTTACTGGTGCCACATACTCTGGATTTGCCAGATGTCCAATGAGTCGTTTGTGAGGTGGCTTTGTTGGTCTGCCCCTGTAGGTCTGTACCCTGTTTAGAGTGACGTCCGTCATGTGTTCTAACTTGATTATGTCGACGTCTGACCTTGGTAGAAGAGGAAGTTTGTCATCTATTATCATTTGTAAGAATCTGGGGTACATAAGATACGCATTATCCCCTTTAATATAGATGTTTTCCTTAAGGTGCGTGAACACCATCTCGGAAAAGTTGAACGGAATGTTCAACACCAGTGCAACGAATGCGCTCTGTATTGTTTAACGCATATCATCAAATCCGCCACGACGGGAACTGAGGCAATGCAGAAGAACATGTCCTAGATACTTGTACTGCGGACAGAGGTTCGCTTTGTTTAAAACTCCCTCGGCGACATTCCCGTCGTACTTTATCCTCATGAAGCATCCTCGGACCAGATATTTATCCAGTGTCACTGGATCTTCAGGATGATCACCAAATTGACACAATCGGTGAATGTGAGCTGCCGATACAACCACATCTTGACCTGCGATCTTCCCTCGTATGACCGGTGGAGATACCTCGCAGTCAATCTCGGCGGAGGCCCAGAACTCCCTTTGGTGCGACGTATATGGAGTGCGGAGATGGGATATAGCATGAGCAATCCTGGATCTGGATAGAAACTCGATCATGCCGACAAACAGACGTGCATTCTTTGATGTCGTAATCATGTACGCACATATGTTGCTTTTTATGGAAGCCTTAAGAACAACTGGAGCTCTGTGCGCCATAACGATCAGTCTGCAAACACAAAAACATGAAGCACCTCAGATCAATACATGCAAGATTTTGGAAATATGAACTTTTGGACCATTTTTCCCTTGGTACGAATGAATCATTCTGCCTATTCATTCGTGCGAATGAGTGTTTATTCGTGTGAATGAGCGTTCATTCGTGTGAATGAGGGTTCATTCATGTGAATGAGTTTTCATTCGTGTGAATGAGTTCTCATTCGTGTGAATGAGCGTTCATTCGTACGAATGAACATGAAGAGTATGTCCATTCGTGTGACAGACGGGTCGCGATCCAACTTGTCCAAAAATCAACCAACACTTGAAAAGATTTGCCGAAAAAGACACCAACACACTCGACTATGGTTTTTAACCAATATTTAGCATTTTAATTGGTTTATTACGTAATTTTTTTACGTTTTTAGTTTGTTTTTTTTTGGTTTTGAACCCTAAATCTAATCGAACATCCACGAATCGGTATACAATCGATGAATACTTGTGGGGTTATACCTGTAAAAAGAAATCGAATGATTAGATTACAGATTTGACAGAGTTTTGTTCAAATTCAGATTTTGATGAAACAGACGTGCGAATGCTTTCTGTTTTGTGCGAATGATTCTGCACATGCGAATGAATGGCCTATTTATAGGATGGCCTGGTTCATTCGTACGAATGGCCATCCATTCGTATGCGTGTGTCCTTCAGTAGTACGAATGGGTATGCATTCGTACTAATGAACCCTTCATTCGTACGGATGGATGTTCATTCATACTAATGAACCTTCAGTCGTACGAATGGACCATTCTGGTTAGTCCATTCGTGTGAATGACCTATTCTCATCATCCATTCGTACGAGTGAGCCATTTTGCTCATCCATTCGTACGAATGGGACAATCCCCTTATGCAAATTAAACTTTTCAAGTTAAATGGGGTATCCGACCACATTGGTTTTAACAAAAATTTAATTATGAAGTAATTTACATTTAATTATGAAGTGAGGGATCAATTATGAAGTTTTGGAATAGTTTATAAAGTAAATGAACGATTTGATCAATCAGGAAGTCAAGCGGTTTTCAAATTTTGATTTTCTGACAGTCGTTCGAGTCTTATCAGATAATCTAAAATTCAGGAAAAGTAAAATCTTTTTGGATTTTTGAATATGTAATGCTGAAAATAATATCAACAAGATATATACACGCATGTCTTAGTAAGAATGATCCTTATGAGAAATCATACAGACTTAATGACTAATGATCTGAGACATTTTGAATTTTGTAGATACAACTATACAATGGTATTTACACATCTTTTTGTGAGAAAGATCCGAACGTGGGATCAGTACTAAGCTCATAGCAATCAGCAACATTACAAATTATCTGAGCTTTAAGTACACTTAGTCAAAATGCGATCATTGATATGTCTGTCCATCTTAAACCTATGCAGACCTCTTCTCAACACTTACAAGATGATCTTGAAGGATTGAGTCCATTGTCTGTGTGTCCCACACTAGTTAAGAATTGACTTGAATTACTTTTCAAAACATGTTAATGTTTCAAATCAGCACAACTTACTTAACCAGCCATCATAAGTTCATGAGATCTCAGTTATTCCCTGTTACTTCTTTACTACACAAATTTATATATATATATATATATATATATATATATATATTTTTTTTTTAGTATTCACAGTGACAGCCATCAGCTCATGGACGGCTTCAGCCAGGTATTTACAAGGCAATATGGCACGTATGCAGCTAACGGTGTTTCTGTTCATCCTATCCCATGGATGGCTTCAACCAGGCTGCAACCCGGTAATATGGCACATATACGGATTCGGATTCATACTTTTATTTTATTCTTAATCGCATGGACGGCTTCAGCCAGGTATTTACAAGGCAATATGGCACGTATACGACTTCGGAATCTAATTTTTAATTTTATAACTACTTTCTGATATCTCATTAAACCGATGATAACTGGTGTGCACAGAATGAGAAACACCTTCAGTTTCTATTGTTGATTTTCGTCAATCCTTTCACCATTATGTGACTCACAAGACAATATCTAATATGGTATAGATTGATCATCAATGGTCGAGATTCAGTAAGATAAGCCTATCAATGCATCACATGTCGACTTAATGTGACTATTCACTATGACATTAAATGCAATGTGCTTCATACATATGGTTAGTGTGCCATTACTTCCCAAAGGTTGGATACGATTTCTCATTTTTGAGTTTTTCAGATGTTTTTGGGTTTTAGACTGTACAAAAATGGAAAATCTTTTTGAAATTTTTTTTTTTTTAACAAACTGTACACAAATAACTGTACACAAATAGAAAATCTTTTTGGAGTCTCAGATAACTAGCGTCTGTGTACTATCATTTTTCTCAGCGAGAGATCATTTTCTTACTGACATTTTCTCCCCCTAAAATTTTAAAATGAAAAATCTTTTTGAGTTTTTGAGATTTTTAATAAACGCAAGAAAGAAAATATATACAGGAACGTAATTGATAAAAATGATTATTGACTCGACTCTTGGTCCGGAACAACGTCATCCTTCTTTTTCATGCCGTTTACTTCTAACAAGAATAAAAATCTTGGTTTGTCAAAGGCTTTTGTATAGAGGTCAGCCTTTTGGAAATCAGTGTTAATTTGAACCACATCAATAAGTTTCTTTTCAAAACAATCACGAATGAAGTGATATTTTATACCGATGTGTTTGGTTTTTGAATGCTGAACCGGATTCTTAGTGATAGCTATGGCAGCAGAATTATCTACATAAATAGGAGTGTTAGAGAATTGCAAACCGTAGTTTCGAAGTTGCTGTTCACAGTGACTCCTTCAACAAGATTTTTGTGCACCAAATGATTCATTTTTCTGAGACTGAGATGTCCCATTCTTTTGTGCCATAAAATAGAATCCTTCTCAGTGGCTTTTGAAACAAAACATGATGCTGTGGACACTGAGGATGATGCTTGTGACATGTCAAGAATATAAAGATCATTCACTCTTGGAGCAGACATAATCACCATGTCTTCTGGAATCATAAACTCCTTTTTCAAGATATAATAGTGCTTGTCATCAAAAAGAACCTTGAACTCCTTATCAAAGATTTGAGAAACAGAAAGCAAGTTGTTATCCAACTGTTTGACAAAGTTGACCTTCTCAAAGCTGACAGCTCCATTAGACAGTGTTCCCTGAGCTGAGATAAAACCACCTTTATCGCCTGCAAATGAAACATAGCCCCCTTTGATATTTCTGACGTCGAAAAGGAGAGCTAAGTTCCTAGTCATGTGCCTGGATGGCCCACTATCAATAATCCAATTATTGCTAATAGGATTGTAAAGGACAACCTGCACACGAAGGAAAGTAATTAGTTTAGGTTAGGAACCCAAGCCTTTACGGTCTTGGGTTTCCCAGTCTCATCAACAACAGTACAATCCATCCACTGTCCTTGTGGACTTTTGGAACAACCACTTGACTTTGAAGTACAGTCGTCAGAAGCATCATCTGATTTTGCTTTCCACACATGTTGTTTGTGCAACGACTGTTTGTGGTAAACAGTGGATTGCTTAACGATTTGTACAGGTGTGGAACTCGAATCAGAGACCAACAAGTCATGCATCTTTTGTTTAACTTTCTTTTGATGCACTTGTTGTTGGGTAAAAGAGTTATATTTTGACTTTAAAAACTTTTGTTTATTTTCTGGAAAATGGTTAACTCTTTTACTTGGCTTCTGAAGATAAGGACAGTTGACAACAACGTGTCCTTTTATACCACACTCAAAATAGTATCTCCGCTCAACCAACCTCGGAGATCTGTATTGATTTTCACTTAGGTGAGTTTTTGAACCACCAGCCTTAGCGTCTTTTAGTTCAGCTGAAGAGAGTGACTTGTTTGATTGAACAGACTCTTCAGCTTTAACAAAATGAACCTTTTTGATTGACGCTTTGGTTACTTGACTCTTCTGATCAGAAGTAGTGGGATAAGATGGACGGCAATTGGTTTGTTTAATTTTAAAAACATTTTTAGAAGTAGATTTTGAAATACCAATGCTGTCATTCTGTGGAGCAGACGAGTTTTTGTGTCCCAAACCACGAGTAGGGCACTCATCGTCGTCTTCATCCCACTCTTCTACCATTCCATCAACACACTGGGACTCCGAGGTCGAAGCACCATTATCGTTAACCTTTGGTTGAGAAATTTTGTTTTCGGTTGGATCAACGACAAGTGGCGTTTTGACCTTAAAGTCAGTGATTGGGTAATCATCCGGTGTGTTTACCATAGTATTCAACATAGGTGGAGGACAATTGTTATACCCTATCCCAGCATTTTTCTTTCCTGGACGCTGTGAAACCATGTAATCAAGAATGTAAGAAGCATTTGAATAACTTTTCAGCTTTTGATTTAAAGTTTCCTAATCACATTCGACAAGCGCCAGCTTTTTCTTTGTTTCATCAATCGTGCTTAAATAAAAGGTGATGGCATTTTGTTTGTTGAGAACACAGATTTCTAATTCATGAACTTGCCTGTTTAAAAGATCAATTTTGTTTTTGAAGGCATGTTCGTTTCCCTTTAAAACACGGTTTGCTTCAAGACAACCAGTTAAATCAGAAATTAAGTCTGTGTTGTGACTTTTAAGTGCCTCAACTTTCTTTTCAAGTTCATCACAAATTAAACACGGTTGAGATTCAGACTCACTTTCAAAACTGTCAGAATTTACCTGAATGTCTGTGGATGTTTTTACCATAAAAGCACAGCTACAGGTAGATTCAGAAGAGGAATTGTTATCATCCACATCAGCTGTTGATTGACTTGAAGAGACGACATATGATTTTTCTTCATTCTCAGCTGTGAAGCCAGAACTGTTTGAAGATGTGTCATCTTCAGCTAATGAACTTTCTGAAGCAATCTCTCTCTCAGCATCAGAATCTGATTCTTCATTGATTTCTACAGCCTTTGCCATGTAAGCTCTATCCCCTGAACTACCATCAGCTCCAAATTTAAAAGACCAATCAACAGTCTCATCTGTTTGAACAACCATAGATTTTGTTCCACTTGAAGTGCCCTTATCTTGTGCAAGAGTAACTGGAACAAAGTTTGTTTCTGTATTTTAAGTTTGTGGCTTCGGTTGGCTTTGACGGTTGTTGAAAGGTTTGCGGTTTCCAATCTGTTTAGGCTTTTCACATTGCCTAGCAAAATGACCTTTCTCATCACAGTTAAAACAAACAACAACAGACAGATCAAAACCATAAGTAGTGTCTTTGTTCCCTTCGAGAGTTTTTCCTATCCTTTTTACATAATCTCTCGCTCTTCTGACTGCACTTGCAAGAGCCCACATTATATCAATTCGATCCATTTCATCCTTATCAATCTGAGCATAGTCTTCTGCTGTCAGATGACTGTTTCCAACCTGTCCAGCAACAAGACTGTCATATGAATTGATAACGGTAGACAACAGTGCCATGTGTTCCTTGGCCACTTCGATAGTAACCTTGTCGAAGTTGTCTGTTTGCAATTTAATGGGGCTTGGTGGAGGAGTACTAGCAGTATTTCCCTGCTTTGGAACCGAGCTTGATGAAACTGAAGCATGAGCTGTTGAAGACTGGCTGGCTGAAACATTTGACATGTTTGATACAAACGCAGTCTGCAAAGGAACATTTTGTTGATTTGATGTAGAATAGTACACTGAAAGATCTTGAGCTTGTACGCCTCTCTTTAGCTTCCACTTATTCAACACCTCTTGTTCTCTCAATTTCTGAAGAAATTCATTGATGTCAATGGTTCCAAGAGTATTGTTCTGTTTGAGAACCATCAAGAATGAATCCCATTTTGGTGGTAGCGCATCTGCCATGCATTGAACCTTTTCTTCTTTCGTTGTTTTGATCTCATGGGCATGCAATTCACTCATCAAGTGATAGAATCTCTCAATTAGATCATCTAAGGACTCATTCCCAATATACATGAAATTATCAAATTCCTTCTTAATGGCCTTAGCATTGATAGCTTTCAACGAAGCATTTCCTTCGTGACGTTGTTCTAAGGCATCCCACAGAGATTTTGAAGATGTAAACTGCCTGAATTGATGAAATATTTCTCTTGATATGGCCTGAGATAGGATAGCATATGCCTTCTTTTCTAAGTCATAATCTTTTCTTTGTTGTTCGCTTAAAAGGGAAGGCAAAACAGGAGTTCCATCCTCACTCAACACTTTCTGATATCCATTCTCTAACATCATCCATAAGTTTGTATCAACTCCATTAATGTGTATCTCAAACCTGTTTTCCCAGTGATGATATTCGTCCATTGTCATGAGTTTTGGAGCCTTGTTAGCATTTCCAGCTTCATTATCGATTAATAACAAGTTTTGGATTTTGCTGTTCTGACTGGCAGCAAAGGCTAAGTCCGACATGGTAAAAAAAAGTTTTTCGACACTAAAAAAAAATTCAGAAGAGATTTGTGCGAATGGGTCTATTCGTGCGAATGGAATTTTCTATTCGTGCGATTGGAAGCTTGAACGAATGAGCAGGAGACTTGATCTATTCGTGCGAATGGTAGGAGCCATTCGTGCGAATGAAGTTCATCATAGTAGCCATTCGTACGACAGAGAGCTGTTTGACTTTTTTGCACCAAAAAGCACCAATGATTGAGCCTTTTATCAGATCTGGAAACTGAAACGATCAGATCACTCAGAAGCAATAATCACAAGTTTTGAACGTGGCTAAACAGCGATCAAGTGATCTTTATAACATTCAAGAAGATAGAAAAAGCAAGATTAGATTTTCTATGTTGAATCTAGAGCACAATGGCTCTGATACCACTTTGTTAGATCGGGATCTACCTTGATCCAATGATTCAACACATTAACCAAACCAAATCGTGCGGAATCCAAATTGATTGGCAATCCAATCTATGACACGGATCGGGTCGTGAGAAACGAGCGGATTAGATGTCGAAACGAAGGTTTCTATCGACCCTTTGGTGTAGAGAAGTTGGATACAAGACCTGGAAACTCTCAACGGACAGAGATTCGATAATGCCGGTGCAAAGAGTTTGTGTGTGTTCTGTTGCTTAGTCTGGTTCTGCTCTGGTTAGTCTCTGCTATTTTCTTTTTTGTGCTGATGAAGTGAAAGTTATATATATAGTGCAGAGGCCATTCGTACGAATGAGCCATGTGAATGGACTCATTAGTGCGAATGAATCAGTAGAATGGTTCATTCGCAAGAATGAATCATCAGAATGGTTCATTCGTAGAAATGAATCATTCTCATGACTTATTCTAGCGAATGAATCATTCTCATGATCTATTCGCGCGAATGGATCATTCTCATGATCCATTCGTGCGAATGGGCCTTTCATTAGCACGATTGATCAACGTTATCGATATTTATCAGATCGTTTAATACACAGTCGTTATATATGAGTAAACATTAAGGATAAACATGTAATTTCATTAATATATCAAATAGTTACATTAAACATAGATGAAATACATACTACAAGGGATTAGGGACATATCATGCATCTACAAACTTTATTCAAACGTCTTCTAATGCATCATTGATTGCATGCTTGGAGAAGAGCGTTGTGGTCTTTTATTGTCTTGTACCAACGACATTCTTTCTGCGTGGAGTGTGTCAGTGTAGCAGCAGAAAGTTGTAAGTGGTAATGGTTGCTTTATCAAGAACAGTCAGCTGCAACGTTTGATCGTCAGTGGAAATGGCTATCAGCTAGTTGGAGATTAGCAGCATATGCCTATCAGCTGCAACTTTGGTGATCAATAGCATATGCCTATCAGCTGCAACTTTGGTCTTCAGCAGATAAGGCCTATCCGCAGCAGATTTGTTCTTCAGCAGAAGAACAAGTATCCGCTGCAGATAAGCTTATCCGCAGCAGTTTGTTGGTCAGCAGCAGTCTCTGAGGTAAGCAGCATTTGTACTTAGAGAATTTTGTAGCCATCCGTCTTTATTTCTACAAACTCCCCCTAGACTGATGCTTCCAAAACTATCTTATTGCTTTTGTTGCTGAAGCTTTTGCATGTTGCTGACTATTCTTTCAACCTCATATCCTCTCTGGTCCTTGCTGGGATTGTTAAGAGGAAGCTCAGATAGAGTCTTGATGTGTTTGCTTGCCATTTTGAAGATAGCCTTGCTTGAACACCTCATCTTCAATCCTTTAACATCTGTCAGTGTGAATTCATCCTTTTCAGCATTGTAGGACCAGCTAATGAATGGAGAGTGGGATTGGAGAGGTTTGGCATCAATAATTTCATCTTTGCTGGGGTTGAAGTGATGTTTGATCACCAGCAACAGATGTCTCCCACCTTCATTCTCGGGCTCATGAGCTTCTCCCATCTCCATTATTCTTCTTAGATCTGAATCTGGAAGTTGCAATATCTCATCAACAGATGTATAGATTAATTTTTTTACTTCTATCCTCCCCCTGAAGACTTCAAACCATTTATCTTTTGTGTTGTAGGACCAGATGACGATTTCTCTAGGGTCTTCTGGTTTGGTAGTAGGTTTGCTTTTCTTCTTAGGAGGTTGTTGATGAGTAGGAGCTGGGTGAGAGGATTTGGACTTTGTGGGTGGAGAGGATGGAGGTCTAGGACGGAGAGTGGAAGGTTGTTGGATTGAGAAAGTGGTGGATGTGGGAGAAGGCTTGGGTTTCTTTGGTTTCTTATCTTCTTCTTGATTGGTTACCCTCTTCTTTGAGCCTTTCTTCCCCAGTCTTTTTTCCTCTTCCTTCTTGACTTTAATGTAAAGGGCTTGCAGGTTCATGAAATTCATGGGACCCAACCTTTTTCCACTCTCTCCTCTAGCCTTAAGGAAGTCAATCATGAGCTTCCTTTCTTCATGGGATCTTCTGTTAAAGGCAATGGTCTTCTTAGATTTTTGTTTGGATTTTTCTTCTTCTTCAGCCCTTTTCTTGTTTGCCAATTGACCCTGCTGACCCATGAAGGCTCTGTAGATTTCTTTATTTGATAGTTTCTCAAGGTAGTCTGCATCCTCACCTTGAGAAACCAGAGCCTTTATCCACTCCTCTCTCATTTCTTTGGCTAGTTCAGAATCAGTTATTCTGAACTTAGCCTCTTCCTTCTTCTTCTTCTTCTCTCTTTCTTCTTCTTCTCTATTAAATTGTTCCTGCAGTTGAAGAGCAAGAGCTTCATCTTCTTGAATTTGATAGAATGCAGGAATTTTAACTTTTAGATCATCCAGTTGTTTGGCATACAACTGGATCTGTTGTTCTTTGAGGAGAATGGCCGTTTTTCTGTCTTGGGCTTTTCGTAATTCAGCCATCTCCTCTTCTTCTCTTCTTCTTTTTCTTCTTTCCTCTTTTTCTTTCTTCTCCTTCCTTATCCTATCTTCATCTTCTTTAGTCATGAGTCCCTTCCCCTTGTCTTTGCTGGATGCCTCTGCTTCAGCTTCATTGACCACAACTGCAGATGTAGTAGATGCTGTTGGGATCTCAGCTTCAGCTTTATTGGCAGTTTGGGGAATGGACAAGGGAAGGACTCTTTCTTCATCTTCTTCCCATTCCATACCTGTCACTTTTTTCCAACAATCCTTCACCTCTTCCTCTTCTCTTCTCTTGGATTCTTCTTCTGTGTTCAGTTTGACTGTTGGTGAAGAAAGGAAGGATAGATCTGAGTCAGAGTCATTCATTGCAGGTGATTCCTCCTTATAAAGATAAGCCTTGATGAGTTTGATCATTTCTTGAATTTCAAAGGTGTTGATGTTGCAGATGAGTGATCTGAGCTCAAAAACCTTGTGCAAGAAGTCTGAAGGTAGGAGTAAGATCTCTTTGATGTTGATTGAGAGAGAAGATCCATTGCTTAAGAAGAAGTTGAAATCAGAGGACTCAGTGCTCACCCATCCTAGCACTTCCAAGTCCCTAACCATGATGTTTTACAGGAATCTTCGCCAGCAGATAACTTCTTCTTCAGTTAAAGCACTGCTCCTGATTAAGTCAAGTCTTCTTGGAGCCAGTCTTTGTTCTGCTGTTGATGAAGATTCAGGATAAGCCACCCTATTTACTTCTTTTAGTAGTTTTTCAAACCAGGGCATATTATCCTCCATTAAGTCATAGAACCTGCTAATTGCAAGTTCTGCCGAGAGATCTTATGAAGTGTTGATACATCTTGTCAGATACAGATTAAGAACTTGGAGGGCATTAAGAGTGTTCCAGTCTAGCTCTTCTACTCCATTAAACTCCCATCCAATCCAGAATCTCTCAGCTATGCCATCATACCCCCAAGCTAGAATGGAGTCGAATTCTAGCTTGTTTGAAGTTAGTGAAAGTTGGGGAGTAGATGTTTGACTTATTATGGTTACAGCTTCAGGAATTATGATGAATGATGGAGCTGTGTCTTCATGGATATTTTCATCTTGCAACACCTCATCAACTGCTTGGACAACTAACTTCCAAGCCTCAGTGATATCTTCCTCTTCATCTACTGAGTCTGGCAAGTCATGGATTTGAACAAAAGCAGGTTTGTATAGCGAGCTTTGAAACACAGTATGTTCTTGTAACCATTCTTCTAGGCTGTCCGCATCATCTTCCTTGGTAACTACCTCTCCCTTTTTGGTTGCATCAGTGCATAGAGTGTTATCTGTTTAAGTGCCCACTGATACAAGGGAGGCAGAAGTCACTGTTGGGCATTGATGGGCTTCATGCATAGAGACTTGGTGCCTTAGTTTGGACACTTCAGCCTCTAGCATAGCTACCCTGGCTGTTAATTCCATATTATGAAGTTTCAGTCTGACCTCATCCACAGTTTTGGAATCCTTGGAGCTAGATGGGGCCTTAGGCCTAGCCTCTGCATCTCCATCACCCTGGTTTTCTTGGCGCCTGAGATTCCTCTCAGTGAAGAGTGTTTCAAAGGAAACATCTTCACTGTGAGTTGCCGTGGTTAGGGTCTTAGCTATGTTGTCACTGTCCTCCTAGGCAGTTGATGTACCATGAGTAGTGACAACCCTATCCACATTCACTCTATCAGTACCACTAGAGTAAACTTTCTTGGGTGATGAACTTGGGTTAGGTGCACCGGCAGCCAAGTCAATCTGTACCTCCGAGATCGTGGTAGTTGGAGAAGGTATATCATCTTGACTAGGTGCCTCTTCACTTAAGTTCAGAGAAGAGAAATAATGATATGGCTCAGCGGGTTGTTCTATGGATCCGGGATGTGATACTGATCCTAATAGAGAAACTTCCAAGGAAGTCTCTCTAATGGTATGGCTATCCCTTTTGATATTCTCATCAGAATGTTGGGATTCTGTATGACGGATTTTAGGTTGGGATTGGGCCTGTGAGACAAGAAGAGAATAAGTCTTCTTGCTCCTTTTTCTAGTGTATGTCGTTGCAACTGGGGCCCTTTGTTCCAGTTGAACGATAACATCTAAAACAGATGTAAGTGATTTTTGTACTTGTGCATCCTTAGTAGTTTGCACAGGGGTTCGAGCAATGGAAGCAGCTTGTTGTTCAGGATTTGAAGTGGAGGGTGTGGGATCAGTATCAGCTGGGATTGCTGAACTGCCACCCTAGGTACTTTGTATGTTCACCATTGTAGATAACAATAGAACATTGACCCCTGAGAACTTTTTGGAAATAGTTCTCATACTTTGAAAAATATTATTTTTATGACCCAACATGATGTAGATTCTTGCAGGTTTTGAGAGATCTTTTAGTTCCTGGTTGAAAACCTCCTGCAAGAATTTGGGGTACATAAAAAATTATTGCTTTGCACCCTCTTGAAGGTTATATCTCAAACCCTCAAAGACGAGTTGTGCAAAGTTAAAACCTTGGCATGTAATCATACCGTGAACAGCAGAGGCAAGTGCAAAGCTCACTTGATGCCATCCACTTTTCTTCTGAGATATGCATTATAGAAGAGTGTGGCAGAGATACTTCCATGAAGGTCCCATCAGTGCCTTCTCGGTTGTGTACTCATTTTGATTTCCAGTGTACCCTATGGATACAAAGGTCCTCATATATTCTTTCTTTGAGTATGAGATGGCTGCCCCCTCATCTTGAAGCTGAAGATGTTTTCGGAGAGTAGCTTTAGAGATGATGATGTCCTTGCCGTCTACCTTGGCTTTTCTTTGGGGAATCCCCTGTTCGGTAGAGTAGACGGAGGTGTTCCAAAAATCCTCCATATGAGGAATATAAATGGAAGGGTTGACTGTTAGTGCAAAATGTATCTTTAATCGGCACAGAAAGTCAATCATATCATCGAATCCCTCAGACTTCTTTCCTTTGGTTAAGTATGCTGTGAGGTTGTGATATGGGGAGAACTTATCATCAGGATTGTTTATGACTGCCATTTTTGTTGGTTTGGAGGGAAAGGGAAAGATTTTGAAGGGTGGTTAGGAAAGGAAGGCTTTGAATGTTATGGAGGCTTGAGAGAAAGTGATGGTAGTTAGGGCGAAATTGAATGTGAAGGGGTGGTGAAGAAATTTGATTTGTTCTTATAACGGCAGAGGAGGGAAAAGCAAAGTGACTTATACAGTACAACCTTATTCACTTTTTACTGTTACAGCTGTAATACACTATAGCATTCTTGGTAAAGACTGAAAGGGATTTTTACAGCGGGTAAAAATTAATCTAGACTTATCTTTACCCATCAGCAGCAAACTTGGTTGATGCGGATGGTTAAGCCTATCCGCTGCAGGCTTGGTTGCAGCGGATAGTTAAGTCTTTCAGCAGCAAACTCTATTACTGCTGATGGATGCAATGATCCGCAGCAAGGGAGTTGCTGCTGACTGCCTTAAAGCTATCCGCAGGAAACTTGTTCTTGCTGATAACTTAAACCTGTCAGCAGCAAAAATGGATGCTGCTGACTTGCAACTTTTATTTATAATAAAATACAAACATATTTACAAAGACAAAACTTAGAGACATATTTTAATCAAAGTTCATCATACCAATAGATTTAACTAAATATCTAAATATAGCTTCATCAAACGGTTTTGTAAACAAATCAGCATATTGCTCATTGGTATGAACTTTGGTTAAAATGATTCTCTTTTTTTCAGCTTGATCTCTTATGAAATGATACCTAATGTCAATGTGCTTTGTCTTGGAGTGCTGCACCGGATTGTTTGTGATTGATATAGCACTCATGTTGTCAATATGAATGGGAGTTGCCAAGAAAGTCATCCCATAATCCAGCATTTGATTTTGTATCCAGATGACTTGTGCACAGCAACTTGAAGCTGCAATGTATTCTGCTTCTGCTGTAGAAGTTGAAACACATGTTTGCTTCTTGCACTGCCATGAAATAAGTCCTCCTCCCAGAAACTGACATCTCCCTGAAGTGGACTTTTTGTCCAAGTTGCATCCCTCATAATCACTGTTAGTTTATGCATACAGATTGAACTTATCATTTTTAGAGTACCATAGCCCAAGTCTTGGGGCTCCCTTTTGGTATCTGAAAATTCTCTTGACAGCTTGAAGATGTGAAATCTTTGGAGCTGCTTGGAATCTTGCACAGAGACATACTGCAAACATGATATCTGGCCTTGAGGCAGTGAGATACATGAGAGACCCTATCATTCCACGGTACTGATGTTGATCAGTGTCTTGACCATCTTTGTCTAGACTCAGCTGATGGTGCACTTGCATAGGGGTTCTTGCATCAGAGCAGTCAGACATCTTGAATCTTTCCAGAATGCTCTTGACATATTTAGATTGGTTGATGAAGATTCCATTTAGGACTTGTTTGACTTGAAGACCCAGAAAGAAATTTAGCTCACCCATTGAGCTCATTTTAAACTTTGAGTGCATAAGGATCTCGAAATCTTTACACAACTTCTTCCTTGTTGATCCAAAGATGATATCATCTACGTAGATTTGAACCAGTAAGATTTCTCCCCCTTCATCTTTGATAAACAAGGTCTGGTTAATGGCACCTCTTCTGAATTGCTTAGCAGATATCCAAACAAAGTTTCATACCAGGCTCTTGGGGCTTGATGTAAGCCATATAGAGCTTTGTCTAGTTTGAACACTTGGTTAGGATGTGCAGGATCTACAAAGCCTGGAGGCTGCTTAACATATACTTCTTCACCAATCTTCCCATACAGAAAGGCACTCTTGACATCCATTTGATAGACCATGAAATTCTTGGATGCAGCATATGCCAGGAAGATTCTGATGGCCTCGAGTCTGGCAACAGGAGCAAAGACCTCATCATAGTCAATTCTCTCTTCCTGAGTGTAGCCTTGAGCTACAAGTCTGGCTTTGTTCTTGACTACAATGCCTCTCTTATCTTGCTTGTTCCTGAATACCCATCTTGTGCCAATGGCAGATTGACCAGGTGGAAGATCAACAAGCTTCCAGACATTCTGTCTTTTGAATTGCAGCAACTCTTCCTGCATTGTCTCAATCCGGCTGCTGTGTTGCAGAGCTTCATCTATCTTCTTGGGTTCCACCTGAGATAGAAAGCATGAAAATAAACATATATTGACCTCATGAGATTTGCTTCTGGTTAGAACTCCTTGGTGAACTTGGCCAATTATATTATCCAGAGGATGTTCCTTGTTGATCCTTTGAGCTGGTACCACCTCCAGCTATATCCCTTGTTCAAGATTGCTTTGATTTTGATCAGGGATTTCTTCATTCATGGTTGAAGAGTCTTCAAGATCAACAGCTACATCAGTGTTATCAGCAATAGTGTTTGCAGCATCTACAACATTTATCGAAGAGTCTTCATTAAAAATTTCATTTTCAGACAGGCTGTTGCTGGTGACATTTGAGAGTGTGGTTCTGGCTGCACTTGCTTCAATGGCTTCCATTACAGATGGAGGATTAATGGATGGTTTTCTCAGACTGATAGAAGATTTTGGAAAATCCAGTCTGCAGTCAGAGGAGGTGGAAGCAGGTGCTTGAGAGGAGGAAGACTCCATATTTGGGAAGATGAGAGGCTCAAATATTTGGGTGAAGAAGTCTATGTCAAAAAGTCAGTTTGGGCCTTTTCCCTGTTCATAGACAATGTGTTCTCTGCATTCCATATTGGCTGATTCTTCCACAATTCTTGTTCTTGAGTTGAAAACTCTGTAGGCCTTGGATTGAGAGGAATAGCCCACAAAATATCCTTCATCAGATTTGGCACCAAACTTAGGAAGAATCCCATGTGTGATTAGAATTGTGCATGGACATCCAAAAGGTTTTAGAAATCCAATGTATGGGACTATTTGGAACCATAGTTCATAGGGTGTCTTGTTGAGAGGCTTGACTATGAGAACTCTATTTTGCACATAGCAGGCTGTGCTTACTACTTCTGCCCAAAATGTGAGAGGTAGTTTTGAGTCAGCCAACATAGATCTTGCTGACTCAATTAGAGTTATGTTTCTTCTTTCAGCAACTCCATTTTGTTGAGGAATTCTTGGAGCACTATATTGCCGTTCGATTCCCTTGCTCTCACAGAAACAGTTCAAAGTGTGGTTCTTGAACTCTGTGCCCTGATCACACCTTATTATCTTCACCTTCTGATTGCTTTGATTCTCTACCCTAAGAATGTAGGATTTGAGAATTTCAGCAGTTTCATCTTTAGTTCTTAAGAAGTATACCCATGAGAATCTGGTGTAGTCATCAGTTATCACCAGACAGTATGACTTCTTACCCATTGACATAATATTTGTAGGACCAAAGAGATCCATATGCAGCATCTGTAGTGGAGTATCATTTGTATTCAAAGTCTTGGGCTTGTGAGAACTCTTGTGTTGCTTTCCCTTCATACAAGCAATGCAGTGATCTTCTAGCTGGAATTCTTTATCAGGAAGCCCTCTGACAAGATTGTCCTTCACCAATTTATTGATGGTTTTGATGTTAACGTGGCTTAGTCTCCTGTGCTAGAGAGCTGATTCATCAACTGAAGCTTTTGATAGAAAACAGGATACACTGCTAGATGGAGTGACCTCATTCATGTCAGTCACATAAAAATTTTCTTTTCTCTGAGCAGTTAATAAAATCTTCTCAGGAGGAGGTTTGGATAAGCCAGGAGATAGCACAAAGCATTCTTTGTCTATGAAGAGCATCCAATGCTTTTGATCACATACATGGGAAACACTCATGAGATTGAAGTCCAATTCCTTGACATAATTTACCTTATCAATACTCATTCTTTCATTTGACACAGTCCCCTGTCCAGTGATAGATCCTCCTTTTGAGTCACTCCCAAAGGCAACATATCCTCCGTTGAAGTGTCTGAAGTTGGAGAGGATGGATCTGTTTCCTGTCATGTGCCTGGAACAACCACTGTCAACCACCCAGGTGTTATTCTTATGACCTGGCTGCCCCTGCACATGAGAGAGATCTAGTTAGTGGAAGGAATCCAAGAGCTTGCATCCTTGAAGAAAAGGGTTCTTGGATTATCAGATTCAGCATGTGTGCATTCAACAGAGCTAATGATGATTCTTGAAGGGATAGAAGTTGGGATCTTGGCTTTCCATTGCTGAGGAGATGGTTTTCCAGTTCTCTTTGCTCTGTCAGCAGCTGATGCTGCTTTGGCTGCTAATGGATTTGCTTTATCAGCAGCAGATTTTGCTGCTGATGACTTTGACTTATCAGTAGCCGATGTTGTTGCTGCTGAGGACTTCGGTTTATCAGCAGCTATGGATTTTGCTGCTGATGGTTTTGCTTGAGCAGCCGCAGACTTGGTTGCTGCTGAAGGCATGTCCTTTTGTTTCTTGGGCTTGGCTTGATTACCAACATTTTTGCTGGCTGCTGATGGTTCAACAACCAATGTGTGTTTATCCTTCTTTGCCTTGTTGACTGAGGACTTCCCTGTAGAAGTTCTCATGCCGATAGGCTTTTGTTTAGGAGGGGCTTGATGAAGGATCTGGTTGAAGGGATTAAAATTACAATTTGCAGCAAAATGGTCTAATTCACCACAGATGATGCAAGATTGTTGAGGCTTTGGCAGTTGCTTCCTTGATGGGGAAAGAGAGTTTCTGAAATGAGTTGCCTTGGCTTCAGAACTCCTTAACTTTCTGTTCTTGTTTGTCTTCTCAAAAGCATGTTGTTTGAGGTTTCTCTGCTGCTGAAGGTAGTAAAAGCAGGTGCTGGCAGTATCATTGTATTTTCCACAGACAAAGCATGATTTGGCTAGTTTGTCCCTTGAAATGTAAACATAGTCCTTTCTTTTAAATAGGTCTTTAAAGTTACAGGGGTGAGCTTTGTTATGCACAAAGGTGGCTTCTTCCAATGTCTTTTGAACATATGGAACTCTTTCTCCAGGCGCATGACATATGTCAAACACCTTTCTTTGAGGCTTTGAGTTGTTTGAGGTTGAAGACTGCCCCATTTCAACATTTAGCTTTCTTCCTTCTAGAGGATAGCTGATTTTGATTTGGTTGAAAGGCATAGGAACCGAAACAGCAGGTAAAGGGACAGGAGCACTTGTTTGAATGACTTTAAGAGCAGGTGGTTCTGGTACTTGTACTGGTGATGAGGCCTCCTCAGTTTTAATGGACTCTGAGGAAGTTGAATCAGATTCTGACGATGTAGTGTATTCTTGCACCAGTGGTTCATGTCGTGAAGGATCAAGATCTCGATTGGCCTTTTCAAGATTTGAGAGATTGAAGCTTGGTTCATGGATGGCAACATAGTCAGCAGAAGGTGCAACGGCTTGATATTGTTCAGCAAGATACCCCATACCAGTTTTTACCTTGTCATGAATTTGAGCATCCAAAAGTCTTTGCAGCTTTTTGGATGCAAATTCATATTTGTCAACATGAACTTTCTGTTCTGCCAATTTTGCTCTGGTAGATTTTAATCTAGCCAGTAGATCATCAATCTGAGTTTCAAGATTGGTTTGTTCATGTTTTAGTAATGAAATCTCTTTCTTTAGGCAGTTAATTTTTTCTTTATAACTGTTTTCTACTTTTGTGAATTAGGATTTCATTTGATGAAACTCTTCATTTTGATCTATAAGGTTTTGATTATGCTTTCTGTAGCCTAACACCTTATCAATACAAGCTTGCGAACAGAGATGTTCATATACCTAAGGCGGTATCTCAGTTGTGTCTACCATAAGAGCTTGGTTGTTAGCAGGCAGATCTTCATACTGGAAGCTCCAGTCAAAGTTAGATGTTCCAACAGCTGCACAAGCTGCAGTTTGAGCTGGAGGAGTAGCTTGTTGCTGTTGTTGTCTTGATTGGGCTTGGTGAGCTTGTCTTGATTGAGGAGCTGCTGGGTTTGTCCTCGGTGCCTTGCATTCTCTAGCAAAATGACCCAGTTGGTTATAGTTGTAACATCTTAATTTGCTTTTATCCAAGCCAACTCTGATGTTGGAGTTGTTACTTGGAATGGGTCTTCCGGTTCTAGAGTATAACCTTTTTGCCCTTATAGATAGCATGGCATACGAGTGTTGTATGTCCATTTCTTCTAAGTCATCTGGATGGAAGCATTCCAGATCCTCCTTGATAAAGGACATGTTGCTTGAGTTTTCAAAAACAAAAGCAGCAGAGGTTGAGGTTTTAGGAGGGGCTTCTAGGAGAAATGGTGATGTGTTTGTTTGAGAGGTTGGAGTTTAGGTATGAGTGATGATGGGAGGATAATAGTTACTTGAACTAGGACCTAAGTGGTCAGAATGGAGGGCAGAGGAGGTGGTGGTGGATGTTGAGGCTGTTTGGTAGCTTGAGCTTCTTTCTTTTGCCTGAATCATCTTTAGCTCATAGGTTTTTAGCATTCCAAAGAGCTCAGTCATCTAGAGAGTCTTCAGATTCTCAGTTCTTCTGATGGACACTGTGTAAAGTGTCCAGCAGCTCGGTAGAGACCTGATGAACTTCTTAAGAATATCTTCATTCTCCATCTTCACCTTTGAGCACTGCAGCTCTCCTACAAGATAGGTAAATCTGTTATATAAAACCGTTAGAGACTCACCTTCCTTCCAGATGAAGTTTTCATACTGCTGCTTTAGAATGTCTCTTCTATTTTCTTTGACTTCTTCTGAACCAGCAAACATTTTTTCAAGAGCCTCCCATAGCTCCTTACAGTTTTATAACCCCTGAAGTTATGAAAAACTTCATTTGGTAAGCACATCTGGATGGCTCCCAAGGCTTTGAAGTCTACCTCCATTTTCTTGATGTCTTCATCAGAGTACTTGGAGGGTTCTTTGGGAACCAGTGTACCTCCAGAATCAGCTGAGGACACCATGGGTATGTATGGTCCATCTTTAATGGATTTCCACATCCCATATTCCTGATAGCAGAAGAAGCTTTCCATTCTGTTCTTCCACATATTGTAGTCTTCCCAGACACTAGTCTTGGTGGCCTGTTGATGGTTCCATTATCTTCAAATCCATTGTTTTGAGCCATTTTTTATTTGTGATAGTGAGAGACTTTTATCAAAGAGTTAGTTTAGAATAGAACCGAAGAATGATTAAACAAGTGTGAGTTTGTTAATTCTGTGAGCCAAAGCTCTTATACCACTTGTTGGATCGATAAATACAAGATGGTTCTATTCCAGTTGAGATTGGCGGACACAATCACAACTTAATCAAAGTAAACAAGTAAACACAAGAAGTATTGATAAATGCAATTTGTATTAAGCTTCAGTGGTTACAAGATTACAGAGAAAAACTCTTGAAAATCACTCAGGTACAATGACCCTAAGTACTACTTATATAGTAACTTAGAATCAAGATAGAACCTTGATTCTAAGGATCAGATCTAACACAAACTGTTGATCTTGTATTGAAGCTGTTCTACATGTCTACACAACAGTAATAACTATGCTAGTTAACTTTATTCAAACGTCTTCTAAGGCATCATTGCTTGCATGCTTGGAGAAGAGCGTTGTTATCTTTTATTGTCTTGTACCAATGACATTCTTTCTGCGTGGAGTGTGTCAGTGTAGCAGCAGAAAGTTGTCAGTGGTAATGGTTGCTTTATCAAGAACAGTCAGCTGCAACGTTTGATCTTCAGTGGAAATGGCTATCAGCTGCAAAGTTGGAGATTAGCAACATATGACTATCAGCTGCAACTTTGGTGATCAGCAGCATATGCCTATCAGCTGCAACTTTGGTCTTCAGCAGATAAGGCCTATCCGCAGCAGTTTAGTTCTTCAACAGAAGAACAAGTATCCGCTGCAGATAAGCTTATCCGCAACAGTTTGTTAGTCAGCAGCAATCTCTGAGGTAAGCAGCATTTGTACTTAGAGAATTTTGTAGCCATCAGTCTTTATTTCTACATTTTGATTATATGAGATTTCATGCTCAGTTCTAATTATAGTAACTTTAATTTTTCAGGTTTTTGTTAGAAGGAGTTATGATGTGATTTGTTTGGTGGAAATGATGCATAAACACTAGATATAGAGATTGTATGATTTTTTTTGGGTAAAATCACATATCCATGATGCTTTTAAACTCATTTTCTATTTTTAGAAACTTTGTTTCTTGACATGTATGAAAACTTGATGTTTGGGTGTATTCAAAGCATGAAACTAGTGTAGTGAACATTATGGAAGAATGATTGACCAAAATGATGGATTAAAATGCCTGTGTATGAGTTTTAGAGCCCGGTTTCTAAATAAGAAAACTTTACTTTTCCACAATATGTGTTTGCAAGTTGTTAACATGATTAGAAGGTCTAAATGACTTATTAACATGTAACTAAGTGCATTGTATGATAATATATGACATTATTCCATGAACTTGCCAATTTGATATGATCTTGCTATAATAGGAAACCTTACTTATCCGAAACACGCATGTTTATCTATTTTAGCAAGTAAACCTTGGGATGTTCTATATGCGTTATAACATGCCTAATTTCATGTGTGAACATCAACTTTGCATAGTTGCATGTTTAGGACTCAACAACTTGACTTTCCAATTAAGGAAACTTTAAATGTTTCCTAGGGCACGAGTAGGTCGTCTCATTTAGCCGGATTTACTAAGACTTGCATGTCATTACCGCTTTATCAGGTGAGTTCTCACAGCCCCGTTTTACTCATTTTCCTTTTGGGGTGAGATACATGCTCAAGTAGACATTTCCGATTGTCACATTTTCCATACTTACACAGTTACATCTATTATATAAGTTGTACATGGTGTGTACAAACTGCTCTCAGAGTCAACCGTTTGTTTTTCCATAGCTTGGTGATCATGAACAGTACTGTTGGGTTTAGCAACCCCTGCCCGGGTGATACGTGCTATTATATATATATATATATATATATATATATATATATATATATATATATATATATATTTTATGTAATTTTGGCATCCGTTTTTCAGCGTTTTATTAATAAATTCATGTGAACCGACAATTAATTAATTTATATTTGAATTTTGTAGGTGTTAAATGAAAACATGCTCAAATGAAGAGTTTGGAGAGACTAAAGTTGGACGTTAGAGAACTGGAGTGATTACAATAACTTTGGGTCAAATAAATAATCCATGGGCTAAATTTGAATTAGCTAGGTTACATTAGAATTTAATTGAGTTGAGTGGGCTAGGTTACAAAATAAATTGGGTTGAGTGGGCTAGGTTATAAAATACTAAAAGAATAAAATAAAATAATGTATATATATATATATATATTTCTTTGGACGGTAGAATTGGAGGCCGTGGAATAAAGACTTGTCGAGGATGGTAATTCACAAATTGAATTGAAGACTTGCAAAGTAAATTAATATTGGAGTTGGAGCAGTTTAAGCTCATCGAAGAACAAACAGAAGCAAAAAAGAGGAAAAAGAGAATTGGTGGTGGCGGTTGTTTTGTGGGTTTGTTGGATCGAAGAAAAAGAAAAAAAAGGAACAGAGGTGTGGTAGATCGGAGAAGAAATAAACAAACCACAAACATGCACGTCAACATTAATTGAAGCAGGAGACAAACCAAATAGCTCAAAACATTTGGCGTTTATCGGTTTGATTTTATTGTTTTCTATATGAATTCAGTCTTTGAACCAATTTACTTTGTTTTATTCTTGAGTATTATGATTGGCTAAACTTGTTTGCTACCTAGATTAGGATGAGAATTGACGTGGTTTGAATATTTTTCGGGTTTTAATTATTCGTATGAGGAATGGTATTGTCAAGATTTCTATTTTATTGATTATGAATGTGTATGAATGCTAAGTTTTAATAATCTGGCATGAACTTGTTCCGCTTGTCATCTTGTTCGTTTCCTTTGTATGTTTCGAGTAGGGTTTCGAGTTTGGGTCATTTACTTGGTGTTTTTGGTCTAAACGATTCGATCGGTCGTAGGAGCAGTTGTGTGGGTCTTTAAAAATCAATGTTTTACCAACCTTGAGTCTGAGAGGAGATAGGTTGTCAGGTTGTCCTTTTAGTTTTGGTGGTTTGGGTAGCAGTTGCACGAGAGTGAACTGTCCAGGTTATCTGTATCACTTGCAATTCCGTATCATAGTCGGTATTTTAGTGCTTACTCCTTGCCCTTAGGTCTGTCTAGGATAGTCTCTGGGTATAGTAACGGTTGAGACCAAGAGGTGAAACTGTTTTCGAGTACTTGGTGTTCTAGGGAGCGGTGAGTCTCAGAGGAGATCCTACGTGTCTTAGCGATTCCTTAGTTACTCTATCTTTAGAGTCGGTGTCGTACGGTTAGTTGTTTCGGAAAGCATTTAAACTAGTCAATAGGATTCCTCGTCTAGGTCATGCTTGTCTCATATCTGGTTTTCGTTCGTATTTTAGTTCGTTTGATCTTTTCAGTGTTCCAGCTTTGTCATCGTCTTTTCTCGTGTATTTCTTGTCTTTGAGTCGAGTCAGTGTTTTAGTTATTTTAATATAATTTTGCATGTTCTAAAAATAAAAATAAAATAAAATCATCACTTGTTTCCATCAGTTAGGAGTCGATAAAGGTTTAGTATTGAAAGCCGCCATAGGTGTCCACGGATTGATATCCGGTCTTGCCTACGCTTATTACATACCGACCTGTTCACTTGTCGTTTGTGTGTTTTAGGAGTTGTAATGCCTTTTTAAAACCGTTGTGTGAATTTGATTTAATTTTATATATACTTTATACACATCAAGTTATATATTTATAAAATAGCACTTATCAAACATCCTCACACTTAAAGTTTGCTTCTCCCTAAGAAAAGCCCTATGCAACACATCCAACTATGTAAATAAACAATTACGATCACACCTAGCAAAGTCAAACACAGGCCACGAAGTCCAAAGACACAGTTAATTCCCCAAGATTTACACGTTCAATAGATTTACGACCCAACAAGTCAATATGATATTAATTTTTGAAAAACATGGGCATACATATTCAAGTTTCACCCACTTTCAAGATTCTAATCATATACGGCTTATACCCCTCACAATGGTACTCTCCACTCGATTTGTTTCTGTAACTAGCAAAAGTTGTGCTAGTATATAATCTATACTCTCAAAACCTAACAATGAAACATTTATGTCATAAGATTGAACATCAATCAAATCTCCACCCACATGCATAAGACAAACACACAGATCAAAAGGACTTTATAGGGTTGTAATGTAAGGCTAGGGTTAAGGGTATGTATAAAGGTATAGAATTAGCAAACGTGATCATAATCCGGACTCATTAAGATAAGCACAAACAAACAAACATAACTAAGAACTTTAGGATCTTTGATCCTCACACTTATTCTTTTGACTATCTATTTTTATTCTTTTCTCGTCATTTTTCTCTTTTTTTATATACTTTTTTTTTCAAACACAATTCAACTACTTTTTTTTACATAAGCTATATTGCTGAAACACACATATACTAACACAACTAACTCGAACCGGATTAATAACACGGGTTTAAAAATAAAAATGCTAAAAGGCTCAAGGTGTAATATGTGGGATAAACAAATGAAAGGGAATAAGGCTCAAACTGGGTTCACTAAGGGATAATGTTCGGGTAGGGAAAACAAACGAAAAAGGCTAACAATTAGGTTAAATCCTAGTGCCTCTATCATTTATGTGTGTCATCTCAGCCTTGGGCCTCAAAATGCATCAAAATGTCCAAGTTCTAACAAAATATAACACGTAGGTAAACACACAACAAACGAAATAGTGAATATATAAGAAACTAAAAAGGCTCAAAATCTCACTAAAACGGATGGAATCGGGTTACCGATACAAACCATGCACAATTATCACTATCCAGCTTGCTACACTATCCTAGGCATCCCAAACAATTTTATTAAATGAAAAACGACTCTGTTGGGCCTACTTAGTCCCGAAACTTAAGGAAAACCACATTTAAGGAAAAGCAAACCCGCACCTGATCCGCCTTTAGCTTTCGATTTACATTGAATAAAAACCGGTATTTTGTGTGCATTAGAACTCAAAAAATGTGTCAACTCACGACTTGCAAAAACACTCTTTTCATTTATTTATTATTTGTTTTTTCAAAATTTTCAATTTTTCTAACAAGCTAACATCCTCACACTTGAAACACACATTGTCCCTAATGTGTCTAACGAAAGGGGTAAAAATATAAAATGCCCAAAATACATCACGTTCCCATCCTCACACTTAAAATGTACATTTCCCTCAATGTACAATTGAAAACAAAGTAAACCAAAAATGATGCAAATGCATAAAAAGTAGAAGGATAGAACAGGGCTCCCCTACGGATGTAGCAAACTCTCCTCTATGATATTTAGCGTCCTCGAACACGCAATCCTCCAGAGTTTAGAATGAAAACCTGCAAACAAAACAGAAAACAAAACAAAATAAAACGAAAATAAATACTCACCATCTGGTTGCCTCCCGGAAGCGCTAAGTTTAAAGACGAGTCTTCAGCCGGATTCAAAACCACAACCTTAATCAGATGGATTCTCATTTATCCTCTTCCCACTCACCGGGCTCAGTCTCCGCCTCCTACCGTCTACTAGGAAGAATGCGACAGTAAGGCTTAAACTGACTCGAACAGAAGTAACCGAGTCGACCCACCGGTCCTTAAACCTACCTGGACCAAATTTTTTGTGGGGCATGTAATGAGGTAATCGGTCATCTCTAGAATATGGTGTCATCCTATGGTCCTTATGTGACCATCTCAGCACCATCAAAACATGCCGGTCCATACGTCTCTGTGCCCTATCCCGTGGTCGTGTCGATTGGGGTGGTGATCCACCATCTCTTTCCTCCATAGGCCGGCTATCCTTAACATGAAGTGGTCGCTCTGTTTCCTCAACCACTTCCTCTTGCTCTCCTTCTTCTTCCTATATCTCAACGTGGTGTGGTGGTTCTTTCGTATCCCTCTCTGGCTCCCCGAATAGTAATGTTTCTAACTCAGCAAGGTCACCTAGAGGGTCAAACTCTCCTCTGTCTACAATTGGTATATCACCAACTCACCCCCGAACTTAGCTAGCAGCAAGGAAACATACTCCTCCTCGATATCATCAGCAACCAACTCAGCATCCTCAATTGCATCAACAATCTCGGCATCCTCCTGTGTGTCCTTGACATTTGATTCCTGCATCAAATCATCCTCCTAGAAAAAGTGTGAAATATCAAATGGGATAAATGAATTATGTATGGAACTGGATGCTGTCAAATGTGTATCATCCACACACTCATGATCAATATAGCTAGAGGTAGGATACTTACCTAACTCAAGGCTGGATAGATGCTCCACTTCGATATTGTAACTGAACTCGTGTTGAACAGGAGGTGGGACTTGTGCGGTATTTTGTGAGCTTGGCAATTGCACCTTGTCCATTATCGTCTCCCGTTGACAACTAACACAAATCTCACGAATCTTCACGCCCAATGCGTCTATTCTATGTACTTGTTCCCTATATTCCTTGATAAGGAGCTTACGTTATTCAGCTTCAACCTTTTGTTCTTCCTCTTCCCTGAGATCATGCCTACGAATATTATAGGCGAGCATCGCCTCCACTTTCTCATAAGGACAATATTGTATCCAATGATTTTCTCCACAACGTTCGCACCAGGTTTCCTCGAACCGCCAAACATGCTGTCTGTACATACTCAACGTAACAGGTGAGATAATAACAAAATAAAAGAAAGAAAAAAAATCCTAAATAAATCCTAGAAACACAAAATCACACAAAAAATAAAAATCACGTGAAACTAATCCTAAAAAAAATTAAATAAAATTAAAACAGAATAGAAGAAAAATAAACTAATCCTAGAGAAAAAAATAAAAAATCACACAATTATGTACAAAAACGGCTAGATCTCCGACTCGGGTAGTTCTCGAAATCGCCAATACAGTGACCCCGGCAACGGCGCCAAAAACTTGATGTGTGTAAAGTATATATAAAATTAAATCAAATTCACACAACTGTTTTAAAAAGGCATTACCAATCCCAAAACACATAAACGGCAAGTGAACCGGTCGGTATGTAATAAGCGTAGGAAAGACAGGATATCAATCCGTGGACACCTATGGCGGCTCTCAATACTAAACCTTTATCGACTCCTAACCAATGGAAACAAGTGATGATTTTATTTTATTTTTATTTTTAGAACATGCAAAATTATATTAAAATAACTAAAACACTGACTCGACTCAAAGACAGGAAATACATGAGAAAAGACGAAGACAAAGCTGGAACACTGAAAAGACCAAACGAACTAAAATACGAATGAAAACCAAATATGAGACAAGCACTACCTAGACGAGGAATCCTATTGACTAGTTTAAATGCTTTCCGGAACAACTAACCGTACGACACCGACTCTAAAGATAGAGTAACTCAGGAATCGCTAAGACACGTAGGATCTCCTCTCAGACTCACCTACACACCGCAACTAGCCTAAGGGTCAAGATAAGCTCACCAGTAAGACAGTGGATCTCCTCTCAGAATCACTACTCCCTAGAACACCAAGTACTCAAAAACCGTTTCACCACTCGGTCTCAACCGTTACTATACCTAGACAGACCTAAGGACAAGGAGTAAGCACTAAAATACCGACTATGACACGAAATTGCAAGTGATAAAGATAACCTGGACAGGTCACTCTAGTGCAACTACTACCCAAACCACCAAAACCAAAGGACAACCCGACAACCTATCTCCTCTCAGACTCAAGGTTGGCAAAACATTTATTTTTAAAGACCCACACAACTGCTCCTACGACCGATCGAATCGTTTAGACCAAAAACACCAAGTAAATGACCCAAAATCGAAACCCTACTCGAAACACACAAAGGAAACGAACAAGATGACAAGCGGAACAAGTTCATGCAAGATTATTAAAACTCAGCAGTCATACACATTCATAATCAATAAAATACAAACCTTGACAATAGCATTCCTCATACGAATAATTAAAACTCAAAAAATATACAAACCACGTCAATTCTCATCCTAATCTAGGTGGCAAACAAGTTTAGCCAATCATAATACTAAAAAACAAAACAAAGTAAATTGGTTCAAAGACTGAATTCATATAGAAAACAATAAAATCAAACCGATAAACGCCGAATGTTTTGAGCTATTTGGTTTGTCTCCTCCTTCAAATAATGTTGACGTGCTTGTTTGTGTGCTTGTTTATTTCTTCTTCGATCTACCACACCTCTTTTCCTTTTTTTCTTTTTCTACGATCCAACAAACCCATAAAAAGCCGCCACCACCAATTCTCTTTTTCCTCTTTTTTGCTTCTGTTTGTTCTTCGATGAGCTTAAACTGCTTCAACTCCAATATTAATTTACTTTGCAACTCTTCAATTCAATTTGTGAATTACCGTCCTCGACAAGTCTTTATTCCACGGCCTCCAATTCACGGCCTCTAATTCTGCCGTCCATATATATATATATATATATTTATTCTTTTAGTATTTTATAACCTAGCCCACTCAATCCAATTTATTTTGTATCCTAGCCCACTCAACTCAATTAAATTCTAATGTAACCCAGCTAATTCAAATTTAGCCCATTGATTATTTATTTGACCTAAAGTTGTTGTAATCACTCTAGTTATCAATGTCCAACTTTAGTCTCTCAAAACACTTCATTTGAGCTCGTTTTCATTTAACACCTACAAAATTCAAATATAAACTAATTAACTATCGGTTCACGGGAATTTATTAATAAAACGCTGAAAAACGGATGTCACTGGGTTAGTAGCGCTAACTTCGACCGGAGGTCGAACAGGTACATAATTGAACTAATCCATTCATGTGCATGGCATAAAGAGGCGAACCACATCCTTTTCCTTTTTCAGTGGCTACAGTTGAGCTTCGGTTGGCGGACTTTATGATAATTTTTGGTTTTGTCTTATCAACAATGATTGTGTAGAGTACATATGCTTTTCCATGCATTTTCAACATCTGCTTTTCCATGCATTGTCAATATATGATTTTCCAAAACATTTCATGATATGATTTCCATTACATATAACCTGTGAACTCACCAACATTATGTTGACCCATTTTAGCATGTTTGTCTCAGGTCATTGAATGCATATGATATGTGGCTAGGATGCACCCACCAGAGTCACACACTATTCAAGCATAGCATCCTATTTTGACAAACGCTTTTAATTCATTTGTTGAGCGTTGTAAACTTTTAAACATTGCTTTCGCACATTTACTTTGAACTTTGTCAAACTTATTTTGGGCTTGTTCAAGCATGCATTAAAACAGGTAATTTGAAAACCATTTAGTGGTCATTCAAGTAATTCAATGGTAAAGATCCTCTCGAGTCACGCCCCTCAAGTATAGCCCGAAAGTGAAATTTGGGGGCGTGACAATTTGTTTTTCTTAGTAATTCTCTCAATCAATATACGAGTATTACAAGTGTCGCATATTCTTGAATCACCACAATCATTAGTTTTCGCCTAGTGGTTGTGAGAATTGATATCATTTGTGTGTGTTAATCGAAGATCCATTAGAGATTTGGGACTTACAGAGAGTGGGTATATCTTGCCTCTTGTTTACTCAAATGAGAAGATTGAAACTATCCATATTACAACTAAGAAAATGAAAATAACAAAGACGAAAAAGACTCAGACATACGCCATTGGTTCAAAACCGAGAGAGTTTCGACCCTAACAGAGCACTAGGGCTTCAACAACCCCTAATCTTGAACACCAAAATAGGAGACTTGAGCTTGATATTTATAGGAAAAGAGTTGGGGTTTGCATGGGCATGCATTCAAATGCATGGTTGTGCATTTGGTCCACTGGTACACTGGTACTCTAGTAAAGGAATGTTCTACTTTTGGGGGACACATGTACACACATATAATGGAAGAATCTCTTGCTTTTATGGTGCACACGGGTATAATGCATGGCTTGGTTTCTCACTTCAATATTTTCTTCAATTTTTTGGTCTTTGTCACTTCTTTTTGTTCGGGAAGCCATTTAACCTGCAAAAATAAAATATATGCGAGTTAAGTAGTATTTGCAAAGTTTTTATTCAATAAGTATCATAATATGGGGATTATTATGCATATAAAATATGTACAATTTTGGACATGTCACTCATTCAGGTTCATTGGCATTAGTGTAACTAATACCTCATTATTACCAAAATTGATGACTAAATCTTGGTATGATTCGATTATCCTAATATGTTCACCACTTGCCGTTTCGACGACATAGGCATTAATAAGTGGAATAGGTTTTACGCCTAAATATGGGGTGAATGTAAACGAAACAAAACTTCTATTTGCCCTTGTATTAAATAATCCTTTAGCGTAAATATAATTAACTTAGAACGTGCCTTCCACCACTTTGGCATCGTTTTTCTTTTCTTCTCCACTTCCTAGCACAAACACACGTCCTATACCTTTATTCTGCCCACCTGTTCTTTTTTTAAGTGGTTCAAGAAGTCCTATAATGTCCTCTCTCTCTGCAATTAAAGCATTTAACATTTCGATATTGAGTTGCCAAGTGACCAAACTTCTGAAAAGTTTCGCACTTTATTCCCTAGGTTGGTCTATCCGGGTTTTTTTTGGTAAAAGGACAATACCCTTTGTAAATATTATTAAAAAAAGAATGTTGATTACAAACGAGTGCATCCCCCCTCCTGGTCCTTTATACCATGGAGGGGGGGAACCACAAAGCAAAACACAAGACAAACAAAAAGCAAAACAAACATAGAGAACAAACTAATCACTACATGACTAATAGTATCCCTAAGGAACATTCATGGTCATGAGTCGGCTGTGTCATTAGCCTCTGACTCAACCTCCTCAGTGACATCTTTGGTCAAAGAATAGTAGAAATCATTAAGAGCAGTAGACCATGTCATAAAGATGTCATGAGGAGGGATGGTACCTGTATCAAAGTATCTCACTCTTCTCTTTATCTTGTAACTCTGATGTGCTTTCATCTTTATGGGTAGTGTCATCAAAAGCAGAAAATGGGTTAGAAACATGCACTTAGCTATGTTGGGCCTTTGTGGAAGGCCCAATTACCACATTGGGCATAGGACAGCCCGAAGGCTTACTCGGGCCCGGTTTACTAACATTAAGGCTTGGGATTTGCACTCTAGGTTTTAGGCCATTATACTTCTTTTTTTTTTTTACCACTTCAATGAAAGCAGCATCCATAATCTGCTTACCCTTTTTGTTACAATTAGAGGAGCCACCTTAGCAGGTTTCACTACCAAAGTCTCAACCACATTAGGTGGGGGAGGGGGTTTATGGACATCCTCAGTATGACCAAATACACCACATTTCCTGCATAACATAGGCCATTTGAAGCATTAGCATCCACCAAAACTCTAGCAAAATTCATAGGCCCCTCTTTTGATTCACATCTCTCAAAAGTGGTTTGATCAAGCATAAGAGGTTTCCCAACACAACTTACTATTTGACCAATTTTACCACCATTCCATACGCACAACGGTAGGTCCTTAATACCAACCCAAACCGGCACAGTTTTTGGGTCTGGTTTAGATAAGATAGTGTCCGGCTCCCAGATTTGCAACACCAAAGGAACATCGGTAACAAGCCATGGGTTTCGCTCAAGCACTTTCATCATACCCTCTTCCATATCAAATTTGAAAAAGAAGCATCCCCCATTCATATTTATAGACTTTAATCCATATTTATGCCACATTTTAATCAAATTTTCTTTGACAACTTGGAAAGGCAGAAAGGACCAAAATACCCATATATTTGTACACTATAGTGATTAAAGCTCTAAGACATAAAATGTCCATTGAGTTGAACTATTACCTCACCCTTATCGTCCAACTTAGGCAGATCATAGCACAATCTTCCTTCACTCCCCTCCACTGTTTTTACCTTGGACGAGTTGTAAAAAAAGATCATGGTTCCAATGCATTGCTCCTCGAATTAGGTCATAGTCCCGAATATCAGTTTCAAGTTGCAAATGGTTTTCCTCATCGAGCATAAATGGATACGACCCTCTTCTGTTCAACGAGTTATCCTTATTCTCAGATGTAGGTTTGAATGGGGCCAAAGGTTTTGCAACCCCCACCGAGTGGACTTGTCCAATATTTGTTCACGACATCTTGGGCCCACGCCACTGACTTGATCCACCACCTTTTCCAAACCCACACTCGCATGCAAATCGGCTGGGTTCATGAGCTTATCAACCAGGTGGACCTTCGTAGCATTCTTCCCATCCTCCAAGTCAGTCACATCCGGTTGTTGCATGGGCTTAGTTGCATGGACATCCCCCACCGGTTCCACACTCTTGACTGACTGACCTGGGCTTTGTGCCATCTCGTCCGACCCAACACCATGAACCCCAACCGGAGGCCCATGAGAAGAAAACGGCTGACCAAGTGTTGGCTCCCGAACCCTTATCGGTGCTGCAAGAGAATTCGGTCCCAAAATCTTGGCTTTGAATGAAGGTGAGAACAATAGCGTTAATGGCAGATTTACACCCGGTTTCCCGGCCGACTCCAACCCAACTGAACCTTCATCACAATGCGAAACCAAATTATCTGAACCAACCCTGTCTTGAGTTCATGTCTGGTGTCCCCGTGGAATCCAAATCCGATTTTCTGGCTGACCTCGGATTTCCGGTAGAACCCGGTTTTCTGGCAGAGGTGGTTCCAATAGAATCCGATACAGGTTGTGAACCCGATCCAATCAAGGTTTGTTTAGGTTTAATAACCGGTGAAGGATGAGCAGGGGGAACCAACCAAACTTGTTGGCCGTACCAGTATCCGTCACCGATGCCGACGAAGATTCCGACGACTTATATGAGCCAGGGACGGTTGATTGCTCCTTGTTTTTTCGACACGCATCAATCTCAGGATTAATTTCCGGTAGTGGGGGCACCCTAGATCTAGAATCCGTCTGGTTTGGGCGTGAATCCATATCATGTTCCAAAGGGTTTACCATAGTAGTCAGCTGAGGAACCCTATAATGGTCCTCCAAGTTAGCCCAAAGCCCCACCAACGGTAGGATTAGAGCTTCAAGATCGGCCCCCTCCAAAGCAGAAGATGACCGGGCAGAACCCCTAGTGGACCGTCGTGACGGTCGGGCCGGTGGCGGTGGGTTCTTCTTCGGTGGCATTGACCACACCGGAGAGGGGAAGAAGGATGGACGATGGGATGAGGAGAGAGGCATGATGTGAGGCGGCAGGAGGTGGAGGAACGCTGACGAGGGTGGTGGACGGCTTAGAAGTGGCGGCTAGGAAAAAAATCATGGCAATAGGTTGAGAGCAACTTTCTCTCACACCTTTAGGTGTATGTAGCGAAAATTACCAAATGAAACATACTTGGTCTATCCGGGTTAAACGCTTCTTATCCGGAATATTTACTATTTCCCAGTTTAAACTTATAAACAATTTCTTTTTGTTTTCTCTTGTGATCTGTCTTTGGTGGTTCTTGGGATGCCACCTCATCATACATTACCGCACCCACCTCAACAGCTGAATCTATCGTTTTAGGTGCGGTAGTTTTCACTAAGGTACGAACCTTAGGTGGTAAGCCTTGGATAGAACACCTGATTCTTCTTGACTTGGGAGTCACCAAATGTGGCACCAAGTTGGCCATTTTGTTAAATTTGGTGGTGTACTCCTGATGAGTTAAGTTTCCAGCCTCGAGCCGATGGAACTGCGTCTCAATCTTATCTACTGCGTTTTTTGGGCAATATCTTTTGATAATCAAATCTTTAAGATCTTCTGATATGTCATAACTTATATATGTTTTGCATGCATAATAATCCTTATATTATGGTATTAATTGATTAATAAACTTGTAATTGATATTTAAAACGTTTATATTTTGTAATTACAGGTTATTCGGTGTTGAAAATATAAATCAAGATAAAACCTATCAAAAACACCAAGAAATCAAGCCTTTTGGAAGATCATTCTCGAGCTTTGACCCCCAAGAAGTCAAAATTGGACCACACGAAGTCAACTAGCAGCTAAAAGACAAAACTGGGCAGCAGGGGGGCAATGCACTGCCGTGCATCCCAATGCACAGGCGTGCATTTTCCCTTCTTGATCCCCACGGCTCCCAGTACACTGCCACTCGTACCCTATGATTCCCTAGGTGTTTGCACGCCCGCGCAATCCAATGCACGGCTGTGCATTGCTCAATTTGAGGCCTATACATAGGAGGCTTAAGTTCTTCATTCCACACACCTTAATATACATCAAGAAGCTATCCTAAGAGAGTTTCTCAAAGTTTAGAGTATAGAGTAGAGAGTAGAGGGGCTCTTACTCCTTGTTCCACAATAAGGGAGCCTACGAAACTCAGCATTACGCTAGCTAGTATGGCCATTCGTGGCTAAACTCCTTGTATTTCTAGGGTGAAGATGAAGTTTGGTGCATGTTATTGTTTGACGTTTTAATATAGTGGTATGTTTATGTCTTTAATTATTCATTCTTAAAACCACCATTTGGTGGGCTTTTATTATTGTCTAAATCCGTTTTTATATTTGTGAGTGTTCTTGATTTTAATGTGTAAGATCGTAAAACCTTTTTAAGCAAACTTCCTTTGAAGCTCGTACATCTTTATACGAGTTGAGATTTATAAGGCAAGGCTTGGTCAATACTTCTAAGGTCGTACGTCTTTATACGAAGTTATTATGCAACCAAGAATTGGTGAACCAATGTTGGGAACGGTACGTCTTTATACTCGGTCCCATTGTTACACCGCCTCCCGGTGAACAAAATATAATCCCCTATTTAACTTTAATACAAAGCATTTACGTCCGATGTCTTAAACCAACCCGGAGATGACCATTCAAAGAGTTGAGGGTAACTGTTGTCCTTAACGGGAAGCACTGCCATTTTAATTTAAGGATTTTAATTCGTGAATCAAATGTCATGTGGACGAGGCCCTAGCGGTGACCCGGTTCACAAGTTTGTAGTAGTCATATCACTGGATTAGTCAACTTAACATTATCACATACCAAGCGGATTCGAAGCCCAAAGCAATACTCTTCGTGACCTGATCATTTCCAAGATACTCACTTTCCTGCTATTTACTATTCTGATCGTTATATTTTTGTTACACACATCACGCATGTTTTTACTTTTATGCTATTTACTTTACCGTCATTTACTTTTTTGTCATTTACTATTCTGCTTAACAAGCACACAAAACCCACTTACTAATTAATCCGGCTAAACGATAATAAAAGTTGAGTACCGGAACTCGACCGTGCTCATTGGTTTGATACTTGGTTCTTGCCTAAACTATATTACGCAACGATAGGTACACTTGCCTACTTTGTGTTTTAAGTTAAAGTAATTACCTTTTTTTAAATTTAAAACCTGATCTCGTGAAACTAATATCTCTAAATATTTTTATACTAAAAACACGTTATCAACTTCCCATATCATTATATCCCCATATTCTTCCCCTTTGTGTGCTTGACTGATTCCCACGAGTCAAGACCTTCTTTTTCGAATGAACGTGTAGCAAATTTCACGGCTTGATCTGCTCTTCATTCACTCATTTTGATAACTTATTCCATAGACGTAATCCACTGCATTGCTGCAATGACATTCTTTTCCCATTGAAGGGCTTCGAGTGACAGTCACTAAAGTTCTTGTAATTGCATCCATGATTATTGACTCTCGTGCTTTGGTTAGTCATCCCAATCATTTCGTGGGTTCGGATCATACCGGTATTGGTTCATATAGGAGTAGTGTGAATGGTATCTTTTGTTCGTGCGTTTGCACCGCTTGTTCCTTCCTTCCTATTTCCCAGGCCATTGGAACCCATTCTACTCCGGAGAGCATCGTCTAGAATTAAGGTAATGTTGTCTGGAGCACTCTTGTGACCTCAGATGCCACCCCTCCTTGGAATTGAGCTTCGGTCATTATTACCTCTTTTGTATGTTGTTCGGGTTCAGTAGTCGCATTTGCGTTCGTGTTTGGTTTGGTGTTTGTATTTATCATGTCGGGAGTGTGGGACCTAGTATTTGGTTTCCTACCCCTACCTCTGCCTTGTCCTCTACCTCTTCCTACCATTTGTACCTACACACAAATGTATAGCATCATAATTCGTACAACTGGTTATGCTCCAGAAATACAAAAAATAACAACATTTGGCCAAAATGCCTTTAATTATCTGATTTCTAGGTATTTCCCGTTCTATGTCCTAGTTAATGTATATATCTAACTTATCCTGAGGCATTCCAGACTATTCAGAGTCCTAGTTTAACTCTAGATACTATTCCGAAGTATCTAAATCCCTTAAACTGAGGCTCTGATACTAACTTGTTACACCCCAGTCCCAGGCACTGGTTAGAGGTGACGCATGGTACAAAACACATAGTGGAAACTAAAACTTCATCTTTATTTCATAAAACATTGTTTACATAGCGGAATCAAAAGTTACATCATGTCTCATCATCTATTCTAACAAGGAACATAACATTCGGGACTTATAGTCTCCCGACTTGCCTTCATATGGCTTCAATTCATCATCATGTTTTATCCCTGGAATGCCTCCTTTATTTACTATCTATGATGTGCTCAAAAACATTTTGAAGAAAAAATGGGTCAACATAAAGTTGGTGAATTCATAAACAAATCAGTTTATAAAATGACCCGCCAAGGTATCCTGAACACAGTCATGGAGTGCCCCTCTCATAGACAACTATGAGGAATTATATAAATATATATATATATATATATATATATATATATATATATATATCCAAAGACCATTCCACGGGTCCTATCCAACATGTCGTTCCACGGGTCATGTGAAACACAATAAGTACTTAGAATGCGTTATATATATGCAATTAGTACTATCGTTTCAAGATACCCAAAATGTTTTCATATATTAACCATGCTTTAAAAATGGAGTATAACAGAGCCATGGTTATTTTAATACATCACAATTTAAGAACTCATCTGAGAGGTACTTCGACTTATCGTATCTGAAATATAGAAAAAACCTCGGGCAAAGCCCTAGTTTTATAATGATATCACTTAATTATACAATTCTAGCTTAATAGTAATTAACCAAATCTTAATAGAGGGTCGGAACCTTACCTCAAAACTATCTACGACAATTTGTAGGAGATTCGCGAGAAACCGGACTCTCGGAAGCGGACCGAACTTCAAATAGTGAGATATCAGAGAGTTTAGTATTTGTATATGAAAGTGTATTTGTGTGTTTTGCTGTTCAAATGGCTAAGATCATGGTTTCTATTTAGAGGCCATCATGGGACCCGTAGCAGACCGTCAACCAGGGTGGTGGCGGTCCGCCACCGCCCCAGCCGCAAATTTGCCTTCGGGCCCAAGTAGCTGACTGTTATCTATTCCTTAGCAGTCCGCTAAAGACAGCTGTAGCTTGGCGGGCCGTTAGGGTGTGGGTGATGGTCCGCCACCGGGTCACACACGTCATTTTTTCATTCGTTAGTCATCAGACACATGGCACTCCGTCATTGCTACCTTTCTCCTTACGTAGCGGACCGTTAAGCTTTGTGATAGCGATCCGCCATCGACCTTTTCCCCATAGCGGACAGCCAAGGCCTTGGTAGCGGTCGCTACCAGCCAAGTTTCAGAATTTTTCACTTTTGGCCCTTGTACTTTGAATAGTTTTCCTATTAGCCTTTTAACTTTGAACTATTGGCATCTTTTGTCCTTATTTCCTTGGGAATTTTCAAGGTGTTACAGTCTAGAAGATAATGGAGGATACGGTTATGATTCGCACAACTCATATGAGGTCAGAAAAGTGAGAAAAGGAAAGGATCCTAAGAGGGGTTGTTCCAATAAGGGATTCAAGAACTGTAGTTGATGTGTTTTAGAGTGTATATAAAAATGATGATTTTAAACACAAAAGCTTTAAATTTATAAAAACGAAATTACTGCCAATCATCGTGGATGTAATATAGTGTTGGTAAGACCGGATATCGATCCAAGGATACAGAGGCTCTTAGTAACGGACTTTAGTTGATGTCTAATCATTCCAGAGTTTAAAAAGTTGTTTGATTTTGATTTTATGAGCTTTAAGAAATTAAGAAAATGGTAGAATTAAGTAGTAGAAGTCAATAACAATGATAAATCACCTTGGTTTGAATTCCTTCCAATTTTGTAATTAGCTTTCGTTCATGGATTCTCAAAAGATCACTATATTGCAAACATGGCGGTCGTCACTTAAGTCGTTAAACCCTATAGCACAGGTTGATTTTGTCTTCCCGGGGGTAGTAGTTTGAACAACATGAAAAACACTATATTTAGTTACACATGTTTCCTCGTTCGGGACACCATGGCATAAACTATGAAGATCAATGATAATGTGTGTCTAAGTGCAAAAGATGGAGCAACTCCTAGGTCGGGACATTAACTACCTCAATGTTGGAATTAAAGTATCAAAATTGTGTCTGTAGACAAGGGACTTCACACACTAATCACTATGGCTCCTTTGCTTTGATTCATCTCCACAAAGGTAGTGGTAATGCATGAAGTCAAGTCTTTAGAATACCGAGTCACCGTATATTAAAAAGCAAGGATCTTTGCAACGTGTTGACAATTCAGAAATTCTAGCACCCTTCCAAGCAACTAACACACCGAATCTACATCGAAATAGAAGTGTGAATGCCCGAATCAACAAATCATGAAGTTGGTAAATCTTTTCGACAGTTGTGCCGATCCACTTTACTTTGAAGTCACTCACACCCTACTTTTGAATCCACAAACACACTAACTTCATCATTGGATGTTTATCTTATAAAAACACAATTAAGCATCATTAAACTTGAAAGTGATTCAAAGAACATAGCCAAGAATGGCCATGCAATCAACAAAGATTAAACTTGTGCAAAAACAATTAAGCATCATTACAAGATTTAAAATTTTTTAATCGAGACTAGAATCATGGAAATTGAAACTAACTACACAAACTACAAACAATCCTTCTACAAATTGGCTAAAGAACTCTACCAAAAGCTCTCCTAAAAATGGTGCAAGAGCCATCTAATTATGGGCTATCCAGAAGCTCGAGCACGGGCCATGCCTAGCGAGGCATGGCCCCGTGTTTACCCTAATCGCTGCTCCACTAACTTGGTTGAGGCAGACCAGGACATCGTAATACGCACGGGGCGTGCTTGACCATCTGGCACGAGGGCGTGTAAGCTTGGACACGGGGTTGTGGATCCCAGGTGTTTGTTTGTCAACTGACCTTGGGCACGAGGGCGTGCTTGATGGGGCACGGCTCGTGCCCGACTTGCTGAGTTGATCATTTTTCTTCGTTTTTGCACTGTTTTTGCTCCTTTGATCAACTCTTGGTCTTTAGGTCCTGAAAACTCAATATGAATCAATTAAAATATTAATTCACACGAATCTTACGAAAACAACCATGAAAGTAGTGACATTTGATGTGAAAAATATGTATAATTTGGTGCACATCAAACGTCCCCACACTTGAATCTTTGATTGTCCTCAAGCAAAACTCAAGCATTATCACCTCCCAAATGGAATATGTAGGAGACAAAGGTGATTCTCCCATGTGTGATTGCCCTAAGTGCACAAACGGTTCTTTAGCATACAATTTATGAAAGTCACCATTTTGGAGTTTTATTATAAGAAATATTTACAAGAGTAACAAGCCTACTTAACACTTCACAACCCTCACAAATGATCACTCAACACTCAGTGAATATATGAATAAAGATATACAAGTATTTAGTGGGTCGCTCTTGCCAAAAATGAAGAATGTAAAATAATAAGCTTGAGAAGGAATCAATCCTCCATCAATTAACATAAACATAGACAAGTATCATGAGGGCTTTTAAGGGTTGTAATGTTGGCTTAGGTTAAGGGTGAGGAATGTTTGGTAAAAGTGGTTAAAAATTACAAATGTTTATTTTTGTCAAAATTAAACGAACTATACAAAGGCTAACGAGCTATCCAATATTGATGCAATCCTAAAATTGCTCATGTCAGCAAACTATTCTATAAACAATCTTTCCCTCTTTAGGGAAATAGAGAGTGGATTGTTTTTTCAACAGAGATTATACTTGCAGCAAATCTCATGATTAGGGATTCTTATGAAATTTAATATAAAAGAATGGCAAGCGTTTTTGAAAACGGTTGTTTGCTAAAAAAAATTTGGTTAGATTTGAAAAAGGCTTGGCTAAATGGTTAATTTTGCATTATATGCGGGTAATACAATGAAAGGGAAAGTTCAAAGTGGCTACTAGGAGAATATGCGGGTTTGGATACAAAAATATACAAGGCTGGTTAAAAGGGTAAATCCTAATGTCTCAATCATTTAAATGTATAAGTCAAGTTCATGATCTTGGAACGTATTGCCTAATCAAGTTCTAATTTACAAAATATCATTTTGGCCATTATTCATGTTTCAAATGAATGGAACATATATTTTAAATGTTGTTTATGCTTGAAATAAGGCTCAAAATTCTCACATGGAAATGGATGGAATTTGAAAATGTGTGAAGTGTATCCTATTTCTATTTGTTACTCCCCCGATATTTATTTTTATTATATTTTTGGTTGGTGCTTTAATCGTTGAGCCTCAAAACACATTTATGTCACGGTGTTTAAAAACGACACAAGATGAATTCTTATTAAAATATTTTTGGAATTTTTCAAATTTTTGTTTGATTTTCAAAAATTATTTTTAGAGATAGTTCGAGGGGTGTATGCTATTAAATGTGTTTTGTGTAAGGCTTAAATTGACAAGACAAAAGATTCAAGTCCTCCCCACACTTGAATTGCACATTGTCCTCAATGTGCTTCATTATAGGCATAAGAAAAGGGATACTCCCTTATTGGTGTCATGCCCAAGATGTGGTGGAAATCCACCAATTCCTTACGGCGCCTTGGTCTACCAATAGCCAAAGAAACCTATGAAAAATTATAAAGAAAAATAGTTAGCCGCGGTGGAGATTTGGTTATAGGCCGACGCATTGTGTAACACGGAGTTTTAAGGCGAAAGATTAGCAAAATTGCGTACGAAAAAACAAATCTCTTGGATAGAGTGGATCATTATAACTATAATGGAATGAAATAAAGTGGGTCAATTAGGCGAGCTGTAGAAACGGAAGAAAATTTCCTAACCATATAGTGCTGAAAAATGATGCTTTGTTCAAGCCTTGATTTTGTGCTCACCATGCCACAGAATCGCATGAAGATCCAATTTCTCATATTTGTCCCGGTTTATTGATTTTATGAAATATTAAGCTAAACACGAGTTGCCTGCCGTGAAACGCCATGTTTATTTACGGGTCATTGGCTAGACCCAAATGCCCTAATTATCAAGAGATTGCATCATGTTGCCAGGTATTCCTTCATTTCACACCTTTAGAATGAATATTCCATGCTTGATTCGATTGCTTCCACACTTTGAAATGCATCCTCCTTTCCTCGTTTACCCACACCGAATCTCAAATCCTCGTGTCCGACTCGAAGAGTTAGCAATCTTTCACTCATGTCTACTATAGCATGGGAAGTGGCCAGGCAGGGCCATCCCAGGATAAGTGGTACTCCTTGATCTTCCTCCATATCTAAGATCACGAAATCTGCACGAAACACAAATTTCCCAACCTTAACCAGAAGGTTCTAAAAAATTCCTTCGGAGTATTTCACAGCTGCCAACTAGATACTCATTCTTGTGGGACATGGTTTTCCTAGTCCCAATTTTTTAAACATGGAGGATGGCATTAGATTAATGTTGGCTCCTAAATCGGCTAGGGCGTTACTAACATATAAACCTCCAATCGAGCATGGGATGGTAAAAATTCATGGATCTAACTGTTTTTCGGAAGTTTATTCAGAAGGGCGGCTGAGTATACTTCTCCTAATCCTACATGGTGTAGTTCTTCAATCCTTTTTTGTTGGACAAGAAATCTTTCATGAATTTTGAATATTTGGGCATTTGCTGCAAGACTTCTACAAATGGGAGATTGATTTGGAGTTGCATCAAAAGGTTAATGAATCTACCAAACTATTCCTCAGTGTTTTTCTAAATAAGCATGCATGGGTAAGGAACTATTGGTATTACTGGTTTTGTTGCTTCCTCGGATGGCTTAGTTTTTTCACGAGCTTGTTTATTTGGAATATCAGATAGAATGACAGCTGAAATAATAGGTTCTTTTTCAGATGTGATAGGGGGTGTGTACAAGTTCTTCCTCGGGTTCAGGACATACTCGATGACTCCTTAAGCAAATCACGTTAACATAAGCTATGGGGTATACCTCCGTGTTGCTTGGAAGAGCACCTTGTTGTCTTTCAGAGAATACCTTCATGATTTTTCCTACCTGGGCTTCGATGTTAGGAACATAAGCTAGCTGGTTTCTTAATTCTACCTCGTGCTTCAAAAATCGTTCTTCATATCTTCTATATGATTCGGTGAAAAGACATTGGATCGGATCTTACAAGGACGACTGATTGGTTTATGAAGGCCATGCTTCTTGATATTGGTTTTGGGTGGGTATTGTGATTGCTGATTTGGGCAAGAATTTTGTTGTTGAGACGTGTAGAAAGTAGGGGGTTGCTGATTACTGCTACCTCCATCCTGCGATCCGAAATTTGGGTGGTTGCGCCATTCAGGCGTGTACGTGGAGTTGAATGGTCCCTGTTGCCTTGCCCTGTTGTTCATGAAGTTGACTTGCTCGACGTACTCGGTAACGTCCTTCATGCAGCTCTAGCTCTCGTGTTGTCCTCTACAAGAGTCACATGCCACAACAAGTGCTACTGCTTTTTACGTTTCAAACTTCTTTATTTTAGATGTGAGCGCCTCAATTTGAGTTTGGAGGGTTGTGGTGTTATCGACCTGGAGTCCTCCGGATGTTCTTGATTTGGAATTGCCTGGCGTATTCCAATAAAAGCTCGTTTGGGCAATCTCCTCTATCTTTTCAAAGGCTTCAGTTGGACGCTTACTTCCCAAAATTCTCCCGGAGTGGGTGTCGAGAGGTTTTGGGAGTTAGGAAACACTCCATTATAAAGGATGGAGATTTGTTGCCATACTCGAAGTCCATGATGTGGGCATTTCCTAAGCAGGTCTATGAGATGTTCCCAATGTCGTACAAGTTTTTCTCTTCTTCTTACATGAAAGAGTTGATGATTGTCATTAGCTTTTGTAGAGAAATGTTTTTGCAAGATTTTCCTACATGGTGACAGAACCAGTGGGGAGAGTGTTGAGCCATACTTTTGCTTGATCTTTTAGGGAGAATGGGAACATTCGGAGTCGGATGGCATCGCTGGACACTCCATTGATTTTGAAGGTGTCACATATCTTTAGAAAATTAGAGAGATGTAAGTGAGTGTCTTCTTCAGTAAGGCCATGAAAAGTAGATGAGTTTTGAAGCATGTTGATTAGGTGAGATCGAATTTGAAGGTGTCCGCTTCGATGGTAGGACGGGTGATGGCTGTCCCAAAGTTGCCTAGAGCAGGCCTCATGAAATCCAGGATGGTGCGTTCTTCCTCCATTAGTTGATCAGTTAGGATTGCTTGAGCAATAATTCTTGTTCTTTGACGGAGTCAATGCCTGAAGAAACGTTCAGGTTCTTCTAAGGGAAGAGCTAAACCATCAGTCGGAGTACAGGGCATGCATTAGTTGAAAAGATAATAATAGAAATAGACTAGGCCATCGACCTTGGTCTTTCCTAAAATCTCGTGTATCCCCGACAAAGGCGAAAAAACTTGTTAGAGCGTATATAAAAATAATGATTTTAAACATAAAAGCTTTAAATTTATAAAAATAGAATTACTGCCACTCACTACAACACACTTAGGGCAAGTGCACCCATCGTAGACGTAATATAGTTTTGGTAAGACTGGATATCGATTCAAGGATACAAAGGCTCTTAGTACCGGACTTTAGTTAATGTCTAATCTTTCTAGAGTTTAAAAAGTTGTTTGATATTGATTTTGTGAGCTGTAAGATAACAAGGATAAATCACTTTGGTTTGAATTCCTTCCAGTGTTGTAATTAGCTTTCTTTCATGGATTCTCAAAAGATCACTATATTGAAAACATGGCGGTCATCACTTAAGTCGTTAAACCCTATAGCCCGGGTTGATTTTGTCTTCCTGGGGGTAGTAGTTTGAACAACATGACAACCGCTATTTTTAGCTAGACATCTTTCCGAGTTCGGGACACCATGTCATAAACTTTGAAGATCAGTGATAATGTGTGTGTAAGTGCAAAAGATGGAGTAACTCCTAGGTCAGGACATTAAATCCCACAACAATATAAGAAATTTTCCACCATAACAACCACCTCAATGTCAGAATTAAAGTATCAAAATTATGTCTTTAGACAAGGGACTTCACACACTAATCAATATGGCTCCTTCACTTTTTTTCCTCTCTACAAAGATAGTTGTAATGCATGAAGTTAAGTCTTTAGACTACCGAGTCACCGTATATTTAAAAGAAAGGATCTTTGCAACCGTGTTCATGATTCACAACTTCTAGCACCCTTCCAAGTAACTAACAGATAGATCCTCTGATAGTGATTCCAACTTCGTTTTTGATAGAAAAGAGTAGAGACGGTTGGTTGTGAGCCAAACAAACAAGCAAACAAGATAATAAAGACAGATAGAAGATCCAAAGCTAGAAATTTTGATGATTTTGTACAAAGAAACTACATAGCTCCACCCCGGGTGAGCTCCCCCGGGGTGGTAGCTCACAGAAAACCAACGTTTACAAATGACAACCTAATGCTCTATTTATAGCCACTGAGTCTTGCTCTCCAAGCCAACCACCACTACCCTTGAGAAACCCTAGTAAGTGTTCCCAATTGATGACGGCGACACTCTCAAGAATGTCGTCATGTTCCCGGGCGAAACTCTGAGTGTTACCTGAAAAACTATAGAGAATCCTTCTAAAAATTAGCTAAACAACTCTACCAAAAGACCTCCTAAAAATGGTGCAAGAGCCATCTATTTGTTAGTTGTCTAGAGCCCATGTGTACCCTAATCATTGCTCTACTAAGTTGGTTAAGGCATACCTGGATATCGTACTGCGCACGGGGAGCGTGCTAAGCTTTGGCATGGGCGTGCTTGACCATCTGGCATGTGGGCGTGTGAGATTGGACACGGGGTTGTGGGTCCCAAGCATTTGTTTGTCTCCTGAACTTAAGCATGGGGGTGTGCTTGATGAGGCACGTCCCATGCCCGACTTTCTAAGTTGATAATTTTTCTTCGTTTTTGCACTGTTTTTGCTCCTTTGATCAATTATTGGTCTTTGGATCCTTAAAACTCAATATGAATCAATTAAGGCATTAATTCACACGAATCTTACGAAAACAAACATAAAAGGAGTGACATTTGATGTGGAAAATATGTATAATTTGGTGCATGTCAATAGTCCTCTAAAATTTTATAGAACATAGGATTCCACAACCACTCATCAATGGATCCGAGAGATAGAAGAGGTTATTTAGATAAATGAGTGTAGAGATGACTAGAAAGTAAAATATGCCGCTCATTCCTTTGTATCCAAAGCTATATGTTGGTAGAACAATCTGGTAATAGAAATGGGGGAAAAGGCTATTGACAGATTGACATGGGAGGAACTGAAGTACCTATTAATAGAAGAATTTTGTCTGGACAATGAAATGGACATACTTAAAAGAGACTTCCTAAGAGTGGAAGCTGATAGTATGACTCATCATGAATACACTACCAAATATAATAGGATGGCTCGTTTACTACCTTATTTAGTAACTCCCGAGGCAGTACAAATTAAACAATACATACAAGGATTGCCATCGGAGATACAAAGATTGGTAAAAACTTGTATTCCTAAGGAGTACCGATCTGTCATACAACTTGCGTCAATCATGCATGATAAAGTTTATGATTCCCATTCAGTGGAATCAAAGCATAAGTGGTCAGAGTTTACACCAGAACAGGAGGAGAAGGAAGAAGAAACAAAGTAAGAAGATAATAAGAAAGGATATCCACAATGAAGGAAATATGGAGAGAACCACTTTTCTGAGTGCATAACCGGAACTAACGTATGCTACAGATATGGGAAGGCAGCACATATCGCATCTAGTTACCCTAAAAGAATATGATGTTTTGAATGCGGAGAGTATGGGCATAAAAGGATGAATTATCCAAACCCACAACCACTAAGATCGTTTAAAGAGACAAGCGATGAAGCCAAGGAAACTGTAGGAACAGTTTATGCTCTCACAATAAGAGAAGGAGGAGATATGTAGCATCGGGTATGTTTCTAATTAGCAACGATTGCTAAACTGTTAACATATTTGAGACGATGATTTAGTAAGAATCCTTAGGAATATAGGTTTCGAGGACTGTAACACCCAAAAATATCAACTGATTTTAACTTTCAAAATCACGCGTAAGTAGTTCCCGTTAAACGCTCTTGACAAAACAACACATTTTAACAAGAACAAAATGACAACAACAAAGTTTGTTTTATAAAGACCGACAGACATCTCAAAAGCATCAACAAGTATCAACATCAACAAGTTAACTACAACATTTGACTTAAACCCACATTTTGTTGATGTCAATTCAAAACATATCCACTACCACCTTAGTTACATCCATATATACTTCTTAAAGGTTTAGGCACTCAAAGAGAGGCTCAAACAACAACTAGTTACATCAAAAGGTTTTCCCCATGAGAATCCAAGGCTTGAAACTGTAGGTTCTAAACAGATGGATCTTCATGCTAGAATGATTCTAGACAAGATTAGATCAACAAATCAGCTATAGAAGAGTTGTTTGTTGATGGATTAATAAAACAAATATGAAGAGCAACACAAACAATAAACATAAAACCCAAGTTTCATTAGAAATCCACTCGGATAATTACAGATAAGATCCTTGACATGAAACGACTACAACGACCCCTCTAACAAGCTAAGAAATTATAGATTATGATAATACACACGAAAAAGATCACCGTGTTCAGAAATTGGTCAGGTATATAAAGAAAACTGAGAGAGTCGACAATCTACACGGCCGAGAGTGTCGGTTGTAGCCGACCTAGCGACTCTCAGAGAGTCGCTAGCTGTAACACCCTTAAAATTTCCTAAGTAAATAAAGGGCCATGGTTATATCAATATGAGAAGAACAAGAACCAAAAGTGAAAATTTGGAAAAAATGGCTTGTAACGGACCGTTACCGGTCATAACGGTCTGTTACGCATCATGACGGACCGTCACCCGTCATGACGGTCCGTGCCGCAATACCGTAGGCCGTTTTAGGGTTGCTGACACGTATCTGATTACTCACCATCGTGACATACCATCATTAACCATAACGGTCCTTTACGTGGTCTAGAAGTACGTATCCACCAAGTCTAGGCGTGACGGACCGTCACGCTTGGTAACGGTCCGTCATGGACCCAATTCAAGCCCTATAAATATATGGTCGAGTTTGAGCTTTACACACACTTCACACAATCTAATACACACACAAACAGTCTTTAGATCAAATCCCAAGCCCCGGTTCGCGTACGAGAGTCCGGTTTCTAATAATTCAACTCCAAATTGCCATAGATAGTGCTGAGGAAAGGATCCGAACTACTATTAATCTTTGATTATCCACCATTAATCTAGGTTTATGTACTTAAGTAATATCATTGCATATCTAGGAGCTTTGTCCGATGTGTTTACCATATTACTGATTCAATAAGCTGAAATACTGCCAAGGTGAGTTCTTAAACTGTGATGCATATCATGACCTTGTCTAGCATGATTGATTTATTTAAACATTTTGAGTATCTTGAAACGATTTCACCCGTAACATATTCTAAGCGCTTATTTTATTTCACTTTTCCGTGGAACGGCATGTTGGACATGACCCTTTGGTTATATATAGACTGAATGATTGTTCACAATTGTCTATGAATTTGGGTGTTAAAGCCCATGAATGTGTTCAAGATACTTTGGCGGGTCATTTTAATAAACTATTTTAGTTTATGAATTCACCAGCTTTATGCTGACCCATATTTTATCAAATGTTTTTGAACGCATTACAGGTAGTCATTAGACAAGGCATTTCCAGGACTAGAAAGAAACGATGAACGATCCAGATGATGGGCATGCCTGGAACTCTAAGTCCCGAATGACTTGTTCCTTGTTAGGAAAAAATGATGAAACGATGTAACCTTTATGATAACATGATGTAAAAAATATTTTGATATTCTTATAAAGTTTGATGGTTATAGTTTTCGTTGTGTGTTTTTAATATCAAAGTCACAGTAACTAGAAGGCGACCTTCTGACCGGTATGTAGCTATCTGACAAACGGAATGTTCTGTCTAAGAAAAGAGCGGTGTATAAATCTCTCCTAGACCCGTCGTTCTTTCCTGGGAACATCTCTGTTGGAGGTACTACTCTAGTTAAATAACTATCCTGTGTTACGGGTGTGACAAGTTGGTATCAGAGCCTCAATTTAAGAGATTTAGATGCTACAGGAATAGTATCTAGACTTAAACTAGTACTCTGAGATTAGTCTGGAATGCCTCAGGATAAGTTGGTGTATATATTAAGTACGACCGATAATGGGAAATACCTAGATATCAGATAATTATAGGCATTTTTGGCCAAGTGTTATTAATTTCTGAATTTCTAGATTATGACCGGTTATACGAATTCTGATGTTATACATGTATGTGTAGGTACAAAATGGCAGGACGTGGTAGAGGACAAGGCATAGGTAGGGTTAGGATGCCCAACACTAGGTCTCGTACTGAACCTGAACAACATGTGGAAGAAGTTATTATGATGGAAGCCCAATTTCAAGGGGCGGTGGCATCTGAGGTCACCGGAGTTCTTCAAACAACTCTACCTGGAATCCTTGATGATGCTCTTAGGGGAAGGGAGAATCATAACAGTCTGAATGAAGTAACAAGTGGTGCTATGCCTCGAATGGAAGATACCCTGCATACCTCTCTAGTAGGAACAATATAGGAACCAGAGCACCGGAATTCATGGTCACGGATGTAACTACAAGAATTTAAGGGACTGTGATCCCAAACCATTCAATGGAAAGAAGGATACCATTGCAACTTTGTAGTGGATTACATCTATGGGAGCTGTGATAAAGATGAGTGAATGAAGATCAGACCACTCTGTGAAGTTTACTACCCATTTATTTAAAGAAGAAGCTCTTGACTAGTGGGAGTCTGTCAAACAGACGAAGGGAGAAGCTGTTACTGATAGAATGACCTAGGAAGATCTCAAAAATTTAATCATAAAGAGGTACTGTCAACAGAATGTCATAGATAAGATTGAATATGAATTTCTTTGTTCGAAGCTGGAACCATGACTCATCAAGAGTACTCGACCAAGTTTAATGAGATGGCCAAGCTGGTGCCACATTTGGTTACTCCCGAGTCAAGAAGAGTTAAATGCTATATCCAAGGTTTAAATCCTAAGATTCCTACCTTAGTGGAATCCATCGCACCTGAGAGAATTGACTTAGCCGTTGAAAGTGTGAGGTGATGTTTGATGAAGTCACAGCTTAAGAGCCACCAAAAGTTAATCACAAAAGGAAACCTAAAGAAGTTGTTTATAAATTTAAACCGAAAAATAGTATATTTCCTAGAAGGGGAGGATTTAACCCCAACCCTGATAGAACCACCTAGGGAGTAAAGTGACAGATTTGTCAGAAGTTTGGTCACTCAGTAACTCAATGCCCGAACGTTAAATGTTTTAACTATGGAGAGATAGGGCATTATAAGACTTCTTGTCCTAAACCAGTTAAATCAAGAATGGGTGGTCATAACAAGGGAACGGGACGAGTATGCGTCTTAGGAAGTGGAGATGAACAAAAAAATAAAGTTAAGGAGGTGGCAGGTACTTTCTTAGTTAATAATATTTATAGGGGCGAATAGAAGTTTTGTATCATGTGCATTCACCCCATATTTAGGCATAAGATCGATTCCACTTATTCATGCCTATGCCATTGAAACGGCACGTGGCGAACAGATTAGGATAACCGAAACATACCCTGATTGTGTCATCAATTTTGGTGACGATAAGGTATTAATTACACTAATTCCAATGAACATGAATGAATATGAGGTTATCCTAGGGATGGATTGGTTAAACAAATTCCAGGCCCAAATTGATTGTGACCAAAGAACGGTCAAGATTAAGAAACCAGATGAAACTAGTTTAATGATTCAGGGTGATAGCAAGACTAATAAGATTGAAATAATTTCCATAGCAAAATCTAAGAAAGAATTAATGAAAGGAGACTGTATATTCATACTACATACTTTAAACGTTAAAACCGAAGGACAGATTGTGGACATTCACGTAGTATGTGATCACCGAATGTTTTTCCAGAAGAATTACCCGGTCTTCCACCTGATCGTCAGATCGAGTTCCGAATCGAACTCATTCCTTGAGCTAAACCTGTTTCAAGATCCCCTTATCGTCTTGCTCATTCCAAACTGAATGAATTGATGAAACAAATTCAAGAACTCTTAGACAAAGGGTTCATTCGTCCAAGCACTACACCTTGGGGAGCACCGATACTATTTGTTAAGAATAAGGGCGGAAGCATGAGGATGTGCATTGATTATCAGGAGTTAATAAACTGACTCTATGTTAGGACATAGAAGTGTGACAATTGGCCTTGTAATAGTTTAGATCTAATATGTCTACGTTTTGTAATGTTTTAGTTAAGTTCTGCAATAGGCGAACTTAATAAGTTCGCCTAGGCCTAGTTTAGGCGAACATGTTAAGTTCGCCTGTTACAGAACTCTTGTCTATAAATAGATGTTTACTTGTTCAGTTTTAGAGTGCGTTTTGGAAATTGACATTCTGTAAACTCTATGTTCTGGTACTATTGAAAGAGAGATTATTTACATTGTGTGTGATTGTTATTGTTAGATTTGTCTCATATACATAGTCATCAACACGGTTGGATTCCGCACTCCATGTTCTTGTTATGTCATGTCTCGAGTTTGATCCATAGGACAGACGAGTGGACCTACAATTGGTATCAGAGCTCTTGCTCATGATTTCGTGATTGGTTTGTGATGAATTGTATATGATTGGATAGAAAAACGATGGACTTTTGCATATTTTTCATATTCATGGAGTTTTCAAGTTCTTGAGAGGCTTTTGGATCTGAATTCATCAATTTAGAGGTGCTTTTGAAGAAATTGTTCAGTTAAAAGTGTTCTATTTCATATAATATTCAATCCTACGGTTCAATTTCATCAATTCAGCAAGTTATGATGATTTTTGGAGGTTCTGGTTCGTGTTTTGGCTGAAGAGTTCTTCTTCCTGAGTTTGTTCAGCTGAAACAGGCGAATTTAATCAAGAAGTCAGTTACATGGGAACTTATTAGGCGAACTTAGTACAAATTCTTGGTTAAGTGAACTTATCTAGTTCGCTTGAAGTTTGTGAATGGAACTTATCAAGTTCGCCTCAAGGTAATTTTGTTCTAAATCTTTGTTTTTACTTGTGATATTTGTGTATTTGTTGTTATGGCTAACATGGTGTAGGTTACAAACATGTTCAACTATGACAATAAGATTGGTACTTCTCAGAAACCACCAAAGCTGCTAAGTCTTGCTGATTATTCAAACTAGAAGGATCGTTTTGATCAGTTCGTGTCATTCACTGACAGCAGTTTATGGATTCCTATTCTGGAAGGATATACTCATCCGACTTATTCATGGATGGACAGTGATAATGTTCCTAAGCCTGTATTTGCATTAACAACTAAAGAAAAACTGATATTTGATCATGAAAAGAAGGTAATGGTGAGCATTTCTATGTGATTACCAAAACAGATTTATCACAGCTTCAAACAGTTTAAATCTTCCAAGCAGTTATGGGAAGCTTTACAAAAATGATGTGAAAGAAGTCTGGATATGAAACAAGCTTTATAAAAAAGTCGAAAGGGGTTATTGAAAAAGCAATTCTTGGTATTCAAACATTTTCAAAACGAATCTCTGGATGATCTTGGAACAAGATTTTATCATTTACCGAGTGAGTTAGCAAGTGCCAAGGTTGTTTATGAACCTGAAGAGATAAATGACAAGTTCTTGGAAGCTTTACCATCAAAGTTTGATGTGTATTCAGTTCTAACCAAAGAGAATGACATACAAAACTCTGTCTCTTGAAGATATGTTAGAAAAAATACAACCACATGACTTAAATTTGAAGAAGAAGGAAACTAATATGGAGCAAATTCAAGATCCTTCAATGTACTTTGCTAGAACAACTGGAAAATCTGGTTTTGGAGTTGCATTGTTTTCTAGAGATGGTCAAGATAATTCAAATGAGAATGTTTCTGGACATTCTTACCAATCAGGTTTTTCTACAAATACATATATTCCTTCATCTGGATCACAACCATTAAATTCACAACATGTGAGTCAGAGGGTAGCTGAAGATTATATGGCGATGTTTTCATCCTTTATTGCTTCGTATGAAAACTTTAACGGAGGGAAGATTCATGATCCAGAAGCAATTGCTTCGTATCTGAAGATGAGATTTTGTTAACTAAAAGAGTACCTGAGATGACAGAAGAGATTCTGACCGCAAAAGTATTCATGGCTGACATGTCTGATCCATCAAAGGTAAAATATATTATCTGTAATATATATTGTTCTAACTATGTTTTGGTGAATGACAAAATGATAAAAGTCATGGATGATAACACAAACTTGATCTGTGATATGAAATCGATGCACACAGTGAATCAGAAATTAAATGACAATGATAAGATATTTATTGACAGAATTGAATCACTCAAGAGAGACATTAATTCTCTAACTTTGAAGACTAAGGAGCAAGCATATCGTTTGGATATGGCCTATGTAGAGATTGAAAAGAGAAATGAAATTGTTGCTGAGAAAAAGAAAGAAGTTTCAAACAAAGAAGCAGAGGTGATCAGATTATATAGAAAACTGGAATGTTTTGGAAATTCATCACTATTGTTTAGTTATTTCAATGACAATGCTGATCCGGTTAAGAGAACAACTGGAATTGGATTTGCTCCTCCACCATTTAATGGAAACTATGTTGTAGAACCAGAGATCATTACTAAAGAGGATATTGATCCAAAGACAATTTTGAAGATTAATCCAGTTATAGGGGAAGAAATGGTCTATGACTCTGTTAGTGATGATGAGATATTTGATGCTCAGAAAATTGATGGTGTTCCTAAAGATGTGAAGATTGATGAACCAAAAGTGGTAAAACAAGTCACTAGAGAACGATGTATTCTTACAGAGCCCGATGAAGTTAAACAACCAACTACTTCGCCAATTTTATCTAAAAGTGGTTTTATAATTGTTGGTGATATCAAGAAGGAGGTGTCAAAAGTTGAAAATAAATCAACAAGTGATTTTATTAAACTGAAGGTGAATGTGGCAAAACCCAAAGTTGTTCAATCTCAAATTTCAAAGACTTATGTTGGTGAACCATCCAGAAAGATTTATGTTCCAAAGAAACAAGGAGGTAGTGATGTTAAATCTACTGAAGTTCCTCAACTTCAACAAGGGTTCCTTATATCAGAGAATACAAGGATAAGAGAGTTTGTTTTCATTGTAATGAAGTGGGACATATAGTGTTAAATTTTCCTTACAAAAACAAAGAGAAGAATTCTCTTGATTTAGAGAAAGTTACACCAGCTGTTGTTTATGGTCAACCAAGAGTAGTAAAGATTCTACAAAGACCGAATGTGGGAAAGCCTACATCTGATAATGTGATGAAACAATATGTCAAGGAAAATTTGCTTAAGCAGCATGTTACTAAACCTTCTGGGTTTAAGAAAGAAATGAAACATCATGTTCATGATAGATTTGTTGGTTCTAAGCCAGAGTTTGTCCAATCTGGTGTTAGAAAAAAATGTTGTTTTTCATAAGTTTGCTGAGAATCCTAAAGTTGGATTCACAAAGAATTCACAACCTGAGGTCAAACATTCAAGACCTCAAAGGCGAAGAAGGAACAGACGGTTAAGAAAACTTTTAGAAACTGGTCAATTTGAATCTAAATTTCAAAATCAATCAAATTTTGATAAGAAAAAGAATGTTTCACAATCGAGGATGAATGATTCTGATTTGCTTAAATCACCAAGGGTGGATGATAATAGAGATTGTGAATTGCTTGAAGTTGTTTATTTTGATGCTAACGGTAGACCCAAGACCACAATGGCTTGGGTCCCCATTTCTAACTGATTTCCTTTGTTTGTGTAGGTTCAACCAAGGAGGACTATCAACAATACATGGTATGTGGATAGTGGTTGCTCCCGACATATGACAGGAAGTATTCGTTTGCTTGAAGGTGTTATTAAAATTGATGGTGACTATGTCGCCTCTGCTGGGAATAAAGGTGGTTACATAACAGGTCAAGGAACGCTGAAAAATGAAAGGGTGAAGTTTGAGAAAGTCAATTATGTTGAGGAACTCGAGCACAATCTCCTTCGCGTATCCCAAGTGTGCGACAAGAAGTTTGCTTTCCATTTTAATGATTCTGAATGTTATATTTTGAAACCGGGATTTGTGATACATGAAGAATGGATTCTAATGAAAGCTTTGAGAAGAAGTGACACCTATGTCTTGGACATGAGGATAGCTACAACAATGGATTCGATTCCTACATGTTTACTCTCAAAAGCATCTGAATCTGATTCTATTCTTTGGCATCAGAAGCTAGCTCATATCAACTTCAGAAAAATGAATTACTTAGTGAAGAATGATTTGATTACTCGTATTCTGAAAATGAAATTTTCTTTGCCTGATGATTGTATTCCTTGCAAGAAGGGTAAGCAGCACAGAAAGTCCCATAAATCGAAGAAACAAAATTCTATTGTTACTCCTCTGGAACTACTTCATATGGATTTGTTTTGTCCAATAAGTATTCGTAGCATTGGAGGAAAATCGTATTGTCTAGTGGTAACGGATTCTTTTTCCAAATTTTCTTGGGTCAAGTTCTTAGCAACCAAGGCTGAAACAACTGAGACAGTTCAATACTTGATTCTTGGTTTGGAAAATCTTTGTAAGCAGAAAGTCAGGCGTATTAGAAGTGACAGTGGCAGCGAGTTCAAGAATAGCAAGATGGGTTTCGTTTGCTTACAAAAGGGAATTCATCATGAGTTTAGTGCGCCATATGTTCCTCAACAAAATGGTGTTGCTGAGCGAAAGAACAGAAATCTGATTGAGGCAACAAGAAAAATGTTGGCGGATTCTAAGCTACCCGTTACTTTTTGTGCCGAAGCTATGAATACGGCATGGCATGTCCTGAATTGTGTTCTGACTGGGAAGTGTCACAACAAGACTTGTTATGAATTGTTAAACAATCGGAAGCCTTATTTGAATTATATTCTTCCTTTTGGGAATCCGTGTACTCTTATGAAGATCAAGGATGTTTCTACCAAGTTTAGCGAAAAGCCGATCGAAGTAATCTTTGTGGGCTATGTTGCCAATTCATTGAATAAACGAGTGCATAACAAGGAAACACGACAGATCGAAGAATGGTTTAATATCGATTGTTCTAATCTATCTATTCCCCAGAAGGTGGTTGGTCCAGAGTGGGCATTTGATTATGATAGCTTATTCAAGTCTTTCAATTTTACTTCTAATTTATCAGCTGAAGAAGTTGCATTGTTATATGAGTCTTGTCATGGTGACCAAGATTGCGGTTTTCTACCAAGATCAATGGTTCCATTATCCGTTTCATCCTCATCTAATCCTGATCCGAGTGTACCATCTACTTTAGGATCTCAAGAGTTTGAGAGTGAAGATGATGAAGCAATTTTCCAGGATTCTTCGGCTGATCCATTAATTGTTGATGATTCGTCCCCTTCTACACATGTTCAGGAGAGCTTCCTACCAATCTGGAGTCTGTGATACCAGTTACTCAAAATGTTCTTTCTAATGAGGGAACTACTCAAGTTGATGTTCTACCTATTCCTGAGGTGGCTTCCATAAAAGAATTGAAAGATCATCCGGTGACAAATATCATTGGGAATCTACTGGATGGAGTCCAAACTCCGTCTTTATCCGAAAATACTTGTTTATATTCTAGCATTAGGGATACTGGACTACTTGATGTTTGCTTATATTCTTGTTTTATTTCTCAGATCGAACCGAAAAATGTGGAGATGGCGCTACAAAATAACAATTGGATTGAAGCGATGCAAGAAGAGCTTGCACAGTTTGATAAGCTAAAGGTGTGGAATTTGGTTGATCATCCAAAGGGCATGTATCTAATCGGCACCAAATGGGTTTTTAAGTGTAAAAAGGATAATCATGGTGTCATAGTGAGCAACAAAGAAAGATTGGTTGTTCAAGAGTTCAACCAACAAGAAGTTATAGATTATATTAAGATGTACGCACATGTTGCACGATTGGAAGTAATTCGTTTGTTTCTAGCATTTGCGTCGTTTAAAGGATTTAAGGTATATCAATTAGACGTCAAAAGTGCTTTCTTGTATGGAAAGGTTAAAGAAGAAGTGTATGTGTGTCAACCATTGGAATTTGAGGATCCATTGTATCCCTCACGAGTATTCAAGCTAGATAAGGCTCTTTATGGTCTACATCAAGCACCCCGTGCGTGGTATGAAACATTGTCGCAACATCTTTTGGACAATGGGTTCGATCATGGTCAAATTGATTCAACCTTGTTCATCAAGAATTCAGGGGGAGATTATCTGATGGTTTAGATCTACGTGGATGATATTATATTTGGTTCAACAAACGAAGAGTTATGTAAAGAGTTTGAGAGTGTTATGGAATTTAAGTTCGAAATGTCCTCTATGGAGAGTTATCGTTCTTTTTAGGATTGCAGGTTAATCAAAAAGAGGATGGTTTCTTTATTCATCAGTCTAAGTACGTGAAAGACATCTTGAGCAGGTTCAAGATGGAAGATTGTACCCCATATGATACTCCAATTCCTGTAAATCACAAGATGAATCCAGATCCGAAAGGAAAGGATATTGACAGCCGCTTGTACAGGGCAATGATTGGATCTCTCATGTACTCAACCGCATCAAGACCAGATATAATGTTTGTTGTGTCTCTGTTCCAGATTTCAAGCAAAACCAAAGGAATCTCATATGATTGCAGTCAAACATATTTTCTGGTACCTGAAAGGGAAACCAAGATTAGGATTATGGTTTCCGCATGGTTCTAATTTTGAGTTTAATGCTTATACTGACTCAGATTTCGAAGGTTGTTGTTTGGACAGGAAATCTACGATAGGAGGTTGCCAACTTCTGGGTAATAGACCTGTTTCATGGCAGTGTAAAAAGCAAACCACAGTTTTCATATCAACATGTGAAGCAGAATACATCACAACTTCAAGTTGTTGTTCCCAAATTTTGTGGATCCAGCAACAGCTAAGAGACTACGGTTTGAATTTTACTTGCACTAACAATGCCACAATGTCCATAACTAACAATCCTGTTAAGCACAATAAAACTAAGCACATTGAAATAAGATATCATTTTATTCGTGATTATGCAGATAAGAGGTTGATTGAACTGGTGAAGGTACACATTGATGACAATTTTGCTGACCTCTTCACTAAGGCATTTGATTAAACTAGGTTTGAATTTCTGGTAAAAATGATTGGTATGATCAATCCCAAATAAAAGGTTTTCAAAAAAAATTTTCATGGAAGATGTTATTTTGATTTTCATTTATTGCTTTACAACATTTCTGCACTTTACTTTCTAGTAAAAAAGTTGTTATTTATAAAAATTCCAAACAAAATGAAAAAGATAAAAATCGACATCATTCGAAGTTATAGATTAGATGATAGTTCATCAGTTGAAAATCTATCACACATGAACATAGATGACCTGTTGATATGATATGATAATTTGTGTTTGTGTTCATTTGATTTGATCTAAATTTCAAAGTCTGCATGAACAAGAAATGATAGTTTCATAAATGCTCTAATCTTGAAAATCTATTTTATGTTTAATTTGGATATTTGTATGTAATTTAGATTGTCAGTAGACTAGAAGCGTTTTTGGACCATTAGTAGTGTGAAAACATAATGATTCTTGATAACAACTGTGATTTGAACCCATTTTATGTCTGGGTGTGTTTGTTAAAAGATCATTATCGGATAAAGAATATGAGGTTTAAAGTGATTCATGAGACTAGTATCAAACTATATTGATTAGCATAATTTTTCAGTTCACGTCACTGCCCATGCTTCGAAAAACATGCAATGTGATGTTGAACTAAGATATGTTTCTGACAACATCTGTTGGAACATATACTCGCTCTTGGATCAATATCTTGATTCCATTGAATATCCGGATAACAGTTGGACTACATTACCCTATATTATTGAATCAATCGATTCTTTAATCTTTCATTCTACTAGCAAGTTCTTCTGTTGCACTCAATCATTATATACATCCAAAACCAAGCATCTGAATCATTCTGATTCCTGATATCCTTCGGGATCTGTTTCTTTTCCTGTGCTAATTGAGATAGTTTTCATCATGAAGATTGATATTATCTTTGCATAAGTTTCATATGTCTTGAAGATAGTGTAAATTTATATTTCTGTTGGCATATATGTGGGGTACATGTTGTTGTTCATCAAATTGGTAACTTAACTCACAAGAACATGGAAGGAAAACGCTTGTAGTTTCAAATTCTATAATATTGATAACCTAGATTTACATGCTTTATATTGCAAATTCGGTATGAATATTTGAGCATTTTATGATATGATCTTGTTTACTTTGAGATTTATCACGTATCATTTCAAGGCTTAGTGTATCAATTGAAAAGAATATGATCTGAAAAGTTTGTAAGATAGTCGACAGTGAAGTAGGAGAATATGTATAATAGGTTACCCATAGATCTAATTAGATTGTGTGACTGATTTCTCGTTTACTGATATGATCTTCTTAATCATGATGTTCGAACAAAAATATGTGTTTCTGTTTGTATAGATAAAATCCAAAAATATGTGTTTCTGTTTGTATAGATAAAGTCCAAAAAGATGTTTCTTTTTCATTTCGTTTATAAGTTTTAAATTTCATTTGTTTCAATTACTTTCAAAAATCCAAAAAGATTTTCTTTCGGGCTTCCATGAAAATTTCAATCTTTTATCTTTTATTTTTTTATGTTGTTCGGGATTGGATCAGATACATGTTCTAGGTGGAAGACAAAAGGATCGTTGTTTGTAAGTTGAAGCTTCAAAAGGATGAAATTTAAAAAATTCTCTAATTGTTTGAGATTAAGCGAACTTAGTGATAGTGTATATATTTCAGTTCAGGCGAACTTGTTCCTTTACCCAATTTTAAATTTGAGTGAACTTGTAAAGCGAACTTACACGTGTTTTGAGCGAACTTGTTCTGTTTGAATAATGTGGTTGAAGAATCAGTTGTTGTGTGTTAATCTTTTGATGTTAAAGTGTTTGCGCTTCAAACCAAGGTAGATTCAAGGTCTTTTAACCGTTAAATTGTTCACACTGATCATGTTTAAGATATGAACTTAGGTTTTCTTGCGTCATATCTGTTTTGTCTATTATAGAGGTGTTGTGGTGGTTTGATAATTAAAATGAAGGTGTATTATGTTGTATCGGTGGGTATAGTAACAAATTGGGTGGATAATTTCTTCGGATTTCATCAATTAGACAAGTTGGATTTTTGATCTGTGTTAAGTGCTTGGAGCAAACTTGCTCAGGCGAACTTAATAAGTTCGCCTCTTGCAATTCTAAGCAAACTTATTAAGTTCGCCTATGTGTGCAGTAGTGTTTTGACTTGGCAAATTTTTTTGTTTTAATTTTTTTTTATATTGTTTTAATATGTTTGTGACTTTGCTATTTCATCATTGCTGTGTACATATGGATGGTAGAGTAGAGTATAAGCATAACCAGGTGGCGTTATTGGATCCAAATATGTCTGAAGTCGTGAACTACCGTGAAATCATAAATTTTTTGAATAGATCAAGAATCAGTGTTACTTTATCTACAAATCCCTACATTAGCCTGATTTATATTGAACAATTCTGGGATACAGCACAACATGATTGTACTGTTGATCCAAATGTGATTATAGCTACTATTAATAACACTGAAGTGGCAATATTTGTTGACACTATCCGACAAGCTTTGCATCTTGGAGGTAATAATGAAGAACCGTTGGGGTTACCATCTCAGTTGATTATTCAGTGTTTATCACCAAGGAAAGCTGGAACTGACGGGTTGAAGACTTCTTTACAATCAGCCATGGTGGCTCTCACTCTTAATAGAGGTTTCAACTTTGCACATTATTTCTATAAGGAGATCGTTACTCAAATTAAACAGCCAGAAGTTCAAGGCTTTCTAATGTACCCTAGGTTTATTCAAATGATTTTGAATCATCTCATTCCAAACCTACCTCAACTACCGCACTGTCTTACTTTCACCCCAATGACAAAAAGGATTTTTACCGATTGTAACATTGTTAAGCAATAAATCCGGCACTGATCCCAGTTTCTACACCATTATTTGGTCACATAATTAATCTTGATTACGTTGCACCACCTCATGATAATTGGATTAATCCTGATGAAGAACAGCAGCAGCAGCAACAACAACAACAACAACAACAACAAGTTCAAGAACCAGTTCAAGAGAATGTAATAGAACCAAATGTGGAGGTTCATGATGAGGTTCAAGCTGATGATCATGATGATCAACATGAGGAGAATGTGCATAACATTGAAGAAGAACAAATACACTCTCCTCCACAGGATCAAGAGGGAAATGTCAATGACACTAGCACGATTTCTTTTGAACCTACTAATGATAATAAGTCTGATACTGATTCGGAAGCTACTAAATATTTCAGCTTGCTAACATTCCGGTGGAAAATGCTGGGAAAAGAATGAAGTCTGTAAGTACAAGAAAGGTAAAGAAACCAAGACGCAAGTCTACTCGAAGTCCTCCTCCTGGTGCAGTACTTGGTAAAAGAACATTACGGGATGAATCGTCGTCTGATTCCGAGTATATCCCTTCTCCAAAATCAAAGAAGCTAATGTCTACTTCTATAGCTGCTACTCGTACTCAGGTAGCTGATGACGTGGATTTTGTGGAATCACTGATTATATCACCACAACCATCTCAGACTACTTCTCCACAAGTTACCCCTACTCCAATTCCTCCTCATACTTCTTCACAAGCAGGTTCGTTTACATAAAAGGATGCTAAGATTGTTGATCTACAAGGCAAAGTCTCTTGCCTAGAAGCTCAAGTTGTGGGTCTTCAAGATCAAGTAGATGTATTAAGAGTTAATGATTTTTAGAGAGAACAAGTTCTCTAATCTCAAAGCAAACAACTATCTGAGATGCAGATTCTTGTTTCACAATTAATAGAGCGTATTGACGCTCAAGGGGAGATGCTTGTCAAACAGAAGCAGTTCAAAGAAATGACAATGAAGATAATGATCCAAGTGGGAACAAGGGTGATCGTCAATACTCTAACGTTGCTCCACTATCTCAGTTTCAGGGGGAGTCTACTTCAAATCAAGTTGAAGCTTCTGGTGATAAAAGTATAGGACAAAATGAAGAGGTGTTGCTTCTAGAATTCTTTAGATAAGATTCTGATCTTGATGAAGCTGAGAAGATAGACTGTTTAGATGGTCTAGATGAGTTGTTTAATGATTTAGAAGATGAAATAAATAACTCAGGGATAGAAGAAGGAGAGATAGTAGAATTGGAGATTACTAAAGATACAACAAGGTTGACATATAAAGGATGTGATGGTCTTAATGTGCCTTTTGATTTCATCCACGGTGATAGTATTCCTGAAGTCACTTCTGATGGAATGACTGACTCTATGGACTCTACTGAAGATGTCACAAAGCCTGATTCTAGTTCTGACACTACTCAGACTAAGACAACTAAAGAGCCTATGAAGTATATGGATACATGCATGACTAAAGAGAAATGGCTAGAGTTGATAAAAAGTTGGAAGAAAGTATTACATGTTTCATCGTCACCATCTGTTCTTAAGGAAAAGCATGTGAACACAGATAAATGTGTTGGGAGGATAATAAGTTGGTTCTTTGATGAAGAAATTAATCTTTTTGCTTTAAAGAGATCTGATGGTGTACAATAATTGAAGCCAAGACTTAGGTACTTCAATACTGGCAACAAAGGGTTTAATCAATAGATCTAAGAATGGTATTGCTGATGCGATTGCAAAATTAATATGGATGGAAGGTGGTTCTAGAAAGTATGAAAGCTTAAACCGTAAAAGGGAAAGAGAATAAAAAGTGTTGATCCTAAAACTGGTAAGGTGATTTGGAATTACAAGTTCAAACCAGTCAAGGTAGTGAAGAATATACCTTTGAGGAAAATACCACAATACTGTCTGGGTAATATGAAGTGGTGGTATGTGGATGTGAACTCTGGTGAAGCAAGAATTGAAGATCAAGATAATAAGGTCATAGCGTGTTTCTATGATGCTATGAATCTTATAAACTCCTCAAAGAAAGACCAACTGATGCTGAAAAGAAAAGAGATTATGTTTACAAGTGAATGGCGTGAACAGGGATTACAATATAAACGTGTGTTGGAGATCTGTGAGAAACATGGAGTATACATAGGGAGAAAATTACCGGAGATGTGGAAGAGCTCAGCATGAAGACAAAAGATCAAGCTATTGTCAATGGGGAGTCTGTTAGGACATAGAAGTGTGACAAAAGGCCTTGTAATAGTTTAGATCTGATATGTCTATGTTTTGTAATGTTTTAGTTAAGTTCTGCAATAAGTTCGCCTAGGCATAGTTTAGGCGAACTTGTTAAGTTCGCCTGTGGTAGAACGTTTATCTATTACTTGTTCAGTTTTAGAGAGCTTTTTGGAAATTGGCATTCTGTAAACTCTATGTTCTGGTGCTATTGAAAGAGAGATTATTTACATTGTGTGTGATTGTTATTGTTAGATTTGTCTCATATACATAGTCATCAACACGGTTGGATTCCGCACTCCATGTTCTTGTTACGTCATGTATCGAGTTTGATCCATAGGAGAGACGAGTGGACCTACACTGTAAAGAACAAATATCCATTACCTAGAATAGATGATCTATTCGATCAACTACAAGGAGCCAAGTATTTCTCAAAAATTGATTTAATATCATGATATAATCAGTGGAAGGTACAAGAAGAAGATGTACCAAAGACTGCTTTCAAGACCAGATATGGTCACTATGAATTCCTGGTCCTGTCATTCGGTCTAATGAATGCCCCCGCAACATTTATGGACTTAAAGAATCAAGTCAGTAAGCCTTTCCTTAACAAATTTGTCATCGTTTTCATCGATGATATTCTTATCTATTTCCAAAGCCAAGAAGAACATGTTGATCACCTCATAATCATTCTGGAAACCCTAAGAAAAGAAAGATTGTACGCTAAGTTTTCCAAATGGAATTTTGGAAACGAGAAGTATAATTTCTTAGGCACGTTGTGAACGAGCATGGAAAGCAAGTGGACCCAAGTAAGATTGAAGCAGTTATGAAATGGGAAGCCCAAAAGACTCCAATAGAAATCCAAAGCTTTCTTGGATTAGCCGGTTAATGCAGAAGGTTCATTCAAGACTTTTCCAAGATTGCCACACCTTTGACTGCTTTAACCCAGAAAGCAGCAAAGTTTAAATGGGGCACGAAACAAGAAGAAGCATTCAGTACTCTCAAATATAAATTCAGTCATGCACCGATTTTAGCTCTACCCAAAGGAAATGATGATTTTGTCATCTATTGTGACGCTTCCCGAACTGGTCAGGGTTGTGTGTTGATGCAGCGAGACAAGGTTATTGTCTACTCATCACGCCAACTTAAAATTCATGAAAAAAACTATACCACGCATGATTTAGAACTTGGTGCCATAATGTTCGCTCTAAAGATCTGGAGACACTATCTGTATGGTACCAAATGCGTGATATATTCAGACCTCAAAAGCCTCTAACATATTTTTAATCAGAAAGATTTAAATATGAGGCAAAGGAGGTGGATGAAACTTATCAACGACTACGATTGTGAAATCAAATACCATCCCGGGAAGACAAATATAGTAGCAGATGCTTTGAGTCGGAAGGAACGAACCCAACCGATTAAAGTAAAAGCACTACGATTAGATCTAAGGTTAGATTTAATGGAACAAATCAAAGAAATCCAACCAAAAGCCTTGGAAGAAGAGAATATCAAGAAAGAACATATGGTTAGGAAACATAAATTGATATCCAAAGGAAATGATGGAATCATGATGTTCGAGCAAAGAATCTGGATTCCAAAGTTTGGAGATATTCAAGAGAAGGTGTTAGATGAAGCACATAAATCAAGATATTCCATGCATCCTGGTGCAAACAAGATGTATAAAGATCTGAAGACACATTACTAGTGGCCTAACATGAAGAGATCAATTGCCCAGTATATAGACAATTACTTGACTTGCCTTCAAGTTAAAATTGAGCACCGAAAACCTGCAGGTCAACTACAAATAATAGAATTACCTCTTTGGAAATGGGATTGTATTACAATGGACTTCGTTACTAAACTAGCCAGAACTCAGTGAGGGCATAATGCAATATGGGTCTTGGTCGATAGACTGACCAAGTCAGCCCATTTCATACCTATCAATGAAACATACTCGATGGATAAGGTAGCCGGAATTTATATCGATGAAATTGTGAGCCACCATGGCATACCACTTTCTATTATTTATGATGGAGACATTCGGTTCACATATAGATTCTGGACAAGTTTTTAAAAAGAATTGGGAACTAGACTTACCATGAGTACTGCATATCAACCCCAAACAGATGGACAGAGTGAACAAACAATTCAAACCATGGAAGATATGCTAAGAGCATGTGTTATAGATTTCGGAGGTAATTGGGATAATCACCTACCGTTAATTGAATTCTCCTGTAACAAAAGTTACCATTCCAGTATCAAAGCTGCACCATTTGAAGCACTGTATGGAAGGAAGTGTAGAAATCATGTTTGTTGGACTAAAATAGGAGACAATCAGTTATCTAGACCTGAAGTTACACAAGAAACAATAGATAAGATAGTCCAAATTAAAGAACAGTTAAAAGAGGCTCAAGATCGACAAAAGAGTTATGCTGACAGAAGACGACGACCATTAGAATTCCAAGTTGGAGATTATGTGATGTTAAAAGGGATTCACCTGAAGCCTTAAAAGGGTTGGAGCAGTATCCTAGAAGTTAGATCTACCTGAAGCCTTACAAGGGATTCACAACACGTTTCATGTATCTTGCTTACGTAAATGCTTAGCTGATCCAGCTCAGGCTATTACACTAGATGATGTATACGTAGATGAGAAGCTTTAATTCACTAAAAAACCGATCAAGATTTTAGACACCCAGGAACAGAAATTGAGAAAGAAAGTTATACCAATGGTGTTAATCCAATGGCAAGGTCGGATCGGAGCCGACAAGACATGGGAAATAAAGGAGCAAATGAGAACCAAATATCCTCATTTATTCACATCTTAATTTCAAGGACAAAATTTCTTAAAGGATGGGATATTTGTAAGATCCCAAAAAATTCCTAAGTAAATAAAGGGCCATGGTTATTTCAAGATGAGAAGAACAAGGACCAAAAATGAAAATTTGGAAAAATGGCCTGTAACGGACCGTCACCGCTCATAACGGTCCGTTATCCATCATGACGGACCGTCACCCGTCATGACGGTCCGTACCGCAATTCCGGAGGCGGTTTTAGGGTTGCTGACATGTGTCTGATGACTCACCCTCGTGACGGGCCGTCACGAACCATAACGGTCTGTCCGGATGTATGTAGCCGCCAGGTCAAGGCGTGACGGACCGTCACGCCTGGTAACGGTCCGTCACGTACCTAATTCATGCCCTATAAATACTCTGGAGATCTAATCCTAAGCCCCGGTTCACATACGAGAGTCCGGTTCTGATCATTCGACTCCAAATTATAGTGGATAGTGTTGAGGTTAGGCTCCGAACTACTATTAAGCTTTGATTATACACCATTAATCTAGGATTATGTACTTAAGTAATATCATTGCATATCGAGGACCTTTGTCCGTGGTGTTTACCATATTACTTATTCAATTAGCTGAAATACTGCCAAGGTGAGTTCTTAAACTGTGATGCATGAACCCAATCATGACCTTGTCTGGCATGATTGATTTATTTAAACATTTTGAGTATCTTGAAACGATTGCACCGATTGTTTATATATAACGTATTCTAAGCGCTTATTGTATTTCACATGCCCGTGGAACGACATGTTGGACAGGACCCGTGGAACGGTCTTTAGTTATATATAGACTGAATGATTGTTCATAGGTATCTACCAATTTGGGTGTTGAAGCCTATGAATGTGTTCGTGATACTTTGGCAGGTCATTTTATTAAACTATTTTAGTTTATGAATTAAGCAGCTTTATGCTGACCCATGTTTTATCAAATGTTTTTGAACGCATCATAGGTAGTCATTAGACAAGGCATTTCCAGGACTAGAAAGAAATGATGAACGATCCAGATGATGGGCATGCCTAGAACTATAAGTCCCGAATAACTTGTTCCTTGTTAGGAACAGATGATGACACGATGTAACCTTAATGATAACATGATATAAATAATATTTCTATATTTTAATAAAGGTTGATGGTTATAGTTTTCGCTGTGTGTTTTTTATGTCAACGTCACAGTAACTTGAAGGCGACCTTCTGACCGGTATGTAGCTAGCTGACAAACGGAATGTTCTTTCTAAGGGAAGAGCGGTGTATAAATCTCTTCTAGACCCGTCGTTCTTTCCTGAGAACATTTCCGTTGTAGGTACTACTCTAGTTAGATATTTTTCCTGTGTTACGGGGGTGAGACTAGCGACTCTCTCACCAAATTTCTAAACTTTACATTAATTACAATTTAACCCTATACTTTGTCTGGAATACAACGGTTTGAAAGGTTCCAACAATTTCCCCCGAAACCGTTGCATTTCAGAGTCATCAATTTACTTCAGCCATCTCCTTCTTTAACTTGTATGCTCGGGTAGCAGCACGAGCGAATAAAAGAGCCTCTTTTTGAGTCGCATGTCATGAACCCATTCTGATGCGATTGTTGAATAAGATTTCCATGTCAGGAATGGAAAATGAGAACGTATTCATCGAATCAAGCACCCTGATGTCTTTCACTGGATTCCCGTCTCTACACAGCACGGCTTCCCAGTGAGATTGTCATAATACCATATGATGAATCTTCGTTCACCACCTTTGCGGGCTTAACATATGTGATGATCTTTGGCCGTTTAGTAAGTGCATCGATTACTTTCTTTGATTTTCTCTTTCTAGGTTGCTAAGGCTTGAACAGAGCAAACCTCTTGTGACATTCGAAGTTAATAAACTTCTCAATGTTGGAACCTTCTGAGTGATTTCGGTAATTGATCATGTTTAGTTTCTCCAAAGCATAAATGTCCCAGGAGGGTAGAGATTGAAGGTCATGCTCATTTCAGAAATACTGTATCTCGCCCATCCTTCTCTTGACGACGAACAATTGTTTAAAGCAATCGTATGCCCATGAAATGATTTTTCTTTCTGTAGCGCGTCTCAACACTTCAATATTCTGATGAAGGCGGCAAGATGATGGCTTGGGAGCTTGTCAATTGGTTTATTCTCCTCAATACTGATAGACTCAAAAAATACAGTTTCATACGAAGTCTTTTCCCCTTCCCCTTCTTTTACGAATTCCTCGGGCATCTCTTCCATATTCTCAACATCCAACAGTTCATCCTCAGCTACTCTCGATTCAGGATCATCGGTAACACCTACATCATCATCAACCTTAGCACCTGCACCAGTGATAGTCTCAGTAGCAGGAGCACTAGAACCAGTACCACATGTTCCTCTATTCTCGTGCTGGAATTTCAGCTTATCAATTACCTTCTGCTATTCAGAAACAGTTTCTTTAAGTTCCTCTATCTCCAAATATCTATCATCCTCTCTGTTGCTTACAATCTGCCCTTTCATCCACCTGATTAATTTAGCAATTTCAAGCCCAATTCTTTCTACCATGTCGGGATCAAACGACACTTTCTTCGGAGGAGGGATGGGTTTTCCTATTGGATTTGTCGACTTTCTAGCCATAGTCTTTAATCTTTTAGGAGTGCTAGTTGGAGGGGTTTGTTCTGTCTTTGGGGGTGACTGTCTTGCTCCAGAAGTGCCTTCTGTTTGCCTGGACGAAGTATGCCCTTTGGCATTCAGAGTGGCACGGGCCAGAAGATATGCTTCGATGTCTTCCTGTGTAATACCATGGAGAGGAGGAGTTGGAAGTCTTGTGGGACGTCGTTGTTGCTGATGGTCGTAACTATCACTGGCAGCTTTCATAAAGCCCTCACCGTCACCACCGGTTCTTGGCTTCTTTTTCTTGCCCCCTTCCGTGTCAATGGCCTTTCATTTTCCTTTTCTCTTCTTTATTTCCTCTTCAATATCCATTTCCGATTCCTTCTCTTTCTCATTAACCTTTTTCTTGTGATCCATAATCGTTTTACTTTATTTCTCGGCTTTCTTCCCTTTTACTGTCTTTTGGACGACTTTAATGGTTGGCAGTCTTTCTTCTCTATACATGTATTCATACAATGGAGTCCACTTGGCAGAGAAAGCATGATATTTCCTTAGAATGTCGGCGTAGAAACGAGTGTCGACTTTAGAAAAAGTCATGGGTCTTTAGCAAATGTTCATGATCATCTGAATGAAACGAGGGTATAACAACCACTTGTTGTTTCTTGCACGAATGTAAAGTTGGCTGAAGATGTGATGTGACATGTTGAATTTGTCTCCCCGACATAACTTTAGCATTATAGCTCCCTAATACATACTTAACGCATCATATCCTCCCTTTTGGTGTGAAAGAGAGTGTATGAACACGTACATAATAACTCTCCAATCCCTAGACAGGAATCTCTTATGGATCTCATTCTTCCTAAACGTCCCTTCATAGCCCAGCTCTTGCATGAACCTAACTCTTGCATCTTCCTCATCGATGTTTCTTGGATCATCTCTGTATCCCCCAATTGCAAAGCGTTTCTAACAGTGCTTTCTAAAATCAAAACCTCATTTCCATGAACAAACGATCTGACATGAGGACTTTTAGTGATGGGATGAGTTTTGAACTCGACATTAATCCAAAATTCTTCTATCAAACCCAATTGAAAAGCGTTTCTGACAAGGCAACTTTCTTTCAAGAAAATTTTCAAATAGAGAGTAATGTTTATGCAGCTCGTTTTACAAATCATTTTGGTCAAGAAAATCTTTTTGGAGTTTTTCAGAAAGAATATGAACAGAGATATATACACAACGCATAAAGATGCAAGCTTTAGGTATTAAAGGTGTTACTCAAAAGTCAACAGCCCAGTTTCTTAATAACATCAAGAAACCTAGACTTATCGGATGCCTTCATGAAGATGTCAGCCTTTTGATCATTAGTGTTCACAGGAAGGACTTTGATGTATTCCATTTCATACGCATCCTTGATAGCATGAACCCGCACATCAATGTTCTCTGTTTTGGAATGTTGAATTGGGTTCTTTACAATTTTTTCACAAGCTTCATTGTCGATGAACATTGGATTCTGCTTCAAGTTGATGCCATAATCCATTATTTGATGTTGAATCCACAAGATTTGAGATCAGCAACTAGAAGCGGCAATATACTCAGCTTCAACGGATGAGATGAAGTCAGAAGTTTGTTTCTTACACTGCCAAGACACTAAGCAGTGTCCCAAGTATTGACATCCCCCTGACATAGACTTTCTGTCAAGTTGACATCCTCTATGATCGTTATCATAGTAGGCAACCAAATCAAATCTATTGGACTTTGGATACTAAAGCCCCAACTTAGGAGTGCCTTTCAGGTAGCGAAAGATTCTTTTTACAGTGATCTCATGGGATTCCTTGGGATTAGCTTAATATCGAGCACAATAGCAAACTGCAAACATAATATCTGGATGACTGGCTGTGAGATACATCAATGAGCCACTCATTGAAAGATAATGATGTCTATCAACAAGTTTTCCTTCAGGATCAGAGGTTAACGGTTTTTGAGCATCATATGGAGTTGAAGCTGCCTTACAATCAGTCATCTGGAACTTTTGGAGCATCTCACTAACGTACTTTGCTTGATAAATCAATGTTCCTTCATTTGATGGCTTAACCTCCAATCCAAGAAAGAATGTAAGCTCGCCTATTTTGCTCATTTTAAATTTTGCTTTCATTACGTTCTCAAACTCCCTTCATAGCTTCTCATCAGTTGATCCAAAGATTATATCGTCTACATAAATCTGCACAAGTATGATGTCTTTTCTAATCTTCCTTTTGAACAAAGTCATATCAATCTTCCCCCATACGAAGCCATTCTGTAGAAGATACTTAGAGAGAGTATCATACCACGCCCTCGGGGCTTGATGAAGTCCATACAAGGCTTTGTCTAGCTTGTAGACTCGGTTTGGATGATCTAGATCTTCAAACCATGGAGGCTGGCACACATACACTTCCTCCTTCACCTTCCCATATAAGAACACGCTTTTTATGTCCATTTGATAGACCTTGAAATTTTTATAACAAGCGTAACCTAGGAAAATTTTGATGGCTTCCAGATAAGCAACGAGATCAAACACGTCCTCATAATCAATTCCCTTTTCTTGTGCAAACCCTTGCACCACTAACGAGGATTTGTTCTTCACCACCACATCTCTTTCATCTGCTTTGTTATAATATACCCAACGAGTACCAATTGGGTACTTATTCTTTGGAAAATCAACAAGGTCCCACACCTTCATTTTTCTGAACTGATCTAATTCTTCCTACATGGCATCAATCCAGCTTGAGTCCTTTAAGGCCATTGAAATGCTCTTTGGAACATCTTTTGATAAGAAACACACACAGGGTCGCATTGTAACGAGTTGAATAATTTCTCGTACGAACACCCTCTATAATAGGTCATTTGATCACATTTTCCAATGGATGATCTGAAAGAGTCTTGAATTGTGGCCCATCCGGAACATCAACTTGTTCTAGAAGACTTGTCAAATGAACTTTCGGAATATTTTCAGAATCATCATCTTCTTCTGAATCACTGTCAGAATTGACAGTGGGATCATTTGCCAACTTCTGATCAAGAGGAACAGCAACTGAATTGACTGTAGCTGTTTGATCAAAGGAGGCATCACCAGAAGTTTCACCATGAACTGTCTCAGCAGCCTCAAAGTGGGAAGAAGTTACCGCACTGTAATTTGATACAGATAAAGGATCAACAACAATCGGTATAATTCTTGTTGAAAAAGGAATAAATTCATCATCTACATTGATGGATGGAATGAATGATGGTTCAGAAGATGGAGTGGACTGAGGGATGATTGGTACAAGAGGTATGAAGTTATTGAAAATGACATCTGCATCATAGAACCAATCTTGACTAATTCCAGTGTTTGTCGAGTTAGTTTCCTGCCAATCAACATAGTACGATTCCTGCATGATCTTTCTTCTCTTGTTATAGACTCCGTATGCCTTCGGAGATGACGAATATCTAATGAAGTAACATTCATCACCCACTGCTCCAAACTTTGCTAGATTCTCAGCTGAATTCAATAGGGTGCACGAGCATCCAAATGCTCTAAAGATTTCAATCAAGAGCTTTCTTTCGTGAAATAGCTCATAAGCAGTCTTGTTATGAGCCTTGACCACCAAAGCATGATTGAGAATGTAATTAGCAATGTTAATTGCTTCGGCCCAGAAGATAATAGGAAGCTTTGAATCTATCAGTATCGTTGGAGCAGCCTCGATCAACTTTCGATTCTTTCTTTCAACTACTTCGTTCTGTTGGGGAGTCATAGCAGCACCAAATTGTCTTTAAATTCCCTTGATTTCACAAAATTCATTCAAGACATGATTCTTAAATTCGGTTATATGGTCGCTTCTGATTGAAATCACCGAACGCTTGCAGATCTTCTCAATTTGCAGAATTAGGCTTTTAAGTACTTCAACAGTTTCATTTTTGGCGGCTAATAACTTTACCGAAGAATATCTCGAGAAGTTATCTGTCACAACCAAATAGTAAGATTTTTTAGAAATGCTTTTCACGCTTACAGGTCCAAAGAGATCCATATGAAGCAATTGTAAGGGAACAAAAATGGAATTCATTGCTTTGGGCTTGTGTGACTTCTTGTGCTGTTTGCCTTTAGCACATGGTTTTGCTTTACCAAACGATTTATGTTTTTAAAGTTCACATGACTAAGTCGTCTATGCCAAAGCATTCATTCTAAGTGAGAAGCTTTAGATAACAAGCATGCATTTTGCAGAAAATTTGAAATCCTTGGAGGGCAAACCTCTCACAAGGTTTTGCTTTACCAAACGATTTATGTTGAAGAACTTTCTTATGACAACACTCTGGATAGAGTCTTAGTTTGTATTTTCATGTCTGTAATTGTCTTTGTATGTAAGAGTCTTTATGTATTAGTTTATCGAGTTGTATTTACTTTTACATATTGAATGTTGCATTTCTTTCTAAGTGTTTTGCGCACTTACATGTGCGGAGGAGAAAGCTCCTGCGTACTTAGCAAGTACGCAAGAAAACCTTTGCGTACTTGTTAAGTACGCAAGAGCATTTTGCCCTAGTGCGCATGCATCAGGTCCGGTATAAGTAGGATAGGTTGACAGAAGTTAAGTACGCAGACATAGACGCAGACATATACGCAAGCTTTAGTGCAAATACGCAGATTGTAAACCAAGTGCTTTTCTCTGTAACCTTCAAGTGTTTATAATACAAAGAACGTTTAAAGTGTTTTCTCTTGTCGGTTTACTTTGTTTAGCTAGACTCTCCACCTAGTCACATGCATTCCGCACCCGGTCCGACTAGTAGACCCACTTGCATGTGACGATCCGCCACACCCGAGGGACCTACAATTTATGTTTTTAAAGTTCACATGACTAAGTCGTCTATGTCAAAGCAGTGATTCTGAGTGAGAAGCTTTAGATAACAAGCAGGCCATGGAAGCCTTTGTTGCAGGATCATTCTTGTCCACCACATAGGTGTTGTTCTTTTGAGGTGTCCTCATGAAGATCAAATCATCAGGAACAACGAGTCCTGGTTTGAGGAATAGACATTCAGCATTGTTGAACAACACAGAGAGTTGTTTATCACAAATTTGTGATACACTCATGAGACTGTAGCATAATTCAGGAACGAGATTGACTTTATCCGAGGTGAGAGTTCCATTGCACACATTTCTATGTCTGGTGATTTTTCCTCCCTTTTAATCACCAGCAAAAGCAACGTATCCCCCCTCGATAATTCAGAAGTCAGTAAGTAGATCGTTTAGCCCGGTCATGTGATGAGAGTACCCACTATTAGCATGCCATGAGTTTTTGAGAGTCCTCCTGGGAATACCATGTCACGTAGAAGACAATTTATTGATAAATCCGAACCTAAGTCTTTTTCAACTTGGGTGGAACAGTTACGTCAGCAGTTTTATCAAGTCTTGCTCTCCACCAATATGTGCCTTTAAAGAAATTATTAACATTTTGACGAAAGTTGTTAAATTTGTGATAAATCGGATGTTGAACATGTTGGTGTCTATTATAATTACTCCCGTTATTATGCATCATAGGTTTTTGAAATTTAACCCAATAATTGTGATATGATGCATGACTGCTTTGTCTAGCAGTATGACCTCCCTTTCCACATGTAAAACAGTTAATATGCCTAAAGGATTTTCTTTTGTGTAGCGGTTGGTAAGATGGTGTGGATGACTGCTGCTGAAAACACACTTTGAATGTCTTTCTGAATCTGCCTTTGGTAGAATGTTCCTTCCTTTGATTAACATGCTTTGTTGATGTTTCCTTTTCTGATTCGTCATCAATTCTAATTTTGACTTCAACTGCTTTGGTCATTAGTTTAGATTCACTGTCAGATTCATTGTAAGACTTTGTTGACGGTTCAGTGGAGTAATCTGTGTCATACTCACTTTCTTCACAATATTTTGTGGACAGATAGTCCGAACTACTTTGACTATCACACGACTTGTTGATGTGGGAGTGAAAATAGGAATCTCTTCTGTCATGAATCTTTCAAACTGATTTCTTGCTATAATGGTAACCGAATCATTAAAACATGAAGCATTGATAGAATTAAAATCATACAACTATTCAGTTCATTAAAATCGGAGTTCGAATTAACTAGGATAGAACTAGATTCGCTATAACTACCTACAAAATCTAACACACATGATTCTGCTTTCTTGGAATTTAAAAAACATAACTTAATAGACTCCCTATTGCAATCATTGTGGTCTAATCCAACACCACAATCATCTTGTATCTCATCATCTTGCCCTTTTGTTAAACCTGCATTATTCACATTAGTAGCAGACACAAAGACACTAGCAAGATCATTTTTAGGGTGAGGTGAAGGAATAGGGTTGTAATGACCATCGGCAGGAGGATGAAACAATTTCCTTTCAGAATCAGTAGAATCCAAATCACCGACCCCCTTTTTTACAAATCCGGGACGTTGTTGACAATCAAGCATGGTATCTTTTATATTTTTACTTAAATTCATTTGTCAATGATTATTTGCAGTTTAACAGTCTCACTTCTTGAAGAAATTAATTTCTTCAGTTAAATCAGTAATTAAAAACTCTTTTCTATACACAAATTCTTTTAGGGTTTGGATTTCAGGTTGAGCATGATTCAAACTAATTTTAAGAAGAACCTCACTCTTCTTGATTTGATTAAGGAGACCAAGAGCATCGTCCTTTTCATGAATGATAAGGTTGTTCATGGTGCGATAATGAACAATCATATCAACACAATCAGGAGAACATAAACGAGATTTAACCTTTGGCAGAATCAGCTCTACAGCAGTCTTCCTGCAGATACATCCATGATTTGAGCTTCCACCGCCTTCGGTTTGAGTTCCATCACAAGCACTCTTTTGAGAGTCAACTCGATCCGTTGAGCCAGAACTAGAGCAATCAATCTTCCCTTCACAGGCACTTTTCTCAACAACACTCTTGGCTTTCTCAATCTTGATGTTGGCATTGTGCTTCATGCTTCCTTTAAAATCTATCACCTGACTAATTGCTTCAGATGAGCAGTTGGTCCGACTAAGTCAGTGTTGATCACGATGTTTCTAAGGACCTCCTTCTTTTCTTCTTCCACTGGGCTAGCTTCCAACAAATGAACTATGAATTGAGATGATGAAACATTAGCCATAAGAGCCTTGCAGATATCCACCCGAGCTTCCTCAATCTCATCACTCCATTCAAAGTCGATTATGACCAAGACATTAGCAGGTTCCTTTGCCTTATCAGTTTGTTCATTCCCTTCAGTGATGGCAACTTTGGTAGGAAGGGGTAGGGCATTGGTGATTGGATGAGGACATTCCCTTTTGAAGTGACCTATCTGCTTACAATTATGACATCCAAGCTTAGACTTATCAAAACAAGCAGATTTTCCTCCCATACGCTTCTTTCCAGTACGATCCATGAATATTTTGGCCCTTAGAGTCCACATGGCCATCTACCACTGCAGGTCAACTTCTTCCATATCATAACGATCTACCTGAAAAACATCTTCAATGTGATTAACACCAGCTTTCAATTCTCCTGCAAGAAGTGCCTCGTATCTGTTAACAAACAACACAAACAATGCCATGTGTTCTGTGGACAGGTTAGAAGCAGGATTACAATGTTGACTTACTTTAGGTGCGGTATTTGACGAGCTTTGCTGTTGATTGGTGGATAGTGTGGAAACCATTGCTTGAATCCCACCAGTGGAATCTCCAGTGTTGCTTGAGGTGGTTAGTGCTATGAATGCTGCATTTGTCGGTGCCATACTTTTGTTGTACCTAAGTTGGTTCATTTGTCGCTTCTCAATATCCATTTCAAAAGACTTCAATGTATTGATCACATCTGACGAAGTGATGCTTCATTAAGGTACTGCTTCTTGATCATCATGCATGCACTGAATGCTCCACTCCTGAGGAAACGAATCCAAAAGTTTCTTGATAAGATCACACTTTCTAATCACTACACCGACTTGTTTTAATTTGCTTGAAATTTCCATGAATCTGGCAATGTGTTTTTGACAAGCATTCACCTTTGATACTATCGAAAGTATCATACTGTTTTTGAAGAATATCTTTCTTCCCTTCCTTCGGATCTGAATTTCCTTCATAGAACCCGCACAAAGCTTCCCATAGAGTCTGAGTGGTTCTGTATTATTCAAACATGTTCATTATGTTAGCAGGAAGTGCCATGTTCAAAGCACCGAAAGTCTTGTAGTCTCTAGCGATTAGAGTTATATCATTTTCGGTATATTATTCTGGATCAGTTTGCTAAGCAACTCTGTCGGTTCCAGTAATCATGGGATAATGAGGACCATAAGTAATAGAGACCCATTGACCAAAATTTGTCAGATAGAAATATGCTTTCATTCTGTTTTTCCAATTTGGAAAATCATCAGGTGTCAGAAGCTTGGGGGGTGTAGACATTGAACCGATTTCCAAGTATGCTTGAGTGATGGATGTAACAGACATCTTGAAAGACAGAGAATCAAAAAATAAATCCAAAATAGAGAAAAAAAATAGAGAGTCGACTGGACCAAATAGAGAGTCGGCTAAACAAGGAGTCGGCAGGAAAAAGTGAGTATCGGCACTCACCTTGAAAATTTCAAGGTAAACTCACAAAGAGTGTCGACCCAAGAGTGTCGGCACTCACTTAAAACAGTCGGCTGAGAGTGTCGGTAAGACAAACTCAGTCACTATGAACTTATGTTCAAATGAGTCGTAAACTTCTGTTTACTAAGAGAATCGGTAGTACAAGCAACAATCGGCCAGAACAATCACCAGTCGGCTGATACTGTCGGCTCCTTAAACAACAATCGCCTAAAGCAGAAAGAAGAAACACCTTCAACCACAGATAGTCGGCTCTGAAAGAGAGTGTCGGCTAAGAACAGTCAGCTCAAGAACACAAAAGCACTCTTTTTCACCAAAACACATAATATCAATCCACAAACTCTCAGATATGAACCAAAAAGTAAACCAGATCTATCAAACTTTACACAAACAAGTTTCTGAATGAATTTCAATGTCAATTTCTGAACTTGATACAAATCAAATCCAAATTTGAAGAAATTCAGATCTGTTCGAAAACAACAGAAACACCAAACAAATCACTAAAATCAAGAGTACAGAGGCTCTGATACCAAATTGTAGGTCCTAAACAGATGGATCTTCATGCTAGAATGATTCTAGATAAGATAAGATTAACAAATCAGCTATAGAAGAGTTGTTTGTTGATGAATCAATAAAACAAAGATGAAGAGCAACACAAACAATGAACATAAAACCCAAGTTTCATTAGAAATCCACTCGGATGATTACAGATAAGATCATGGACATGAAACGATTACAACGACCCCTCTAACAAGTTAATCAATTACAGATTACAACAATACACAAGCAAAAGATCACCATGTTAAGAAATTGGTCAGGTATAATAGAAAACTGAGAGAGTCGGCAATCTGCACGGCCGACACTCTGAGAGTATCGACTGTAGCCGACCTAGCGAATCTAGCGACTCTCAATCCAAAGTTCTTAACTTTACATTAATTACACTCTAGCCCCTATACTTTGTCTGAAATACAATGGTTTGACAGGTTCCAACAGAAACACCTCTCGAGACTAAACCAAAGCTTTCCCTACATAAAAACACCCAAACAAATAACCGTTAGTAATGATAGAAATCCCTTAAGGCCACTCACAAGTTAACAGCATAAATCGGGCCCAAACACCACTTTTTAGAATTTACCCGGTGCAAAACAGCAAGAATTCAGCGCATATTGCGTTGGCCAGCGCAATATGCGCTGGTCCCCGACCTGCACACACCAAAATTCAATGTAAGGCCTTTTTGATCTTTCGTACTCGACTCCTTGGTGTTTAGCAACCCCACAACATTATACCACTAATGTAATCACCCTTTAATGCTCCTTTAACACCTCGTGAGGATTCTTATGAATCTAAATCAATCAAACGTATAATCAAGTCTTAAGTAAAACTAAACAAACTACCAATTCAAAGCTCAAAGGTTTTAAATGTCGACGCACCATTATAAGGTTCGAGACCTCGAGTTATTTACTCCCTTGTGAGATTCTTAGATCTCAAACTCTAAAATCGCAATTGTGTGGTTCTTTTGACCACAAACTCGAACCACCCTTGTGAGGTTCTTAGACCTCAATTACATACCTCCCTTGTGAAGTTTATGGCTTCATACAACATCAACACAAATGAAGTTCATTACCTCAATTACCACGTGTGAGGTTCTTAGACTTCAAACACCAACCTTAAACATACAACAAGTGCACACACACAAATTATTAACCCATTCCTATAACCCATACATTGTACTATGTGGGGTTCAAGGACCCCAACTCCACCCTTTCCATTTGTGAAGTTCAAGGACTTCAAACCACTATTTCACCCTACCCTTACATTAAACATAGACATAAAAAAATGCTATAAAAACTCATAAGTAATTCTATGACTCTATGTAGGTACCACTGGGGTCTCTACGGATCTGTCTAGACGAGCGACTCTACACACACACGGAGTACGGAATCCAACGCATGCATGTTTGTATAGTGATGACAAGAACAATAGTATTGAACACAAGATGTAAATAATCTTCTCTTCTATTGCTCTCAAAACTTGGGTGTTTTACAGAACTGATCAATACAATTGCTATCAAACTAGAACATGTAAACACTATATGTAGGCGCACAAACTGCCACAGGCGAACAAGTTCGCCGGAAACATGTCCTAGGCGAACTTGATAAGTTCGCCTACTACAAAACTTATCCCACTTAAACTACTTCAAACATAAAAGACAATACATGAAACATAAAGAAAATACAAAGACATATTCTATTACAAAGCTCATTGTCACCAAAATATGTCTCTACAGACTCCCCATTGACTATAGCTTGCTCTTTGTTCTTCAGGGTCTTCGGTCTTCATGTATTCTTCTCAGTCTTTAGAACTTGACTTCTAGCATGTACTCCCTTATCAATACATACATATAACACCCTTTTATACTGCATGGCTTGCTCTCTCCATTCTTTGGTATACATTATTTCTTTTCTTCTAAGTGCAAGCTGATCTTTCCTTGAAAAGTTGACTAGATTCATAGCGTCATAGAATCGAGCTAAGATCTGTCCATCTTTTTGTTCCACTACAGCTTCATCGGTATCCACATCTACACACCACCACTTCATGTTTCCTATAAAGTCTTGATCAAATTTCTTCAAAGGAATCTTCTAAAATGCCTTAACTGGTTTGTACTTATATCTTTTGTTATGTTTCTTCGTCACCGGATCTATCTCACTACTAACCACTCTCTTTCCCTTCTATGGTTTAAGCCTTTCAAATTTACCAGTTGACCCTTCTTCGATTATTAACCTGGCTATCACATCGGTAAACCCATCTTTTGATCTGTTGATTAATGGTTTAGTACCAAGACCGTTAACTTCACACTTCAGTAGAGTATTGAAATATTTCATCCTAGGTTTCAGATATTGTACACCATCTATTCTTTTAATAGCAGATACTTTGAAATCTTCATCATTAAACCAGCTTATAATTCTTCTGACACATTGCATATCATTGACATAAAGCTCTTTGTGCACTGGTTTTGGTGGACTAACTGGTAACTCTTTTCTCCATCTTCTTACCATCTCAAGTCATTTATCCTTGGTCATACCAGTGTCTTTATATATGACTGGATCTTTTTATCGTTGTTGTTGTTGACCCTCAGGAGCAGCAGTAATCGGGAACAGGGTTTATTCACTTCAGGAATGAGTCAGTAATTTCCTTGAACTTTCCTCAGGAACTACATTCTCATGAATAAAATCTATTGATATATTCATCCCGTTACACCCTTCATATGTTATTGTATTTGTGTTCTTTGCCACTTCACGTTCTACAATCTCTCCTTCCTGTCTATCAGATGCAACATCTTCACCGTCATCATCATCCCTTAAATCATCCAAATTAAGCAAACATTCAATCGTATCAGCTTCAGCTTCGTCACTATCAGAATTATCAAAGAAGAAAGTATTCTCCAACCACTCTATAGCTTCTACATTGGATTCTTTTGTCATTTATTTGTCATTGACTTATCAGCTGTAGTATGAGATGTAGACTCCCCCTGAACAGTAGAAGTCGGGATAACATCGGATTAACGCTCACCCTTATCTCCTGTGTTAGGATCATGATCATCGTCCTCATCATTATCTCTGTGCACAACAGTAGTGTGACATGCTTCAACACTTGATTTCTCCCCGTGAGCGTCAACACGCTCAACTAATTGTGCATCAAGAATTTGCATCTCAGCTACTTGATGGTTTTGAGCTTGAAACTCTAGTTGTCTTTGACAATCAGCAGCTTGGAGAACATCAAATTGCCCTTGCAAGCCCAAAACGTGTGCTTCAAGGTATGCAACTCGGGATTCAAGTGCTTTAATTTGTTTATCTTTTTCGATAGAAGAAGATGGAACTGCTTGCTTAGTTGTCTTAGGAGCTGATGGTGTAACTTGTGGAGTATTTGTAGTTGACGGATCAGTAGTAATAATCAATGAATCAACAAAGACTATATCATCATCAACCTAAAAACTAGCCTTAGACACTTTATTTTTGCCCTTCGGTGAATCAGGCACATAATCTGAGTCACATGTTTCATCTCTCAATGAACTCTTGCCATGTACAATACCGAAAGGAGGACCTCGGACTGACTTCCACCTATGAATAAACTTTTTCCTCCCTTAAGTAGGTTTAGGAAATCTTTGATGTTTATCCAACTGATCATAATGATCTGGACCAAAATCCAGTTCAGTTTCCTCTGAATCTACTTCATCATCTTTATCTCCTTCATTTGCGGCACTTGAACTACTGGAACTAGAACTTGTACTAGTAGTTTCGGCTTGAACATTTTCTTGCTGTGGTGGTGGAGACAGTACATTAACATTTTCATTCATTTGTACATCAACATCAATGTTCTCACCATGAATTTTATCATTCTGTTGTTGGTCTTCACCTTGAATTAGATCAGGAACTTGAACATCTTGTAATTCAGGTTGGTTAACTTGTTGATCTGGTTAAGCAGGTTCTTGCTGTGGTTGTTGTACATGAGGTTGTGGTGGTGGTGGTTGTCCTTGTGCTTTAATCTATGCAGGTTGTTCTTGTGCTTCATTAGGATGAATCCAGTTGTCATTAGGAGGTGCAACATAATCGGGTTCGATTATGTGCCCAAATAATGGTGTAGGAATAAGAACCAATGCTGGATTTTGCTATTTCACATTGTTGCAGTCAGTGAATATTCTCTTTGTAATTGGAGTGAGAGTAAGACGTTGTCCCACTGGTGGAAGATTTGGTATCAAATGATTGATAACCACATGTAAGAATCTTGGGTACATGATGAATCCTTGACCATCTAGTGGTGTAATATGAGCCACCAATTCCTTATAGATATAGAGAGAAAAATTAAACCCTCTGTTCAATGTAAGAGCAACCATAGCAGCCTGAAGTGAAGACTTCAAACCATTTGTTGCTACTTTCCTCGGAGACAAACTCTGGATTATCACGTGCATAAAATACCTCCATTGACCAACAAGCCCTCCTTTTCTCGCTTGAGAATCATTAGCTTTCCCTCTATAACCCATCCGGTGGAAACACCCACTAATAAGATCACACAAAGAAAGATTCTCATAAAGCTTCTTGTATTACTTCAATCAAAGTGCTTTCAAGTACACATTCAAAGACTTTTTATAAAAACATACAAGTAAACACTATTTATAGACACCAAACTGCCACAAGCGAAGTTAGCAAGTTCGCCAACAGACTCCCCCTTGACATTAGCTTGGTCTTGTATTCTTCACTAGTTCTTCTGACTCTCCAAAAATTTGCTTCAACATAAAGTTCTTGATTAATGCATAGTTGTAACACCTCTTGTATTGCATGGCTTGTTCTCTCCGTTCTCCTGTATACATGATCTCTTTTCTTTTTAAAGTTTTCTGATCTTTCTTTGAAAATTTATCAAGGTCAAAGCATCATAGAATCTTTATATATCCTTCCCATCTTTATCTTCTATCACTGCCTCACCAGTATTAACATCCACAAACCACCATTTCATATTCCCTATGAAATTCTGAGGAACTTTCTTCAAAGGGATTCTCTTTAGAGTCCTCACTGGTTTGTATTTATACTTGATAACATTCTTGTTCAACACTAAATCATTTACTTTTCTACTCACTCCTTTTTGAGGTTTTAAATATTCAAATTTTCCCAAATCACTTTCTCTTTTGATCAGCCTGGCTATTGCATCTGCAATACCATTACCAGATCTATTTATAAAAGGTTTTGATGCTAATCCATTCATCTCACATCTTTGTAAAGAATTTAGGTATTTCAGTCTTGGTTTTAAGTACTGAACACCATTTGTTCTTTTTATAGCAATCAATTTGAGTTCTTTTTCATAAAAATAGCTGAGAATTCTTCCATTGTACTGACTCTTATTAACATATATTTCTTTTTGAATGGGAGATGATGGTGTCACAGGTAGTTCTTTCTTCCAACTTTTCACTACCTCTAGCCACTTTTCCTTAGTCATACCAGTATCTTTGTATAAAACAGTTGGAGAAACAGGCTTTGCAACCTTAGGTTCTTTGTTAACATCATCTTCATATTCATCAAAACTTGCCTAATAAATCACATTGTTTTGAACAAAGTCAAGTGTCACCGTTACACCGTCTACACCTTCATAAGTAGTATCTATATCATCCTTCTCTATCTCTATCTCCACAATTTCTCCTTCTTCAATATCCGACACTTCCTCATCATCAAACAGAACATCAAGATCATCTAAACAATCAAGCTTATCACCAAAGTCACCATCAGAATCTTCATAGAATGAATCATCTAACATGTACATAATGGCTTTGATATCTTTATCTTGTTCATCTTGACGATCATCTTCAGAGCCACCAGATTCACCACGAACACTAGATATAGGATCAATATCAAGAGCACCACTAGTAGCACCAATAATATTACCAATAGCTTCTTGACGTTCACTTCTGCCATTATCCATATCTGGCTTATCATCATCATTATTCTTTTGTATACCTTCAGTATGACAAGTATCATCTCTTGGCTTCTCTGGATTCTCCCCCTGAGCGTCAAGGCGCTCAATCAACTGAGATATTAAGATCTCCATCTCGGCAATTTGACCACATTGAGAATTAAGTTTTTGTTGATGCTTAGCATCATTTTCTTTTAGAACATCTATCTGACCTTGAAGTCCAACCACTTGAGCTTCTAAAGTAGATACCTTTTGTTCTAAAACTACAATCTTTTTGTCTTTTTCACCTTCTGCTTGATGAGGAATAGACGATCTATCACCAGAAGTAGGAAGTTGTGAAGTTGTCGGTGTATGTGAAGGTGAGATGATCAAAGAATCCACAAAAACTAAGTCATCAATGACATTAGATGCCCTTTCGATAGCTTTGGACTTCTTAGTCAGTGGAGGGTCAAGAACATAATCCGAATCAGATGATTTGTCATGTAACTGTCTCTTTCCTAGTACAGCACCAGGAGGAGGACCCCGAGCTGATTTTCTCCTTGGAATATTCTTTTGAATTCTTGGATTAGCAGCCAACTGAGCATAATGCTCAGGACTGAAATCCATCTCTGTCTTTTCAGAATCACTAGAATCAGCTTGCTTTTCAATAGTATCTCCTGAACTTGAACTGGAACTAGTACTACTTTCAACAGCCTCAACATTTTCTGGCTGTGGAGATGGTGGATTGACATCCACTTGTTCAACATTTTCTACTTTGTCCTCATGTTCACCAATAACTTCATGATGATCAGGTTCAGGATTTTGTTGTTGCTGTTGAGGCTGCTCAGGTTGTTGTTGTTGTTGAACATGTGCTTGAATTTGTGGTGCTTGATGTTGTTGTTGCTGTCCTGGTTGTTGCTGTTGTTTCTGTTGTTCATCAGCATTGATCCAGTTGTCATTTGGTGGAGCCACATAATTAGGATTAATCAAGTGACCAAACAACAGTGTCTGAACTGGAATCAAAGATGGATCTCCTCTTTTTATTGTGTTGTAATCTGAGAAAATTCTTTTTGTCATTGGAGTTTGTGTGAGTCTCGGATTCAACGGTGGTAGGTTTGGAATCAAATGATTATTAATGACTTGAAGAAATCTTGGATACATCAAGAAACCCTGTCCCTCTGGTGGATTTATCTGTGCAACTAACTCTCTGTAAATGTAAGAAACAAAATTGAATGGTATGTTTAGAGTTAGTGCCACCATTGCACCGTGTAAAAATAAAATGCAATCCTGTCAGTTATGATTTCATGGAACATAGAAAGAAAATCTTTTTGGAATTTTAATTTTGAATAAACTGTACAAGAATTAAAATCTTTTTGACTTTTCAAACTTTATGCTAAAACATATGTAATATTTTTTTTTGTGTTTTTCATTATGAAATAACAGAAGTAAAAACAAACAAAAATATTTTTGGATTTTATCTGTACATACTGAAACAAATGTTTTTGGTCAAGCACTATGAGCAAGAAGATCATATAAGTATGATGAATCACACACACATTCTGGATATAAATCCCTAGCAGATCTAAGGTGACCTATGGCATTCTGTGTATATACATATCTCAGTTCAGCAAACAAGCATGCAACTTTGTGCAACATACCGTGATATCTCAGCAATTAAATTCTCAGGACCAATAAAATTTTATCATTCATAAAATATCAAACTTTTGAAAATCATGAAATGATACGAGATAAACTTCATCATATCATGACATGCTGACTTATTCTTACCGAATTTGAAATATAATACATGTAAATTCAAGTTGTCGGCATTATAAGATTTGAAACTAAAAAACGTTTATCCCACTTTCTTATGAGTTAGTACCATTTATATGAAAACAATGTGTACCCCACATGTATGCCAATAGAAATGTAAATTACACTATCTTCAAGACATATGAGTCTTATGCAAAGATTAAATCACTCTCCAGTATGAAACTATCTCAATTAGCATAGGAAAAGAACCATATCCCGAAGGATATAAGGAATCAGAATGATTCAGAATCGAATGATTCAGAATCGAATGATTTAGAATCGAATGATTCATATTGCTTGCTTTGGATGAAGTATCAAGATTCATATCAATAGAAAGATTGTACCGATAGAATTCTTCAACATAAGAATGATCAAGGAATCGATTGATTCAATGAAATAGGGTAGCGTGATCCAACTGTTATCTTGATATATTCAATGGAATCTAGATAAATGATCCAAGGGCTAGCATATGTTCTAACAAATGTCATCAGAAACATATCTTAGTCCAACTTCACAGTGCATGTTTTCCGGGGCATGGATAGTGAAGTGAACCGAAAAATTGTGTTAATCATAATAGTCCGATACTGGTCTCATGAAGTTCTTAAAGCCTCGTATTCTATATTTGATAATGATCTTTTAACACACACACCCGACATACCATGGGTTCAAATCACAGTTGTGACATAGATCATTATGTTTTCACACCACTAATGGTCTAAAAACGTTTATAGCCTACTGATAATTCAAATTAAATGCAATATATACAAATAAATAAATTAAAATGTCAGGCAGTAATGAAACAATCATTTCCTGTTCATGCAAACTAAGAAGCTTAGATCAAATCATATGAGCATAATCATAAGTACAGAAACCAGGTAGTCAGTCTATGGTCATGTGTGTAAAATCACCTACTGATGTACTATCATTTCTTCTGTACCTTCAAACAGTGTCGATTTTCAACTTTTTTTTAAATTTGTTTGGATTTTCAGAAAGCAAGCCGGCTAACAAACTTAAAAATAAGAAAATATTTTTTTTTTAAAATGAAAACAAAAATTTCCATGAAAATCATTTTGAAAACCTTTTTCAAGCAGGATTAAACATTCCAATTATTTTAGTAACAAATTCAAACCATGACCGATTGAATGCTTTAGTAAACAGATCTGCAAAATTGTTGTCTGTATGGACTTTCACCAACTCATGAGTCTCTTTTCTACACAATCTCGAATAAAATGATGTCGAATTTCAATATGTTTTGTCTTCGAGTGCTTTACTGGATTATTTGTGATCAACATCGTGGCAGTATTGTCTATCATCATCGGTGTCTCTGTGAAGTTCAGACCATAATCCTGAAGTTGTTGTTGGATCCACAAGATTTGGAAACAACAACTAGCAGCTGCAATATATTCAGCTTCACAAGTAGAAATAGCAACGGAAGTTTGCTTTTTGCATTACCATGACACTAATCTGTTTCCAAGAAACTGACATCCACCAGATGCTGATTTCCGATCTAAACTGCAACCTCCATAATCTGAATCTGTAAATGCTTTAAAATCAAAATCAGAGTTATTAGGATACCATAACCCTAACTTCGGTTTACCCTTCAGATATCGAAAAATTATTTTCACAGCAATCAAATGAGATTCCTTCGGTTTAGATTGAAACCACGAGCACAAACAAACAGCAAACAAAATATCAGGTCTAGACGCAGTCAAGTACATCAAAGATCCGATCATTCCTCTTTATAACTGACAATCTACATCCTTCCCTTTTGAGTCAGAACCAAGTTTGTGGTTAACAGGGATTGGAGTACTAAAAGCCGATGCATCTGTCATCTCAAACTTTTTTCAAAATATTTGACACATATTTGGTTTGATGAATGTAAAACCCATCCTCCAACTGATCCACTTGAAGACCTAGGAAAAAGGATAATTCTCCCATACTACTCCTTTCAAACTTCAGCTTCATAACCCTCTCAAAATCTTTGCACATTTCAGCATTTGTCGACCCGAAAATTATGTCATCAACATACGCCGGAACTAGTAATATATCTCCCCCTGCTTTCCTTATGAAAAGAGTTGAATCAATCTGACCACGTTCAAAACCATTTTCTAGCAAATGCACTGACAAAGTTTCATACCAAGCACGAGGAGCCTGATGAAGACCATATAACGACTTATCAAGTTTGAAAACTCTATGTGGAAACTTTGGATCTTCAAAACCAGGCGGCTGTTTAACATAAACCTCTTCCTTAACCTTTCCATAAAGGAAACACTCTTCACGTCAAGCTGAAAAACTTTAAATCCTTTGAAAGATGCAAAGGCAAGAAATAAATGTATAGCCTCAATCATCTCAACCGAAGCATAAACTTCCGTGTAATCGAACCCTTCTTGTTGGTTAAAACCTTGGACAACAAGCCTTGCTTTATTGCGAACCACAACACCTCGATCATCACGTTTACATTTAAAAACCCACTTTGTTCCAATTGATCTAGAGCCTTTTGGTAAGTCAACCAAATCCCAAACATGTAGTTTGTCAAATTTAGCTAGCTCCTCTTGCATAGCCTCTATGCAACAATCATCATCAAGAGCATTAGCCACACTGCTTGGCTCAGTTTGAGATGTAAAACACGCATGCAAACACGTCTCCATTATACCCTTATCCATAATTTGAGCATACAAACATGAATTTTCAACAAGAGTTCTATGACGGGTCTGAACACCTGCTTTCAAATCACCAATAATATATTTAGTTAGATGATTCTTATGAACCCGAGTTTGAAGAATCACTGTTTCCTGAATCACAGCATTAAGATTAGAAGGTAACTCCCCCTCGGTCTGTGATTGTGTTGATGAATCATCGATTGTAGTTTGAGGATCATTAGATGACTCCTGAAATATAACCTCATCATCTTCACTCTCACTTTCATGAGTTAAACTTGAAGTCGAAGCTCCATTCGGATCAACAAGAGGAGGAACCACAATAGGTACAACCGATCGTGGCTCGACAGTTGAATCATTGTTGTCACAACATGACTAATACAAAACTTCAGCCTCAATTGAGGACTCATCATAATAAAAATTGAAAGATCTGAAGAGAGCATCATAATCAAAAGCCCATAAAGGTCCTTTAGCATCTTGGGGAACATAACGATTGTTACAACCCACACGAAACCATTCTTCTATTTGTCGACTTTCTTTATTGAAAACTCGTTTGTTGCGGGAATTAGCAACATAACCCAAGAAAATTCCCTCAATTGCCTTTGAACTAAATATTGTTTGAACATCTCAAGTCTTCAACAAAGTACAAGGATTACCAAAAGGCAAAAGATAATCAAGATTTGGCTTCCGACGATTCAGCAATTCATAGCATGTTTTGTTGTGTCGCTTCACATTTAGAACCCGATTAAGAACGTGGCACGCCGTATTGACAATCTATGCCCAAAAAAGTTACTGGCAGCTTAGAATCAGATAACACTGTATGAGCCGTCTCAATAAGCATTTTATTCTTTCGTTCAGCTACACCATTCTGTTGAGGAACATAAGGAGCACTAAACTCATGATGAATGCCTTTCTGAATACAGAATAAATTGATTACTCCATTCTTAAACTCAGTTCCATTATCTCTACGAATTCTTCTGACCTTCAAATTGAATAGAGTCTCCAGCCCTATAATCAAGAATTTCATAATTTCTGCAGTTTCATCTTTTGAAGCAAGAAATTTCACCCAAGAAAATCTCGAGTAATCATCAGTCACCATCAAACAATATGATTTTCCATCTTCACACTAGATACTAATAGGTCCGAATAAATCCATATGTAACAACTCGAGAGGAGTCACAATTGAATTTGTCAACTTTGATTTATGAGATTTACTATGCTGCTTCCCTTTGTTGCATGGAATACAGTCTTCGGACACGTGAAACCTCATGCTTGGAACAACAGAAACAAGCCCATTTCTCACCAAATGATTCATTTTGTAAAGATTAATGTGAGCCATCTTCCGGTGCCATAAAGTTGATTCGAACTCTGAAGCTGTAGAAAGAAGACATGTTGGAACTGACGAAGTTGTCGTTGCAGTACTCATATCCAACATATAAGTGTCATTCTTTCTAGGAGCACGCATAAGGATCCAATCTTCAGGAATCTCAAACCCTGGCTTTAGAACCAAACACTCTTTCTTGTTAAAATGAAATGAGAAATCTTTGTCACAGACTTGCAAAACAGATAACAGTTTGTGTTCAAGATGCTCCACATAGTTGACTTTCTCAAAGCTCAAACATCCATTGGAAACTGTGCCTTGCCCAGAAATATTTCCTCATTCCTTTCCAACAAATGCTACATATCCGCCTTTATATTCTTTCACATTCTGCAATAAGTTAAGATTGCCTGTCATATGCCGAGAACATCCACTGTCAACATACCAGTTATTGCCAAAAGTCCTACTTGGAGTTCCCTGCATAAAAACAGAAAATTTTAGTTAGAAATCCAGACCCAAGCCATAGTGGTCTTGGGTCGGCCTGACTCATCAAAATAAACAATTTCATTTAAAGTACAATCAAATCTCTTCTCTTTTCTAAGAGACTTTGTAACTAAATCAGACTCAGAAACTTTAGATTTCCACTATGAATGATCATTATCACTCGGCTTGGACTTCTAAGAACCTTCACTAACGTCTTTTACCACTGACTGTTCCAAGTGCTTCTTTAATTTCTTGTATCTTCTTCTTCTTTGTGGTCGTGATAATTTGATTCTTTCTTTTGGTTCACCACTTGAAGAAAAAGTTGTTTTAACTCCAGAAAAGTTAATCTTTGAGTTGACTTGATCGTCTGAAACTCTCACAACAGGTTTCATCTGTTTATTGACCTCAACTTTCTATATCACATATTTTACTGATGTTGTTTTCATCAGAGGTTTGTTTGATGATGTCGTCACCTCAACTTTCTCCATTGGTTTCATCACCTTCTTCACAATAGTTGGTTTAACAAATGGTCTAGCCAATCTAGGATCTTGTAAACGTTTTCCAACATTCTTGTTTGGACAATTTAACAATATGTGTTCAATTACCCCACAATGAAAACATGCACGCCTTTCTTGGTAAACACGAACAAATCTTTCTTTCTGAACCTCCTTTGAACAAGATGATTCACACTGAGAAGTACTGTTAAACGATTGAACAACCTTTGATTTTTCCAAAAGAACCTTTTCTTTTATAAAATTCACATTTGATGTTTTCTCAATGTCATGAACTTCTTGAAAATCGAAACCTGCACTCACAAAAGGTTTTGAATGTTTTGTTTTCGGTTGCTCAATGTCCTCATCAGGTTCTGTCAAAATGCACCTATCTCTGGTTACTTTCTTGACAACAACAGGTTCCTTTATCTTACAATCTTTCACTTTTACTTCAACTTCAGAATCAAAACACTCATCATCACTGGAATCATTATAAACCATATCTTCTCCTGTAACCGGATTGACTTTAAGAATGGTCTTTGGTTCCAAATCTTCTTCTTTTACCTCTTCAACACTCCATGATGTGTAATTACCATTGAATGGAGGACAATATCCCACTCCCTTAACATTCTTATCTTCCTGAGAACAAAAACCAATTCCACCAACAACCTTTTCACCACTAGCTTTGTCATTATAGTATTCCATTAAGAAACTGGAATTCTTATAACCTTCAAGCTTTCTTAACAACTTGGTGACTTCACTTTGTGACTAGGCAAGCTCATTTATTTTCTTTTCATACTCAGAGTATGCCACATCAATTTGAAAAGACTGTTCATTTGCTTTTGATTGTAAAACTTTGATGTCATCTTTCAATGACTCAATTCTTTCATTTAAATGCTTCTCATTTTCTTTCCAAATTTGATTAGTTTGATAGCTTACCTTCAAGTCACATATGAGGTTGGTGTTGTCATCACACAATCTCAGAATTTTCAAATCAGAAACAATACATTTAAAACAAGGATAAAAAATAACCTCATTTACCTGTTTAGTGTCAGCCATGAATCCACTGGCTTCGGTAAACCTCTCAGCAATCTTTTCTGTCACCTTTCCTGCAGCTCCAAACTCATTCACTAGCTCTTCAGTAGTTACTTTAACTTCTGTTTTAGCTTCCACCTTCTCACTTGTAGGTTCATTACATTCAGCAACACTCCCAGAATCATTAGTGTCACTATCTGAAGATGAACCACTATCAGAACCCTCTTTAATGTGAACTTTTGCAAGAAAAGCTTGACTAACATGAGCAGCAATGTCTTCTAAATGAGTTCCCCAATAATAATTTTTATCTTGTTGAGAAATCAAAGCTGTAGAAGAACTTTGACCACTCTGGTTATTCTTGTTTCCTGAAGATGAATTTTGATACTGAACCTTGGGCTTTGTACATTCTTTAGCAAATTGCCCAAATTCTTGACAACTATAACACTTCACTTTTGACTTATCCAACCCAACTCTTGTCTTGCTAGTTGCTCCGATGAATTTCTTTCCTGTCCTTTTCATATGTTCCTTTCCTTGCCTCATCCATAATGCCATATTCCATTGAATATTTATCTCTTCAAGAGCATCTTTATCCACATGTTTGAAGTCTTCCTCTATCATATCAGGATCTGTTATCCTGCCTCCAATGAAATTTTCATAAGAAGTAAGAAAAGAAGCAATCATGGCTATCATGTCATCAGCAGCTTTAGGTGACATCTTTGGTGAACATGAATGAATTTCACTTTGACAATTCTTCGAGCAACTAGAACTTGAAGCAACAAAACAAGATGTAGATTCCCCACATGCACTCTCCTTTGAACCTTGATTGTCAGAAATTTCACCTAAAAATAAAGCAATACCAGACTTTGGTGGAGACACATTCTTTCCAAAATAAATGTTTGGATCTTGATAAACTGTGTCTTTCTTCTTTTTGTTCAAATCATATGACTGAATCTTTTCCATTAAATCTTCAAGACTCATTTTATCAAACTCAGGATGTTCTTTGATAACTATGGAATACATTTCAAAATGAGTAGGTAAAGCATCAAGAAATTATTGTTTACCATTTCACTTAACAAGTGATAGTATCTGGACATCAATTCATCAACTGTCTCACCATCAAAATGCCTAAACACACTGAATTGTTTCTTTAGTAACTCTTTTCTCCTCTTCTTGATGTCAGTTGATCCTTCACATCTCTTGGCTAAACCTTCCCAAAGATCACGAGAAGTTTTGTATTTCTTGAAGGTATGGTAAATGTCCAAAGGCAAACTCATAGACAAGGCAGCTAGTTCCTTTTTCTCTCTATCATATACAGTCTTCTCTTCTATAGTCAAAGCTGAAACTGGTTTTGCAGTATCTGATATACCCATATGAGTATAAGTTGGATGTGTATATCCTTCAGCAATAGGAATCCACATACTAGTATCATTGATGTTGACATAATTTTCAAACTGACTTTTCTAGTTTGAGTAGTCTTTCAGATTCATCAATCTTGGGGGTTTGGTTAGAGTACCAATTTCATTGTCATAGTTCAAAATGTTTGTAATATTGCTTACACTTGCTTGAGTAAAATTTGACATCTTCACAAACTTGAAATTCAACACTTAGAAGGATTTTGAAAAATCAGCCTTAAGCGAACTTAGGCAAGTTCGCCTAACCAGGAAGGAGCGAACTTAACAAGTTCGCCTTAATAAGTTCGCCTGTTGTAACAGAAAAATTAAGTTCGCTAGACGCAGCTGAAGAACACAGAGGAAGTGTTCTTTATCACCCAAACGTGCCAAACAAGCTGAAAATCATCGAATCTTGCATATTTGTTGTAATCAATCAAATTCAAATCGTAGGATTCATCAAACCATGAATTAGAACAAATATATCAGATCAATTTTAACAAAAACTTCTTCAAAATCGATGAATTCGGCTTAAATCAGATCGATACTTGTATACAGATCGAACACAACCAGTATAACACACAACGCACAGTCGTTGTGTAGAATCCTAACGAGTAAATGTGTAACGAACTAATAAGATCACACAAAGCAAGATTCTCAGAAAGCTTATGTATTACTTCAATCAAAGTGCTTACAAGTACACATTCAAAGACTGTTAATAAAAACATACAATTAAACACTATTTATAGACACCAAACTGCCACAGGCGAACTTAACAAGTTCGCCATAGGCGAACTTATTAAGTTCGCCACTCACACGGCATAGGCGAACTTATTAAGTTCGCCTATTACAGAACATAACTAAAAAGACATTACAATGACAAAAACATACAAAGACCTATACAAAGCTATATGTCAATTAAAATATATCAACACTCGCTACAGGTGCGTACACCTTAGTATAATTTATACCTTCTTGTTGATTGAAACCTTGTACGACCAACCTCGATTTATTCCTCACCACGACACCTCTATCATCTTTCTTACATTTAACGACCGATTTTGTGCCGATTTGGATAAACTCCCTTTGGAAGATCAACGAAATTCTAAACCTTCAATTTATCAAATTGAGCTAGCTCTTCCTGCATAGCCTCAATCCAATTGTTATCTTGTAACGCCATTTCCACGTTCTTTGGTTCAATCTGAGAAATAAACAAGAATATGAGCAAACATGAAGTACTCCAGTATCCCGAATGTGAGAATATAAACAAGTATTTTCATGTAAAGAACGAGTTTTGACTCCATCCTGTAAATTCCTAATGATATTCTGCAACGGATGATCTTTTTATTCTTTGATGGAAGCCACCTCAGGAACAGGTAATACATCAACTTGAATAGATTTATCTTGAGAATGAACAATTTGAGTAACTGGTACTGTCACACCCCAACCGACGGCGGAAGCATCGGGGCGGGACATGTAGACTGTTCATGAGCACAAGGTTGACTAAATTGAAATATATTAATCATTCAAGTTCATTGCAATTATTTAAGACAAAACAAAATCAACCAAGTACATAAAATAAAATACATAATCCTTTATTAAAGTTATCTAGGTCCAAAACTTATGTGTAGCAAGTCTTGATCAAAATCACACATTAGCACCTGAAACATGAATAAAATATGGTCAACTAAAAAGTTGGTGAGCATACACAGGTTTGTACATAGATAGTATATAGATGTGAATAAACAAATCCTTACATAACATGATAAAATAAGGCATTTATGGGGAGCACCTATTGTGTAACCAAAGTACAATCAAACCTTTGTAACTAGCATGCAAATTGTGTTGTCGGTAACAATCACCCCAATCTGGGTGGGTTTGCCAGACTCAATAGATCTATCATTGTTAACTGTCGGCTTGAATAGTTAATGATTGCACATAAATTGCACACAAACAGTTAACACACCTAGTACTCAAACTTAAAGCTCAAATTTACACACATGAATGTAAAGAGGATTTGTGTTTGTGTAGTTTGTGTAAATATAAACAATTGTATGTATAGAGTTCATGTTTCACCCCAAAAAGTGTAAAAGTGTGAAAAGGGGCTATGTAATACTCACTTGATTCAAAGGTGTAGCTAACACGAGAGACTAGGTAGTAACATGATCCTTGTAACGCACAACGTTAACCTAAAGTGTATTGCGTGTGAACATTAATTAATAAAATGTCTAAATCAAAGTCTAAGGCTTCAATGGATGTGAGTATAAGGAATCATTTAATGAGTTTGTGTCGAATTATGAAAAAAGGGTTGTGTAGGTGTTGACTAAAATGAAAACAATTTGAAATGAATATTTTTTTAAAATATTTTTAAATTAGGGTTTGGATTTGAATGACTAAATGAATTAAATAATTATTATTTATTTATTTAGTTATAAAAACAATGTAGGTATTAGGTTTAGTTAAGTATAATCTAAATAACTAATTTTTGTTTGAATATAAATTAAATAAATAACTGTTACTTTATTTATTTATTTATAAGGGTATGTAACTTATTCATTTAGTTAAAAAAAATTAGCGAGCGTATTATATTAAATATAAATTTAATAAATAGTTTTTACCTTATTTATTTATTTTTATAGATGCGTAAATATGGAGTTGTGTAAATAATATTTATGTGTAGAGTTTAATGATAATTATACATTTACCTTTGTAGGTTATAATAAATAACTTTTATGTATTTATTTATCATTTAGAAATAAGTATTTGATCGTTTTAAACAAAATTAATATTTTATAAATTTTATAAAATCAATTCTTTTTATTTGGAAATTAATTTAAATATTTAGATTTTTGCATTAAATATTTAACGTACAAATTTTTAGTTATAAATTCATAATAAGATGAATTTATATAGAAAATTTATAAATTTGATTTTTTTATTGTGTTAAAAATAAAGTTTAAATTTTATAAAACTTTGTATAAAATTGTCCCAAATTTTGTAAATAATTTGCTCAAAATAATTGCATAATTTAAATTGAGTATTCGATGTATAATTTTATAAAAATAGAGATTTTTATGCAAAACTTGTAAAACTGGTTTCATTCTATTCTAATATTTGTAAAGTTTATAAAAATGTTTTTTTTTATAATTTTTGGAGTTCTCTAGCTGGTTAAAAAAAAAGGACACAGTCCACCCGGTTCGAACTCGGGTGGCCTCTGTGTGAGGCTCTCGACTTAACCACAGGACTGAGGGACGTATCCCTGCCCAAACCAGGAATAGATTATACTTCACCAGGTCCTTACGGAGCCCCAGGTTGGGTTTTCAGGCTTGCGTAAAAAGGTTCGGTGTTTATGGGTTTCGAACCCACGCCACCTGGTTCGGCGGCGTAGTGACTTACCGGCCGGACCAGGTGGTTTCGCTGATTGAATACGGATTCTAAATAATTAAAACGCGATATTAAAACTACCCATAATTCAAATACGATCCAACCCGCCATGAACTCTAGCCCCAATCGGTCTCGATGAGTTTTGTTAACACGAATTGGTAAGGGGCTTTTAACAAGGATTTAGAAACGACTCGAATGAGAGAAAAATTACTTGTTTTGGTTTGGGCACAAATGCAGTCGGCTACGATTTCAGTCTCGAGGTTCTTGAGACTCGATTGACGTCCAGGAGTGAAATGGGGTGCGATCAAGGTTTCAGAGAGCTTGTATGATGGTATGCGAATGTGTGTGAGTAATTTAATTGGTTCAATTTCATTTCGATTATGCGTTTTGATTACGATTAATGGGGGGTAGCTGTCGGGATTAATCTCCGTGATTACGGTTTGATTTTGGATGAATCGAGTCCTGCTTGAGGTCTGAGTTCATTCGAGATCAATCTTTTGAATTTGATCGGAGATACACAAATTGATCGGAGATTGACACGGGTTTGACTATGCGAAGTCAAACTCTTTTGAATTTGAATTGACCACGTAATCGATTGGATTGGCTTGATGTTTGGGCCAGGACTGGATCGATTTCTGCTTGTGAATTCATGAGGAGTCCAACTCAATAAGAAAACAGTCGATGGCAGCCTTGGATTAACAAGGTTTGGGCTGCTTTGACTTTTGAAAGTCAATTGAGTCCAAGAAAAGTCAAAATTAATGTTTTAAAAGTCAAAATTGAGTGTGTGGGGGTTTCAATTTAGGGTTCAAATGGTTTGGGGGTTCAAGCAAACGAGTAATTCCTTGTTAATTGGATAAATGTATAAATGTGTGTATGTATTTGTTTGATATTTACATAAATATATCCATATGTATAGGATTCTAATAATGTATACCCGTGTAAAACTCGTAAATTTGTATTGTAACCTAGGGTTTAATTGTTGGTACGAATAAAATAAATCAGTGTACTAGAATTGGAATTAAATGTGTTACATTGAATTGGAAATAAAGATAATTAAATCAGAAATGTTACAGTATCCCTATGTTGAGGGAATTTCGTCCCGAAATTTTACTAGTTGGGGCGACTGCATCAGCAAAGAGGTGGGGGTACTTGAGCTTCACTTGGTCCTCACGTTCACAAGTGAAATCAGGACCACGTTTAGATTCCCAACGAACTTTAACAATAGGGATACTGCTTCGCTTGAGCTGCTTGATCTCACGATCCATGATTCCTACCGGTCTCTCAACGAATGCATCGTTTCGTCAATGCGCATGTCGTCAAGGGGTATATGGAGATTCTCATCATCAAGGCATTTCTTTAGGTTGGACACATGAAATGTAGGATGCACATTGCCAAGTGATGGAGGTAACTCGAGTTTGTAAGCCACTTTCCCAATCCTTTCAAGGATCTTGAATGGACCCACATAGCGAGGTGTTAGCTTGCCTTTCTTTCCAAAACGGATCACGTCTTTCCATGGAGACACCTTTAGAAGGACAAGATCACCGACTTGGAATTCCAAGGGTTTTCTTCGTTTGTCGGCATAACTCTTTTGTCGACTCTTCGCTACTCGAATGTTGTCACGGAGTTGGATAATCTTGTCGGATGTTTCTTGAATTAGCTCGGGACCAGTGATTTGTGCTTCACCAATCTCGTTCCAACAGATAGGAGAACGACACTTACGACCATAGAGGGCTTCAAATGGAGCCATGTTGATACTTGTGTGGTAGGTATTGTTGTAAGAGAACTCAATTAGGGATAGATGTGAATCCCAATTGCCACCAAAATCAATTACACAAGCTCTAAGCATGTCCTCAAGAGTTTGGATTGTTCGCTCGGTCTGACCATCAGTTTGGGGATGGTAAGCCATGCTCAAATCCAATCGTGTACCAAGAGCAGTTTGGAGAGATTGCCAGAAACGGGAGGTGAACCGAGCATCTCTATCGGAGATTATGTTTAAGGGAACACCGTGACGGCTCACAATTTCGTCAATGTAAATTCGGGCCAATTTCTCAACCCGATAGTCTTCACGGATAGGCAAGAAATGAGCAGATTTGGTGAGGCGGTCAATGATCACCCATATGCTATCATAACCACTTGAGGTGCGAGGGAGTTTGGTAATAAAATCCATAGCTAAGTTCTCTCATTTCCACACGGGAATTTCCGGTTGTTCAAGTAAACCGGAAGGACGTTGATGTTCGGCTTTAACTTTGGAGCAAGTTAGACATTTGGCAACATAGAGAGCAATGTCTTTCTTTATACCGGGCCACCAATATTGTTGGCGAAGATCTTGGTACATTTTATCCGCACCAGGATGGATAGAATAACGAGTCTTGTGGGCCTCGTTCATGAGAAATGCACGGAGATCATCGCGATCGGGGACCCAAATATGGTTCAAGTAATAAAGTAAGCCATTGGGTTTTGTTTCAAGCTGAAGTTCAACACCACATGACATTTCCTCATACATGTTACCCTCGGTGACCGAGACGTGTTGAGCTTCTACGATGCGATTTTGAATGTCGGTTTGAATTTGGACACAATGAAGCATGACATGGTCCTTTCGACTCAAAGCGTCGGCTACCACATTCGCTTTACCGGGATGGTAACGAATCTCGCAGTCATAGTCGTTAAGGAGTTCAACCCAACGTCGTTGCCTCATATTGAGTTCCTTTTGGTTGAAGATGTGTTGGAGACTTTTATGGTTGGTGAAAACCACATATTTTGTGCCATAAAGGTAATGTCTCCAAATCTTCAATGCGAATACAACCACACCCAATTCGAGCGTTGTATAATTTTACTCATGGATCTTAAGTTGCCTTGATGCGTAAGCGATCACCTTGCGTCGTTGCATGAGGAAACAACCGAGACCTTGGTTGGAGGCATCACAATAGACAACTAGATCATCATTCTCATCTGGGAGAGTCAAAATAGGAGCATTGCACAACTTTTGCTTGAGAGTTTGGAAAGCTTCTTCTTGCTTTGGTCCCCATTCATAAAGTTTACCCTTGTGGGTTAAACCGGTGAGAGGAACAGCAATCTTAGAGAAATTTGAAATGAAACAACGATAATATCCCGCAAGACCAAGAAATGAACGAACTTCGGTGGGGGTCTTCGGGGCATTCCAATTCTTAACAGCTTCGATCGTAGCAGGGTAAACATGAATTCCCTTTTCGTTGACGATATGACCCAGAAATTGAACCTCCTTTAGCCAAAATTCACATTTGGAGAATTTGACATATAGTTGTTCCTTCCTCAAGAGGTCCAAAACCAACCTAAGGTGTTGCTCATGATCGGATTTAGTCTTGGAGTAGACTAAGATATCATCAATGAAGACTATCACGAATTTATCAAGGTACGGTTTGCACACACGATTCATGAGGTCCATGAAAACCGTGGGTGCATTGGTTAGTCCAAAAGGCATGACCATGAACTCGTAGTGACCATACCTTGTTCGGAAGGCAGTCTTTGGAATAACTTCCTCATGTACACGGAGTTGGTGATAACCAGATTGAAGATCAATCTTCGAGAAGCAAGTAGAACCTTGAAGTTGATCAAAGAGATCATCAATTCTAGGCAAGGGATAACGGTTTTTGATGGTAAGCTTGTTGAGTTCACGGTAGTCAATACACATGCGGAATGATCCATCCTTCTTCTTGACGAATAAGACGGGTGCACCCCACGGTGAATGACTTGGACGGATGAAGCCCTTGTCGTAGAGTTCTTGGAGTTGACTTGCAAGTTCTTGAATTTCAGAAGGTGCAAGACGGTATGGAGCTCTAGCCACTGGGTTAGCTCCGGGTACAAGGTCAATGCGAAATTCTACTTGTCGAATGGGTGGAAGATCGGATAAGTCTTCGGGGAATACTTCGGGAAAGTCCCGGATGATAGGGATGTCTTGAATATTCTTCTCTTTGACATCCTTTTGAACAATATGGGCTAGGAAGGCTACGTACTTCTTTCGTAGGTACTTTTGGGCGGTAGTGCATGACATTAACTAGAGCCCTTTGCAAGGCTTTTCACCAAAGACTCTTAACGTTTCTCCCGACGGAAGGGGTATTTGGATGCACTTCTCAAAATAGATGACTTCGGCATGGCGATTTGACAGCCAATCCATGCCTATGATGATATCAAAACTTCCTAGTGGCATTGGCACGAGTTTGATTGGAAATGTATGATCATTAAGTTCTAGAGAACAGTCGTGGATAACGGAGTCAATTGTAAGGGAGTCACCATTTGCTACTTCGACAGTGAAGGTTTTCTCTAATTTGGATCGTGTTTTTGCAAGTAAGGGTTCAAAGTTAAGTGACACAAAACTTTTATCTGCATCGGTATCAAATAAAATGGAGGCATATTGACTATTAGCAAGGAACGTACCGTTGACCACATCATTGTTGGCCTGAGCTTCATTGGCGTTTATGTTGAAAGCACGCCCACGAGCTCCGCCTTGTTTAGCATTGATGAACTTCGGGCATTGATCACATAAATGATTTGGGTTGCCACATTCATAACAAGCACGCCCATTTGCGATAGCGGGAACACCTTGATTAGCCACTTGTTGGTTGATTCGGGTTGGTGGGTTGACATGACCGGCAAATGCCTTGGCTTTACAAACATTGACCGTATGGCCATATTTCCCACAGTGAGTGCAAAGGCGACATAGAATGTTTTGGAGATGGTGATAGTTGCATGTAGCACAGTGTGGGTAGATCCCCACAAATGGCTTCTTGACCGGTGCCTGAGCCATGGGAGCGACTTGGTTAACAGGCATAGCAGGAGTGACCACAGCAACATTTCTAGACTTTCTTTTTTTATTATTGTGGTAGGGTTCAGTTTTGGCTTCTTTGATGTGTGCAGGAGGGGTTGTGGTGTCGGGAACTTTCTTGGTGCCTTTTCTAGTCAGAGTCCTTGCTTTCACATGGTTGTCGGTTAAAGTAGCAGATAGGCGGATAGCATCTTCGAGTGTTGCGGGATTTCTCCCTAAGACAGTATCCTGAATCTGCCTAGGTAATCCACCAATATACTTCTCAATGCAGCGGGATAAAGGTGTGACCATATGGGGCACAAGGAGACTCAACTCATGGAACCGAGTTGTATAAGCTAGACTCTCACCACTATCTTGGGCAAGATCCCAAAAATCAGCTTCCAGTTTCTTCACCTCATTCCAAGGACAGAACTCCTCGGTCATTAGTCTCTTAACCTCATCCCATGGTAAGGCCATTGCTACCTCCATGCCTCTAGTTCTCTTTTCCCCATTTCACCACGTGAGTGCCCGTTTTTTAAAGACACTTGTGGCATGACGAACACGAAGGTTATCGGGGCAATCACTATTGAGAAAGGTGCCCTCAATACTTTCAAACCATTGAAGGAGTCCTGTGGCTCCCTCGGTGCCATAGAACTTAAGAGGATTACACGAATTGAAGTGCTTGATGGTGCATTGCGGTGGGTTGGCACCACCACCACCATTAGTTCCATGGGTTCCATTAATGGCTCCATTAGCTTGGGTGAGTTGAGTTACAAGTTGTGCAAGGATAGCAGCAATGTCGGTGTTGTTGTTGGTCACGGTAGAATGACGGGGAGACATTCTACAGATTTGCACAAGACAAGAAAAGATGTAGGAACTTATGAAAGTTGATTGAATTCATAGGGGATAAGATAAGAAATAAAATAGTTAATCATAGTTTGGATTGTACTCAATTAGTGACATAATCACTTGAATACTATGACACATTAAGGTTAATTAAACTCATATAACTTTCAAGGAGACATGCTTTAGCCTATAAGTAAACACTCATCCCGGGAATTCCCAGCAAAGCATACGGGTCCCTCGGTTGATTGGGATTTATACGAAATGCTTTCCTAGGCAGAAAACCCAGAATACAGGTGTCACCCTTCCAGATTGCACGTGTCCTCTAATAATTAACAAAGTTTAAAACCTTAACGAGGAAATAAAGAAATTTTTATAGATGTAAATCCATGAAGTTTCCACATGCTATGATGATAATGACAGAGAAGTAGGTGAGAAGGTTATGAGGCTTAGGGTATGGGTAGGGATATTGTTTATTTAATTTATTTTTTAAGTATAGTTTAATAAGTCATGAGTTTTAACAATTAAGGCATCAAATAATTAACATATCAAGCATGTAACACATAGCATGTAGCACATATCACATAATCATCAAGCATGGCATATGTGGGTGTCCTAAAGTTATAGTCTAGGTCGAGGGTGTCTAATAACCTAGTTCCCTATAACCAAGGCTCTGATACCAATCTGTCACACCCCAACCGACGGCGGAAACGTCGGGGCGGGACATGTAGACTGTTTATGAGCACAAGGTTGACTAAATTGAAATATATTAATCATTCAATTTCATTGCAATTATTCACAACAAAACAAAATCAACCAAGTACATAAAATAAAATAGATAATCCTTTATTAAAGTTATTTAGGTCTAAAACTTATGTGTAGCAAGTCTTGATCAAAATCACATATTAGCACCTGAAACATGAATAAAATAAGGTTAACTAAAAAGTTGGTGAGCATACACAGGTTTGTACATAGATACTATATAGATGTGAATAAACAAATCCTTACATAACATGATAAAATAAGACATTTATGGGGAGCAACTATTGTGTAACCAAAGTACAATCAAACCTTTGTAACTAGCATGCAAATTGTGTTGTCGGTAACAATCATCCCAATCTGGGTGGGTTTGCCAGACTCAATAGATCTATCATTGTTAACTGTCGGCTTGAATAGTTAATGATTGCACATAAATTGCACACAAACAGTTAACACACCTAGTACTCAAACATAAAGCTCAAATTTAAACACATGAATGTAAAGAGGATTTGTGTTTGTGTAAATATAAACAATTGTATGTATAGAGTTCATGTTTCACCCCAAAAAGTGTAAAAGTGTGAAAAGGGGCTATGTAATACTCACTTGATTCAAAGGTGTAGCTAACACGAGAGACTAGGTAGTAACATGATCCTTGTAACGCACAACGTTAACCTAAAGTGTATTGCGTGTGAACATGAATTAATAAAATGTCTAAATCAAAGTCTAAGGCTTCAATGGATGTGAGTATAAGGAATCATTTAATGAGTTCGTGTCGAATTATGAAAAAAAGGGTTGTGTAGGTGTTGACTAAAATGAAAAAAATTTGAAATGAATATTTTTTAAAAATATTTTTAAATTAGGGTTTGGATTTGAATGACTAAATGAATTAAATAATTATTATTTATTTATTTAGTTATAAAAATAATGTAGGTATTAGGTTTAGTTAAGTATAATCTAAATAACCAATTTTTGTTTGAATATAAATTAAATAAATAATAGTTACTTTATTTATTTATAAGGGTATGTAACTTATTCATTTAGTTATAAAAAAATAGCGAGCGTATTATATTAAATATAAATTTAATAAATAGTTTTTACCTTATTTATTTATTTATTTATATAGATGCGTAAATATGGAGTTGTGTAAATAATATTTATGTGTAGAGTTTAATGATAATTATACATTTACCTTTGTAGGTTATAATAAATAACTTTTATTTATTTATTTATCATTTAGAAATAAGTATTTGATCGTTTTAAACAAAATTAATATTTTATAAATTTTATGAAATCAATTGCTTTATTTGGAAATTAATTTAAATATTTAGATTTTTGCATTAAATATTTAACGTACAAATTTTTAGTTATAAATTCATAATAAGATGAATTTATACAGAAAATTTATAAATTTGATTTTTTTATTGTGTTAAAAATAAAGTTTAAATTTTATAAAACTTTGTATAAAATTGTCCCAAATTTTGTAAATAATTTGCTCAAAATAATTGCATAATTTAAATTGAGTATTCGATGTATAATTTTGTAAAAATATAGATTTTTATGCAAAACTTGTAAAACTGGTTTCATTCTATTCTAATATTTGTAAAGTTTATAAAAATATTTTTTTTATAATTTTTGGAGTTCTCTAGCTGGTTAAAAAAAAAGGACACAGTCCACCCGGTTCGAACTCGGGTGGCCTCTGTGTGAGGCTCTCGACTTAACCACAGGACAGAGGGACGTATCCCTGCCCAAACCCGGAATAGATTATACTTGACCAGGTCCTTACGGTGCCCCGGGTTGGGTTTACAGGCTTGCGCAAAAAGGTCCGGTGTTTGTGGGTTTCAAACCCACGCCACCTGGTTCGGCGGCGCAGTAACATACCGGCCGGATCAGGTGGTTTCACTGATTCAATACGGATTCTAAATAATTAAAAAACGATATTAAAACAACCCAGAATTCAAATACGATCCAACCCGCCATGAACCCTAGCCCCAATCGGTCTCGATGAGTTTTGTTAACATGAATTGGTACGGGGCTTTCAACAAGTATTCCGAAACGACTCTAATGAGAGAAATCTTACTTGTTTTGGCTTGGGCACGAATGCAGTCGGCTACGGTTTTAGTCTGGAGGTTCTTGAGACTCGATTGACGTCGAGGAGTGAAATGGGGTACGATCAAGGTTTCAGAGAGTTTGTATGATGGTATGCGAATGTGTGTGAGTAGTTTAATTAGTTCAATTTCATTTCGATTATGCGTTTTGATTACGATTAATGGGGGGTAGCTGTCGGGATTAATCTCCGTGATTACGGTTTGATTTTGGATGAATCGAGTCCTACTTGAGGTCTGAGTTCATTCGAGATCAATCTGAGCGTAATTTTCGGGGTTCATTACGCGTAAAATACACAAATTGATCGGAGATTGACACGGGTTTAACTATGCAAACTCAAACTCTTTTGAATTTTAATTGATCGCGTAATCGGTTGGATTGGCTTGATGTTTGGGCCGGGACTGGATCGATTTCTGCTTGTGAATTCATGAGGAGTCCAACTCAACAAGGAAACGGTCGATGGCAGCCTTGGATTAACAAGGTTTGGGCTGCTTTGACTTTTGAAAGTCAATTGAGTCCAAGAAAAGTCAAAATTGATGTTTTAAAAGTCAAAATTGAGTGTGTGGGGTTTCAATTTAGGGTTCAAATGGTTTAGGGTTCAAGCAAACGAGTAATTCCTTGTTAATTGGATAAATGTATAAATGTGCGTATGTATTTGTTTGATATTTACATAAATATATCCATATGTATAGGATTCTAATAATGTATACCCGTGTAAAACTCGTGAATTTGTATTGTAACCTAGGGTTTAACTGTTGGTACGAATAAAATAAATCAGTGTACTAGAATTGGAATTAAATGTGTTACATTGAATTGGAAATAAAGATAATAAAATCAGAAATGTTACAAGTATCACTTCATCTAGATTAGAAGAAATCTCCTCCGAACAATGTTTAGATGTACACGAATCATCAACAACAATCAAAGGATCAGTTAAAGAATCTTGGAATATTGAATCATCATCGTCACCGTCATTTTCATGAGTACCCGAACAAGATGCACCATTCGGATTAGGGATTGGCGATGGAACTGATAATGGAACCAACGATCTTGGTGTAAAACCGCAATCTTGGTCACCATTGCATGACTCGTAAAGCAAAGTAGCTTTTTCAACAGACAAATCAGGAGCAAAATTGAAAGACTTGAACAAACTGTCATAATTAAACGCCCACTTTGGACCAACCGCCTTCTGAGAAATAGAACGATTCGAACAATCGATATGGAACCATTCTTCAACCTATATTGTTTCCTTGTTATACACCCTTTTATTCAACGAATTAGCTACATATCCAAGGAAAACCCCTTCAATGGCCTTTTTGCTAAATTTAGTAGCAACATTCCTGGTCTTCAGAAGAGTACATGGGTTCCCAAAAGGTAGAAGATAATCTAAATTAGGCTTTCGGTAATTTAACATCTCATAGCACGTCTTGTTGTGTCACTTCACGGTCAGAACACGTTTTAGGACATGACAAGCAGTATTCACAGCTTCAGCCTAGAAAGTAACCGGTAGCTTAAATCCGCTAACATAGTTCTCGCTGCTTCAACTAATGTTCTGTTCTTTCGCTCAGCAACACCATTTTGTTGAGGAACATATGGCGCGCTAAATTCATGATGAATAACCTTTTGTAACCAAAAGAATCCCATCTTGCTATTTTTGAACTCAATTTCATTGTCACTTCTAATATGCCTGACCTTCTGCTTGCAGAGATTCTCCAACCCTAGAATCAAGAATTGAACATTCTCAGTTGTTTCGTCTTTCGTTGCTAAGAACTGGACCAATAAGAATCTTGAGAAGTCATCAGTTACCACCAGACAATAAGATTTTCCTCCAATACTTCAAATATTTATCGGCCCAAACAAATCAATGTGTTAGAGCTCCAAAGGAGTAACAATAGAATTTTGTTTCTTAGATTTGTGGGACTTTCTGTGCTGCTTGCCTTTATTGCAATGTATACAATCATTGGGCACAGAAAACTTCATTTTGGGTATACCAATAACCAAATTCATTCTTTACCAAGTAATTCATCTTTTTGAAATTTATGTGTGCTAGCTTCCGATGCCAAAGAATTGAGTCAGATTCAGACGCCTTGGAAAGTAAGCAAGTAGGAACTGAAGCCGTTGTTGTAGCAACACTCATGTCTAAGACATATGTGTCATTTTTCCTTGGAGCCCTCATCAGAATCCATTCTTCAGGTATAATAAATCTCGGCTTCAGAATAAAGCACTCATAATCATTAAAATGGATAGAAAACTGTTTATCGCACACTTGAGACACGCTGAGTAAATTGTGCTCGAGTTGGGAAACATGATTGACTTTCTCAAACTTCACTTTCTCATTCTTCAACGTTCCTTGACCAGTTATGCATCCGCCTTTACTACCCGCAAAAGCGACATAACCTCTATCGATATATTTCACATCTTCAAGAAATTGAATATTTCCAGTCATATGTCGGGAGCAACCACTGTCAACATACCAATTATTGTTCACAGTCCTCCTTGGTTGACCCTACATAAACAAGAAAAATCAGTTAGAAACGGAGACCCAAGCCATTGTGGTTTTGGGTCGGCCATTAGCATAAAAAAAACTACTTCACGCAATTCACAATTTCAATTTTCACCAACTCTTGATGATTTAGACGATGAACCAGAACCAGACAACTTTGATTTATGAACATTCCTTTTCTTTTCTAAGTTAGGTTGATTATCAAAATCATGATTGTTTGAAAAAGAATTATGTTGATCAAGTTCCAAAAGTTTCTTTAATTGTGTGTTCCTTCTCCGTCTTTGAGGTTTTGAAAGCTTAACCTCGGATGGTGAAATCTCTTCGAATCCAATTTTCAGATTCACAATAGATTGTGGACAAACCACTTACTTTCTATCAGCAGGTTGTACAAACCCTGGTTTACTGATGTCGCCCAGATGGTCTATAAAAACTAACAAATAAACCTAACCTAGACTCCTAAGTAATAAATGGAGTACCTATGAACTAAACCGCACTGACAGGCAAGTGTACATATCGAGTGTAGCACAGCTTAATGGTAAACCGGAATATCGAACCCTAGAGACACTACTATAGCAAAACTACACTCTAACTCGGACTAAAGATTATTTGGTTGGGGGTTTTCTACACTACTGATTAGACTAAAATCAAGGAAGCAAACTAATGATCGACTTCAACTATCTAGACAAAGAACTCAGGGAAATACCATGAATGAGAAGAACACTCCCTAGGTCGGAATCCTACTTGCAAAGCTAAACTTCTACCGGTTATGGAAACTATGATGGATCTAGGTATCTAAGGATAACAGCTCTAGACAACCTAGTGGATCCCTAATCACTCTCAGTGTGTCACCAACTAAGAAAACTAAAGATGAAGTAAACTCACCAGATGGTTGGATTACCTTTCAGTCTCTCCAACAATGATAAAGTAGCCAAAAGACAGATAACCTATCAGTCTCACTGTCCACAATACATCGAAGATGCACGCGGTAATATCAGATCAACAACTATGACATGGATTAGCAACAAATACAAGAAACCTAAGGCAACTTCCTCTCAAACAGTTACCCTCGGAATCCTAATACGAAGACTAACCGATTACCTCTCACCTCGGAATCCTAATAAATGAGCGAGCATCTGAGTCTGGTTCTCCAGCATCTCTTCTATCTTCTTATCCCTAGCACTGCTCCCAGAACTCGCTCTTGTTTCACCTCCTCCATACTAATTAGAGCGGGCATTAAACCCACGAGGGTTGTTTCTAGATCTCCATCCCGAACCAAAAGAATTGTTATAGTTATTATAGCCTTGGTTCTGGTTGCCCGCAAAACTCACCTGCTCTTGCTGACTTACGGGGAAGTCCCTGTTGTCGTGGCCTCCTCTACACACCTCACACCGTTGAGCACTCAGCTTTAGCTCCTTAATCTCATTTGCCATCGCTGCGAGTGCAGCAGCTACCCTAGTATCATGGTTGACCTGATGCACACCTCTAGGAGAAGAGGCGGGTGCCTAGCACTAGGAATGGAAGTCCTAGTAGATGGTCGTTGTTGTTTCGCTAGAGCAAAGCTCTCGAACATCTCTTCCCACTCAGTTGGCTCCAGCTTGTCCATGATATGGCCTCCTGCAGTTGTGTTGAACATTTGTTGCTTCTCGAATGTGAGGCCAATATAGAACTTCTCCACAATCGCCTAGTCAGAAAGACCATGCTGGGGACATCGGCTCAACAGCGCATTGAACCGCTCCCTGCCCAAGTGATAAGGCTTGTCAGGGTCCATCCGGAAAGAGTGAATTTGGTCCCTAAGGCGAGCGGCCCTAGAAGGTGGATAATACTTTTTTAGAAACTTGGCTTGCAAGTCCTCCCATGTGGTGATAGAATTGTCGGGGAGGGTGTCAAGCTAAGTGGAAGCACGTACAGAGAGCGAGAATGGAAAGAGAAGCAAGTAGATTGTGTCCTTAAATACACCCGTGATATTGAAGGTATCACATATGTGCACGAAGCGGGACATATGTCCGGGTGCATCCTCGTCCTTGAGGCCATGGTACTGAGTAGAATGAGTGATCGTATGCATGACATGTGACGGGACCTGCCAAGTATTGGCATTAGGGATAGTGGGGAGGGTGATCGAAGATCTCGCCCCGAGGACCCCATCACTGGCTCTCTGGTGTACGGTACACCTCGTTGGTGGGTCAGCGTCGCCCCTGTCAGGAAAAGGAACTAGGCTAGTAGGACGTACCTGGTTTTCGCACAACTCTTTCGAACGCTCTCGAAAGTCGCGGGTGCGCTCGTGAAGCTCTCGTTCGGGATCTAAAGAAGCAGAATACGGTGGTGATCCCTGCGAACGAGTGTGGTGTATAAACTGAAAGACACAAAGAAAAATACGAAAGACTCAAAAACAGAAAGACTCGATCCTATATTAGACACTCGGATAGGACACACAAGTAGTAGATAGGACAAATACACAAAATTAAGACTCACAAATAAAGAAAGAAAACAAATCAAAAATCACTAAAAGAACTAGTCAAAGCTAATGTTGCTATTGCCAAGTGTCCCCGGTAACGGCGCCAAAACCTTGATGTCGCACAGACGGTCTATAAAAACTAACAAATATACCTAAACTACACTCCTAAGTAATAAATGGAGTACCTATGAACTAATCCGCACTGGCAGGCTAGGGTACCTATCGACTGTAGAACAACTTAATGGTAAACTGGAATATCGAACCCTAGAGATACTACTATAGCTAAACTAGACTCTGACTCGGATTAAAGATGATTTGGTTGGCGGGTTTTCTACACTACTGATTAGACTAAAATTAAGGAAGCAAACTAATGATCGACTTCAACTACCTAGACAAAGAACTCAGGAAATACCAGGAATGAGAAGAACACTACCTATGTCAGAATCCTACTTGCAAAGCTCAACTTCTACCGTTTATGGAAACTATGATGGATTTGGGTATCTAAGGATAACAGCTCTAGACAACCTAGTGGATCCCTAATCACTCTTAGGGTGTCACTAACTAAGAAACCTAAAGATGTAGTAAACTCACCAGATGGTTAGATTACCTTCCAGTCTCTCCAATAATGATAAAGTACCCAAAAGACAGATCACCTCTTAGTCTAACTGTCCACAATACATCGAATATGCACAGGGTAATCTCATATCAACAACTATGACACGGATTAGCAACAAATACTAGAAACCTAAGGCAATTTCCTCTCAGACAGTTAGACTCGGAATCCTAATACGAAGACTAACCGATTACCTCTCACCTTTCGGGTATTGAGATAAGAAGAACACTCAGATCTAGCCTACTCTCAATTACAGTTCCTATGGAATACTACTTCTAGCAAACCATCAAACAACCACAAACACACAGTCTATGATCTAGATATACTACTCAAACTGAAAGACATTCACAAGCAGCATATGGAAATATAATCAATTGCAAATCAGGTTCAAAGCATGCATAACATCATAATTATTAAACCAAGATCGTTACAAAACCATTAATCCATCAATTGAACCAAAAACCAATAAAGATCGTAACTTTTAACAAATATTCATCTAATGACTCAGGCAGTATCAAAGTTTTAGCCTACAATCATACTTAGAACATCCAAAACAGAAGTAAATAAGAAAAACATAGGTTCAAACATAGAAACAACGAATAAAGATTCAAACTTTAAAACCGAATACGCTACTACAACGAACCCGAGATCCAAAGTCTTAAACTTTGCACTTGATTCCACTTCATAGCTCCCGAAATAGCCTCAAACCCTTCTCTGGACGGCAGGAAATCGAACTCTCTTCATAATAGCCTACAAATTCTATTTAATTCGAAACTAGGGCTTTTTGCAGATTTTAGGGCCTCTAGCGTACCGTGAGAGAATATGGCCAGCCCCTCGCATACCGCGTGATGTTTCTTCTCCTCCTTCGCGTACCGCGAGGGAACCAAAATCCAACTTCTTCTTCTTTTTCCTCCGGGCTTCTTCTCATGCTCGATATCTTCATGATTTGACTTGTAATCCACACGAGTTCTTGTAAACACAACAAACACTCAATAAGAACCAAAAATGACTCAAAACACATACAAAACTATCTAAAAACGCACGAATACAAAGGAATAAAGATGTATGCTTTGCACTACATCAAACATCCCCACACTTAACCTTTTTTCGTCATCGAAAAAGTCTGTAATGGAATCATAACTCGACATAGCTTAACAAACTCATTTATTCAATTAGCAAAAACATACTCACACGTTAAAAAGCAATAATCAGTATTTCTGTCCGACTAAACCCAACCACCAACTTTCAAGCCCTTGTTATGTGTTCTAATGCATATTACCAAGCATATCAATCAATCTATGTAACTCACACTTAAAAGCTACAGCTCTACCTAATCCCGTCTTACGGTCATGTCTAGGCACGGATTAAACCATATAGATTTCACCCACCACGTTAAACTAAAATTTACAGGTTTTTAGAAATAAAGATGATCAATGAATGAATGAATGACATGAGCATTATTAAGCAAATGAACTTTCGTCTAGAGGTGTTTCAACCAAGTCACTATGTAGGTCCCTAGGTGTCACGGATCATATCATGCGACTGTGTAACTAGTCGAACGGGGTGCGGAATGCCCGTGACTAGTTGGAGTATCAACAATAACAAGTAAACCGACAACAAGCAAGAGTCACTGAATAACTTCGTCTATTATCAATATCAGCCGATTACAAGAGTTACAAAATGAGAGCGTACTTAGTAACTTCTACACACGGCTATATATACTAACAGACCTATGACCTGCGTACTTATCAAGTGCGCAGGAAAACATTCATGCGTACTTAGCAAGTACGCAAGGCTTGTTCATGCGTACTTGCTAAGTACGCAGGTTACACAACCTGCGCACTTGACCAAGTTCGCACAACACTTAGACAAATACACAAACGACAATTACAAGACCAAATACTTACAGACGTGATTACAACTCGATAATACATTACAATCAAAGACTAAAATACAAAATTCAATTACAAAGAACAATACAAAATCAGAGACAATCTCTAGAGTGCTTGTCGCACATAAATGCTCCAACAAACTCCCCCTTAACAGCAGCTCTGGATTGTCTTCAATCTTCATCCGTCTTTAGCTCTGACTTAGCTTCCCATCTTTATCTTGAAGTCGAAGAAAAACTTGACTAACTTGTTGTATCTTGATGCAAGAAGCTTCATCCACTCATCCGTGTAGATGCAATACTTGTCATGAAGAACCGCCAGATCTTTCACAGAGAAATTGATGAAACATATCTCATCAAAGACCATGATCAGTTCCTTTGGTTCTACACTTTCGCCTTTAGACCTCGTCTTATCCATCATCACCGCCTCGCCCGTGATTGGATCCACGTACCAATACCACATGCTCCCGATGATATCCTGAGGTAACTTGCTCAGGGGAATCCTGGTCTCACATAATACTGGCTTGTAGACCAATTTCTTCAAGAGTTTGTTCGTCATGGGATCTCTGAATGTCTTGTCCCGGACTCTCTTGGGCATCTGAGGCTTGAACACCTCAAAGTTTCCCGATCTACCTTCACGTTGTAGTGCCCCCCCACAAACCCTTCGCCACCGCATGAATTGTATCATGAAGTAGCTCACGATTTGCCAGGTTCACCAGATCATATTTGGGTAGAAAACTGAACGCATCACTGGTTGGTTTCAAGTATTGAACCCCTCTAACTCGTTTGATGGCAAACAGCTTCTTGTCGTCCTCAAAGTGTATAGATAGTATCATCCTTACTGCTCTGTGTTTGTCTGTGATGTATGACTTTTGCCAAACAGGAGGCTGACCCTTCTTGAACCATGCCTGAGGAAGCTTGTTCCTCCAAGCGTCAGCGGCATCAGCTGGTTATGGATCGGTAGGGGAGGCTTCAGTTGAGGTTGTTGCATCACTAGACTCAGCAACTTTATCAGGCTCGACTGAACCTACAATAGCAACTTCAAAGTCCGGAGCTTCAAAGATCTCTCCGTCCTTAAGCTCGTAAGTACCCTCACCGTCACCCTTAGGAAACTCCACCACCACATCCTCATCATCCATATCCCACTCATCATCATACTCGATTTCTCCTTCTTCAAGGTTGCTGAGAGTATCGATCTGTTCTGCCTTTGAATAGTCCGGCTCTAACAGTAAAATAACGTTGTTAGATAAGTCTTCAAGTACCTCAGTCTCCGACTTTCCATGTTCACCTCCACTGCCAGAAGCATCAGTGGGCTGAGTTGACTAGCCATGAGCCATAGGAACAGCGGTTAGTGGAACAACTGCTAAAGCTTGTTGCTCACTAGCACTAGGACCGGCCTCGGGATCCTTGTCTTTGTCATCATCCTTTGTTAGATCTACTGGATGGCAAGCTTAATCACCACTAGGCTTCTGCTTCTCCTTCTCTTTCTCCCCCTGAGCAGCAAGCTTCCTGGACAATTCTTCCACCATCTTCTTCATTACCCGATGTGCCTCCCGTTGGAGTAGAAGCCTTCCTTCAATGGACTGCCCATGCTCCAGAATAGTTTCATTCACCTTAAAAAGCATTTCATTCTGGGCAAGCAAACTCTTCACTGGGTTCCCTCACCCTGTTGTCTCAGTCGCGTCACCTCATCCACAAAAGGGTTTATCGTAACTTGTTGAGTTTCGGACTTACTCTATGATTTATGAACTGTTACAAGTAATGCTGCGACCTGAGTTTCCAAATGGGTAATCCTATCATCACGGGGATCAGGATCCCTGGATGTGGATGCTTCAGCAGTGCCTTGGATAGGGGAGGAGAAGATATCCTTGAAGTCGAACCCATGAGTAAAATCGCTCTAATTGAAGGGTTGACTGATGGTATGTAGTGTGGTAACTGGGATTGTTGATAGGAGTGTTGTTGCTTGAGTTGTGATTGGTGTTGTAATGACCCGATTCGGTCTGAATTAGAGCAGTAAACACCATGGGTTGGACAGATTTCAGAGGAAGGGAGACTATCACAGGCACCTCCTCTGAGACAGTTGTAGCAGCCACTGTACTTGTTTCTCTTGGCTGCCTCCTCCTCTGATATAGTTGGGTTTGAGATTGACTAGTACTCGGAATTTCAGTACCTGATTGACCTTGGGCACGTGCTTCCAAATCTCTCATTATCACCTCCCAAGGCCTATCATTCTTCTGTTTAATTCTTTTGGCTGTTCTTTGTCTATATGCATCATGTAAAACCTGTTATTCATAGCAGATTCAATACAAAGATACAAGAACCATGAAACGAGGTAGATTCAGAAACACATAGTTAAAGTTGTAATTATCCAAATTGTATTGATATGTCAAATGAACTCCCTCCTACAAAAGTCAAAGTACACAAGTATTTATACTAAGAATACAAAGAATGACTTCGTCCGAAATACATTTCGGTCGAAATGTATTTCGTCCGAAAATGATTTCTATCGAAACAGATTTCGGCCAAAATATTTTAACTTCAAAGAATTCTTCCGTCTTCAGCCTGTTTTATAGGCGATGGCCTACAATTAGTTCAACAATCTCCCCCTAGGCCATTGCATATCAAAACACAAGAATTCTACGAAGCTCCCCCATACACTTTGCATCATCAAAGTTGGATCTTGGACTCGAAGCTTTAACTCTCCAAACTTGTCTTGGTTTAGGTTTGACCTGCCAATCTCGTTTTGGTTTTGACGTCCAAAACATCTTCAACCAATTAAAAACTTTAACAACCTTTTCTTGAACCTTTCACTGAGGTTGAGAAACGACCTTCTGTTTGGAACACTTGTGTTTCTTGATGTAGCAATCTCTTGATAAATGACCATGCTTTCCACATCTGAAACATTTCTTCAAAGCAGGACAAGTTCTTTGATAAGGCCCCTTTCGAGATTCTGACTTGTCTTTAGACTTCTGTTCTACAACTTTTGACGTTTCTACTCCCTCTTTAACAAACATGAGTGGAGCAATATTATTTGAAACGAGCGGGAGGGCATTAGCATTGAGTGAACTATCTTTCTTGAACCCTAAGCCACCCTTATTGTCAAAATAATCCACACATTCTTGACTTTCTTCATATTTTTCACTGACACAATCATCATCAGAAGCAAGATCACTTGTAATCTTCGATTCAACTTTATTTGCTTCGGAATTTTTCTTTGGATCTAACGAAGGATAAACATTTGACACAAACAGCTCTGGAATGTATAGTTGAAGCATATGTGAATAAATCCATTTGTAGTAAATGGAGGAGGAACACTTTTGTATCCAATCTCGTTATTCACTTTATCATTAACTTGAGCCTCAATGTTTTCACCAGTGCTTTTATATCCAAGACCAGACTTTACTTTGTCATGTATTTGAGCTTCAATGATCCCATTAGCAACTTTCCCAGAAATGTTTATTTTATCAACTTTGATTGCTGTATTGGTAACTTTCTCCATCTTTTCTGTCAACAATTTCTTTTTTGTTTCTCTTTTCTCAATCAACAGTTGAATTTCATAATTCTTTCTCTTTAACTAAAGCTTCACATGAGAATTTTCGTTGACACAGTCATCAATCTTTCTTTTATACTCTTTCTCACTATCTTTTAGAATCTTGTTCGTAGTATGTGCATGATTCAATACGTCCATCAAAGTTGATTTCGTTTCTTGTAATCAACAATTTTCTCAAAACACTCCACAGAACACATGTTTTCGTTGAGCAGTTCAGAATAAGCTTTAAGTTCCTGTGATTCTTTAACTGCTTCAGCAAACAAATCAGATTCTATACGTTTACAATTTCCTTGAAAATCATAACCATATCCACCTTTGATCACTATTCTGTTCTGATCCGCTTTGAGCGCATACATCTGTAGCTTTGCACACAAATCCTCTAATGAATTAAACTTTAATCCTTTATTTCTTATGTTAAGTTTATAAATCTCCCATTCCTGTGGTTGAGCGTTGAGAAATTTATCCATGACTTCTGATTTTTCATATTCAATATCAACATCCTTTAGATCATTTATCAGTTCCACATATCTGTGGTACTGGACAGTCAAAGATTCTCTTTCTGCGTGTGAGAATACTTGATATCTTTTCTTTAATATTTCTTGTCTTGCTTTTCCTTTCACATCTTCCATGCAAAGATCTGGATAAACATACACCAATCTATATACAAAGACCTTATGCACACAACATTCGTCAGCCATTGAGAATTCCCTCCTTCTTTTATCACCTCATTTTTTCATAATCAGCCCGAAACATAGCACCGAGCATCCTTCAGAAATTTCGACCAAGAAAAATTTTCCCGCCAAAAAACTCACTTTTTTCTCGCCAAAATTTTTTTTATCACCTCATTTTTTTTCTTTCCAAAAACACTTTATTATTTAACACGAGAGTACAAGACACGCCCACATTACAGTTATCTGAGTTTTTGCTGAGATCACAATGGTCTTTGATACAGCTAGAATTTAAGCAAAGAGTAAGATGAAAATATTCAAGTAAAGTGTTCATTCGAAATACCATAAGATCCCTACGGCCTTCAACTAGCTAATTTGAGCATTGGATAATTACACCTTTAAAAAAAATGATACCAATTGTGACACGTAATTGACATTTTCAAGAGTTATTAAATCATTTGAAACTGTTCTCTGTCCGGTGATCTATCCACCCTTTTTATTTCCAGCAAACGAAACGAAACCACCATTAAAGATCTAAAATTGTTTAAGATATCTCTTTGTCCAGTCATGTGTCTTGAGCAACCGCTATCAATATGCCAAGCATTATTTATAGTCCTCCCGGTTTAACTCTGCACATTTTTAAGACAGAATTAGTGAGAAACAGGTACCCAGATCATTTTTGACCTAGGCTAACTTTCATTAGTCACATCAACTTGTTTCACAATTTTCTCAACATTCTTTGTTCCAGATATATGTGAAGTTAGTTCAATTTTAACTTTCCAAAAAGAACCAACATTTTTCCCATATTTCTTATTGAATTTATCTTTAGCAAAATAGCTTGGTTTGGTTGACTTTTTCACATATATTTGACTATTTTGGACCTTTTTCTCCACGAAATTTGGTAGCACATAATCATGACAAGCATTTGAATAAAATTCACTATGATCTTTAGATGCAAGTACTCGCGACTATAACGATGATTCATTCCGGACTCAAACACACTATCGTTCTCAGATGCTTTCTTGAACCACTTGTTAATATTGCTTTTTGTTCTCTTATTATATCCTTTGACCTTTGAATTACTTGACTTGTGTTTACAATTCCTAGTGAAATGTCTAACTTGACCACAAGTGAAACAATTTTGACTTTTAAACTTTGACTTTGTCTTTGACTTTGACTTTGAACATTCTCCTACTTCAAACACGGATTTTCCTTTCTCACACTCTGACTTTTTACTGACTTCCCTTTACTTTGAACGGGCTTATCTTTGACGTCAATGAACTTGTATTTGACATCATTTGATTTGCCTTTGACATTCATTTGATTTGACCTTCCACAAACATTTTGACTCTTTGTTGGTGTACCGATTTTAATTTTTACAGATTTCACATTCTCCCTTTCACTTGTCAGGATGTGATTTTCAGGAGCTATGAATTCATTTTTCTTTGGCCTCGCATGAGAAAGATCATAATCTTGTATCAATGGATTTCCAAATTCTTCTAGCATGACATCTTTGGCTAGACATGACATTTTGTGAATTGGAATGTACTCTCTCGTTGTATGCACCACTTTATCAAAGAAAGTAGAATCAGAAGAAACCTCAGACATACAATCAGAAACATCAAACACATAGTTACTAGAACAAGCATAAACATATGAAATATCAGAATCTGAAAGACTGTTTACATCAACAACATTGTTAGCACGTGACTTAACAAACTTGTTCGCAATACATGTATCAACCACAAATTGTCTACAATCCCTTATTATCTCTCCCACACAGACTTTATTGAATTCATTAAAACTCCTCACATCATCAACTTAAACCTTCTCATCTACATGACCTATGTTATTTGCTGCACTAATATATAAGTCATGAAAATTAGAGTTATCATCTCTAAGTAAATCATTTGAAACATGAGGTTCAGGAAACGGTTCGAAATGATCAGGATGAGGTACCGCTTTGTAACCACCACCATCTTTAATAAAACAACTTCTTTGTTTATCAACACAATTTTCTAAAAATTTTCTTTGCATTCCCATTTAGAAATCAAAACCCTTTCTTTTATAAGATCGGATTGGGCAGCAATAGGTTTGTCTGTAAGATCCTTGATTAACACATCCTTTTTGTTTAAGTATTCTTTAAAGTTCATGTTATCTTTTAACAAAGGATTAATTTTTCTGGTGTAGTTGACCTCATTCTGTATTAATTCCTTACTTACCCTTTTCAATATATCATTTTCAGCAATCAAGAATTTGTTTGCTGCATGATAATTTTGCATTTTCTCAATACAGTCAGAAGAACATATGAATGAATCATCATTAGAAGTTACCTCACTATCAGATGAATTTTCCTTAGAAGTAGAAACTGCCGATTTGCCTTTGTCATTGGATGTCAAAGCACAATCACTAGCAACATCAGATATTTTCTTTGAGACTTCAATTTCAGCCATCAGAGTTTCATTAAACTCTTTCTCAGCATTTTCAATTTCCTCATCCCACTCACAATTACTTAGTTGTTTTGACATAAGAGCAGTTGGAGCTTTCTTAGACTTCTCATTCTCTTCAATCATCTCTACAAGCTTCACTCCACTACCTTCAACTTTCTTCTTTTTATCTTTTGTACACTCACGAGCAAAGTGTCCAAGTTGTTGGCAGTTATAACATCGGAGTTTTGCTTTGTCAAAACCAACCCACTTACCAAACTGGAGCTTGTCTTTTCCAACCTTTTGAAGATACTTCTTTGCTCTAACTGCAATCATGGCTATTTGCCATTGTAAATCCATGTATTCAAGATTGTCTGGATTTATTTGCACGAGATCTTCGACATCATGCACAACCAGTTGAAGCTTGCCAATTACCAATGCATCATAGCTACTCATAAATGCTCCAAATAAGGCAATTTGATCCTCAGGAATCTGACCAGTTGTCTTAACCTTTTCTCCAGAAGAGTGCTCACAACAACCCTTAACCTTTTTAGACTTAGAACCACTGCTTCCATCACTTGTTCCAGAAAACAGAGCTGCATTAGCTGAACCCGAACCATTTGGCTTGTCTGGATTATTCAACTCTCGTTTCTTTGCATCCAACTCATATGATTCAAGCAAGTAGATAATATCATCAAGTGACTTGTTCTTCAAATTTGGAGTATTATTTTTAATCAACATACATGGTCTCCAGCAATCAGGTAGTGAATCCAGCAGCTTCTTTCCCAAATTATACTCCTCAAACTTGACACCCATCTTTCTTAGTATGTTAATCATAGTAGTAAACCTTGTAACCTGTTCACTCAGGATTTCATTCTTTTTGTAACTAAACATATTATACTGCTTCAACATAAGGTCAGTTCGGCTCTCCTGTAGTGATGCATTTCCTTCAAACCTTAGACACAGCGCATTCCACAATCACTGAGCTGTCTCATGTTGCTCAAAATTGAGATACAATTCAGTCGGAAGAGCCAAGATGATTGATCCCAAAGCTCGGTTATCTCTTTCAATCAGCTTCTTGTCTTCCTGAGAATACAAATCAGGATCTTCAATAGGAACTAACCCATCAGCATTCACAGTTTTTGGTATATGAGGACCTTTTGCAATTGACTCCCATAGAGTATGCTCAGCAAACTTGAAATATGCGTTTATCATAATTTTCCAGTTTGAGAACTCTGAGAATGACTTTAGCATCGGTGGCGACTTTCCCACAACTCTCTCAGTGTCATAAACCTTAGCAGCCATTGAACAAGCATAACGTATCAAAATCTGAAATTTTCACAACTCTTGAGATTTCGAACGAAATCTATTTCGAACAGACTTTTCGATCGAAAACTTTAATATTTCGGACAACAGATTTATGATGAATAGATTTAGGACAAAATCAACTTTTCGAATGAGATTTCGGCTTCTTCAAGAGAGATTTCGGACACTTCAAACTCAGCACATTCAAACCGCATCTGCAACTTATCCGACTACGAAATCAACCTCCAAACTCAATCCATTAGTCATCTCCATAAAAAAATGATCAGAAAACTCAATAATGGTAGTAGAATACACTCTAATCGATCTTCAATCAAAGAAAATACTTGTAAAAACTTGAAATATCTATAACTTCAACCGACAACTCTGATACCACTTGTAAAACATGTTATTCGTAGCAGATTCAATATACCGATACAAGAACCATGAAACGAGGTAGATTCAGAAACACATAGTTAAAGGTGTATCTATCCAAATTGTATTGATATGTCAAATGAACTCCCTCCTACAAAAGTCAAACTACACAAGTATTTATACTAAAAATACAAAGAATGACTTCGTCCGAAATACATTTCGGTCAAAATGTATTGTAGGTCCTCATGGCACTTCTACAGATCGTTCTCGTGATAAGACGTGTCGTTAACTCGAAATGCGGAATCTAACGAATCAACGATTGCACACACAAAAGACAATATAGACCATCAAGTAAATAACATTCTCACTTGTATTTCAATTCACAATAGAGTTTACAGACTCAATCGTTCAACTCTGTTCTAGTTCTGATCGATTTTGTTCTCTATTTCTAAACTGACTCTGTAAACATCTATATATAGACTACTGACCTGCATTAGGCAACCTTAACAAGTTCGCCTCTAACAGACTAAGCGAACTTAACAAGTTCGCCTCAAATAGACTTAAGCGAACTTAACAAGTTCGCCTCTGTTAGACTAGGCGAACTTAACAAGTTCGCCTCTAGCATAACTTGCATAAAACACTTAGAACATTATTACATTTCAAAAACATAAAGACATTAGATCTAAATTATTACAAAGCTTTTGTCATTTCAAACTATGTCCTAACATGTATTTCATCCGAAAATGATTTCGATCAAAACAGATTCCGGTCGAAATCTTTTAACTTCAAAGAATTTTTCCGTCTTCAGCCTGTTTTATATGCGATGGCCTACAATTAGTTCCAACACAACAGTCTCTGACTCAGGCTCGTAATCGCTGTCAGGACTGTCTTGTCATTGCCTTTTTGAGGAAGACTCCGGAAGGGAAACCTTTGTCGTTCTCCGTGGGTGTGTCTGATCTGGTGCATCATCAGAGTCAAAGGAATCAGATTTTGTAGCTTCGGAATCGGACTCTTCAACACCATCCCCTTCTTCTTATTCATCACCACCATCACCAGCTTCTTCTTCATCACTAGACTCTTCCATCGGTTCTTCTTCCTCCTATACATGTTCTTCCTCTTGTTATTCATCAGAGTGTTCACTCAGTTAAGGCTCAGAATCAACACTAAACCATCGGTCGTTGGGAGGGGCAACATAATCTTCATTAATGAGGTGGCCAAAGAGGGGTGTATGCACATGAATTGGTTCTACGGTCCTCAGCTTTAGAAATTGGGCAAACACCCTCTTTTCCACCCTTTTAACTTGTAATCTTTCACCAATTTGTGGTAGATTGGGCAAGGCATCATTGATCAACAGCTGCACGAACCTTAGGTACAACAAGAATCTAAACCTCTTCGCGACGTTGATCTGATCAGTCAAGGATATATAAACGAAGCGGGAGAAGTTGTAACCCTTGTTTATTGATAGACCGACCATTGTTGAAGCTAAATCATGCCCCATGGCATCCTTCCGAGTTGAAAGACACATGATCATGACATGTACAAAGTACCCCGCCACTGATCAAGTATCCACATCTTTTTGTACAAGGCATAGTCTTCGCTCCTGACGTACCCCATCCTTTGCCTCCAGCACCCATCTAAAACATAAGTAGGATAGTCCACTAGATCTTCAGGTAAGTTTCTGAACTGTAGTACCCGCCTGATGATGGCTTCAGAAATAGCTATTTCATGACCTGCCACAGTAGCCCTAATGACGTTTGGGGTCACTGTGCAATTGTGATTAGAAGTATCCCAGAACTGCTCCAGGTAGGGTCTAGAAACAACTGGATCAACAGAAATTGCATAGCTGATCTTGGATCGGTTCAGTAAAGCCACGATCTCTTGGTAATTCATCGCTGCACCTTTCCATTCAGGATTCGTGAGTGCCAGCATGTTGAATTCATTAGTGAAACAACATTAGACCAGATAGAGTCATTAGTGAAACAACATTTGATGGACGATCCATCTCTGCAAGAACACCAAGATAAACAACATTAGACCAGATAGAGTCATTGGATTAGAACACACATGACATGGTATTGCACATTCACAAGAAAATTGACTTCCAGACTTAGAATTTTTTCAAGTTTGCACTTCCTACGTACTTGGCAAGTACGTAGGTAGTTGTTCTTGCATACTTAGTAAGTACGCATGATTTGCTTCTTGCGTACTTACTAAGGACGCAGGAACCTGAACTTAGAAAAATTTGAAAATCCAAAACTCAAAAGTTTGTGATTTGGTTATGGATTTTGGTCACCACAGAGTCGAAAATCATGTCTAATACTCATGGGACCAAAACCATCACCAATGTCATCCAAAATCATGATCATTTTGACCTAACCAAGTTCTCACGCAAGAAAATGGTTCCACATGGGGTCAAAGTCCAAATCAACCAATGTTAGGGACAAAATTTGTGCTATTAAGGTTCGATTAGTGATAAGAAACATGTTTTGGGTCTTAATTTCACCTAAGAACATCTAAAATCCTTTTAATTTTGGTCATCAAACCCTAGGTCCAAGAACAGTCAAAAATCAGTACAAAACAAAGATTTTGTGAATGATATTGTCTAAGATTCTCACCAAATGTTAGTTAAATGATGTTGAAACTAATAGTGGGATGGAAAATCTCTAAGGAACATACAAAGTTTTGAGTAATTTCGAGCGTAGAGTATATAACAGTAGTCGACGGTTTGAAAGTGATGAAACTGATGAAAATGACTAACACTTGTATTTATACTCCACTGCCTAAGGTCTTGCATACTTAGCTAAGTGCGCAGGCTTTTACTCCTGCGTACTTAGTAAGTACGCATGACTAAGTTCCTACATACTTGGCTAAGTACGCAGAAGCTACTTCTTGCGTACTTAGCTAAGTACGCAGAACCCTTAGCGTGCTCAGAAATCAACTCAAATCATGAAGAATGTCGCGTCAAATAGCAAACTGGATATGAACGTTCAGTCAAGAGGTTTTTCAAAAATAATCCACGGAAGTTAACTACAAATTTTTTTGGTTTTTCTAAAATTTTTAATAAACTGTACTTCAAATATTTTTGGTATTTTTCAATGATTGAACTATACAAACTAAAAATCTTTTGGTTCTTTTATGAATAAAGACAGTATAAACAAGATACATATTTGGATATACGGGACTATTTACAAACAAACTTCTTTTTTGGTCAATGTCATGAGTAGAGGATCATATCAGGCTAATATTTAGCAAAAATTATACAATATAAACATCAAAGAATATGGGATCTCGTCAAATAGCGAACTAGATATGAACGTTCAATCAAGAGGTGTTTCAAAAATAATCCACGGAAGTTAAATACAAATATTTTTGGTTTTTCAAAAATTTTTAATCAACAGTACTTGAAATCTTTTTGGCATTTTTCAATGATTGAACTGTACAAACTAAAAATCTTTTTGTTCTTTTATGAATAAAGACAGTATAAACAAGATATAGATTTGGATATACAGGACTATTTACAAACAAACTTCCTTTTTGGTCAATGTCATGAGCAAATGATCATATCAGGCTAATATTTAGCAAAAATGATACAATATAAACATCAAAGAATATGGGATCTCGACAAATAGCAAACTAGATATGAATGTTCAATCAAGAGGTGTTCCAAAAATAATCCACGGAAGTTAAATACAAATATTTTTGATTTTTCTAAAATTTTTAATAAAATGTACTTAAAATCTTTTTGGCATTTTTCAATGATTGAACTGTAAAAACTAAAAATCCTTTTGTTCTTTTATGAATAAAGACCGTATAAACAAGATACAGATTTGGATATACAGGACTATTAACAAATAAACTTCTTTTTTGGTCAATGTCGTGAGCAGAGAATCATATTAAGCAAATATTTAGCAAAAATGATACAATATAAACATCAAAGAATATGGGATCATGTCATGAATTACTAATTATTCATACCGAATTTGCAACACAAGTCAGTCAATTTAAGTTGTCAATATTATAAGATTTTAAACTAAGAGCATTTTTGTATCATGTTCTTGTGAGTTAATGGAATATTTTTATAGTTATACGTGTACCCCGCAGTTACGCTACAAAAATTAAAATGCATTATCTCAAGCCATCCAAAATTTCCCAAGGATTATCAAAATTTCCATAATGAAGTTACATCGTTTATCACAGAAAAATCAACCAGAATCCATAAGGATTATCAAGAATCATAAGATTCAGAATCGAATGATTCATTTGTCTTGGTTTGGTAGGTTTTTCTTCTGTGAATATTAGATGATGATTCATGTTAATAAATATGGAATCTGTGGATTTGGGTTAGGGGATCCAACTATTATCTGGATTTGTCTTCAATGGAATCAGATGTGATCCTAGGGGTAGCATATGCTTGACGGTTGTTGTCGAGACATATCTTGATTCAACTTTTCATTGCATACTTGTGAGTATGGGTAGTGAAGTGAACCGAAAAATTGTGATAAAGACATAACCCGAAACTAGTCTCATAAGAAAATATTTGCCAAAATCTAACATCCTTTATCTGATAATGATCTTTTTGCATTCTTTTACACATGCACACACACATGCAAAACAAGGGTTCAAATCAGAGTTGTCGAAGATTGTATTTAGTTTCACACTACTAATGATTCAAAAACACTTATAGCCTACTGACAATCCAAATTACTTGCATATATTCAAATTAAAATAAGATAAACACATTTCAACCTCAAGTAATCATGACGCAATCATTTCCCAAATGTGCAGTCTAAGACGTTTAGATCACTTACTGATGTTGTAGGATTGTGAAATTAGAAGATGGTTCTGTTCTTAGTTGAGATTGGCGGAAACAATAACAACTACACAAGTATAATCGAGTAAACAGAGTGAATACTAATAAGATCACTGTTGTATTAAGCTTTGTGAATAAACGATTACAAATGAAAATTCAGTGAAGAAGCACACTTACAATGAAGTGTTTACAAATTATTTATACTCAATTAGAATCAAGACAGCCCCTTGATTCTAAGGATCAGATCTAACACAGACCGTTGATCTGTTGTATCTAGCTAACTATTACACGTTTTGTCTGTATTTAGTTAACTTTATTGAAGCGTCTTCTTTATGCATTATTGCTTGCATGTCTAGAGAAGAGCATTGTCTTCCGTCATTGGTTGCACCACTGAGGTTCCTTCTGCTTTGAGTGTGTCAGTCGCTTTTGCAGAAAGTTGTCAGTGACGCTTGGTATGGATAGTCAGCTGCAATGATTTATCTTCAAGGAACACAGCTATCAGCAGCAAGAATGAGAATGATGTTGTTGATAAGCTTATCAGCAGCAACAAGTGTTGAATGCTGCTGATAAGCCTATCAGCAGCAACATGTGTTGAATGCTGCTGATAAGCCTATCAGCAGCAACATGTGTTGAATGCTGCTGATAAGCCTATCAGCAACATTTTTACTTAGAATAATTTAGTAGCAATAAGTTTTTGGTTCTACAGATGTGCTATCATTTCCTCTTATCTTCAAATGACTTTGAAATTTTCTATTTCTTTTGGATTTTCCTGAAAAAATTTCAAACAGAAACAAACTATACAGAAATAAAAAGAAATAAATTTTCACTTCAATGAAACAGTTTTGTTTTGAAAAACCAATTTTCACTAAGGATTGAACATTCCTATCATGTTGAAAAGGTGTTCAAAACGGGTACAATCAAACACCTTAGTGAAAAGGTCAGCAAACTTGTCATCCGTGTGAACTTTTACAAGTTCAACCAAGTGCTTTTTGGCACAATCACGGATGAAGTGGTGACGAATCTCAATGTCTTTAGTTTTGGAATGTTTCACCGCGTTGTTTGTGATAGACATGGTGGCATTATTGTCAATGAACAAAGGAGTTCCAGTACATTTCAAGCCATAGACTCTCAATTGTTGATGAATCCACAATACCTGAGAACAGCAGCTCGCGGCAGCAATGTACTCTACTTCACATGTTGATACAGAAATTGTTGACTACTTTTAACACTGCCAGGTGACCAGCCTGTCTCCCAAGAATTGACATCCACTTGAGGTTGACTTTCTATCGAGGTTACAACCGCCATAGTCTGAATCAGTGTAGGCTTTGAAATCAAACATTTGTTGCTTGGAGTACCAAAGACCTAATCGGGGTTTCCCTTTCAAGTATCTGAATATTCTTTTTACAGCAATCAAGTGAGATTCCTTCGGTTGTGACTGAAACCTCGAGCACAAGCAGACGGCAAACTTAATGTCAGGTCTTGAAGCTGTGAGATACATAAGAGAACTAATCATCCCACGGTACAATTTACAATCCACATCCTTCCCATCTTTGTCTGGATGCAAACCATGATTGACTGGGATTGGTGTGTCATAAGTAGAACAGTCATTCATTTTATATTTAGACAAAATGTCTTGTACATACTTAGTTTGATGTAGATAAATGCTATCCTCTCTTTGACTGACTTGTAGACCCAGAAAAAATGACAATCACCCATGCTGCTCATTTCAAACTTTGACTTCATCACCTTCTAGAATTCTCTACACATATCATCATTTGTAGACCCAAAAATAATGTCATCGGCGTACACTTGCACAAGTAGAATATCACCCCTAGCTTTCCTTATGAAGAGAGTCGAATCAATATATCCGCGATCGAAACCGTTGGACAATAAATGCTTTGATAGAGTCTTATACCACGCCCTTGGTGCTTGATGAAGACCATAAAGTGCCTTATCCAGCTTGTACACTTTATTGGGATTATGTGGGTCTTCAAAACCAGGTGGTTGAGTGACATAGACCTCTTCAAGAACTTTTCCATATAGGAAAGCACTCTTCACATCAAGTTGATAGACCTTGAAGCCGACAAATGAGGCATAAGACAAAAAAAATCGGAGAGCTTCAAGTATAGCAACTGGGGCATACACCTCTGTGTAATCCAAGCCCTCTTGCTGATAAAAACCATGAACAACCAACCTCGCTTTGTTTTTCACCACAACGTGTTTATCATCTGTTTTGCACTTGAACACCCATCTGGTACCTATTGGATGTACACCTCTCGGTAGATCAACCAGATCCCACACATGCAACTTTTGGAACTGAGACAACTCATCTTACATCGCCTCTATCCAACAGTAGTCAGCGAGAGCCTCCTTCACATTCTTCGGCTCTAATTCGGATACAAATGCAGCATGCAAACATGTTTCCATTATACCTGTGTCAAGTAACTTAGCATACAGACTGGTGTTCTCGGTAATGGTTCTGTGACGAGTTTGAACACCGGCATCAGGATCACCAATGATGTTATCGATTGGATGATTCTTTTGCACTCTTGTATCTGGTACATGAGGTTCTTAGATATCTGATTCAAGGTTTGTGCTAAACTCTCCCATATCATGTGTACCAGAATAAGATTCAATATTGATAGGATCAACTATAGCTTCATTTCCTACACCATTGTTAGGATCGGCTTGAGCATCGTTTCCCACAACATGAATATCCTCTTCACTGTCACTGTCAAGAGTTCCAGATGCAGCATTGGAATTGGGAGTTGGGATAGGTACAGTTGATCCCAGGACCTACAAGTGGTATCAGAGCCTCGGTGTTCGTTGATTTGTGTTCCAAATTCGAGTTTTTAGGGTTTTTAGCAGATCTGAGTTCATACGAGTCGTACATTATTCAGACCAAAAATCCTTAATTTCAAGTTCGTTATCGCTTCATTTGGTGTTTGGAAGGTAGAGGGTTTGTTAGAAGATGATTTCTAAGCTTTTTGAAGCATCAATTTCTCAGATCCAACACTTTTCGAGCATTCTCCTCAATCAAGAACGCTGTTGTACTGTAAAAGTACGTAAAATCACCTTTTCTGCGTACTTACTAAGTACGCATGGGTTAGCCTTGCGTACTTACTAAGTACACATGAATAGTGGCTTGCGTTCTTAGCTAAGTACACATGTGTGTTTGGCTCTGCGAACTTATCAAGTATCTATGATCATTTGGCTGTGCGAACTTGCTAAGTACGCATGAACTATCATCTGGGATTAAAAAAAGGGAGGCAATATTTCCGGTCCCGGAAGCCTCGTCGCGCAGCGGAAAATATACAGATATGTTCATGATTCGTGTGGGAACGAAGGAGAAGACAGAGATAAACAAAAGCATAAAAACCCAAGAGAATCAACAGAAATGAAACGTAATCCATAACAAAGAAGTCATCCCGTCATTACAGACTACATACCGAAGGAGTACACATCTCTCGTTTACGCTCACGGTTCACAGGGGCCGGGAGAGCTCATCCCGGCCTGAACCTCACTCACATTTTCTCTTGTTCCACCTACAAACGAAGGCGGCACATTCTATTTATAAGGGCAGCAACAATGTCTGCGTACATGGCTAAGTACGCAGGGTAAAAGCCATCCGTACTTGGCTAAGTACGCATGAACAAGGTGGTGTACTTGCTAAGTACGTAGGAACACCCTCCTACATACTAGCCTAGTACACCAATACATAGAATTTTATCTATAGTTACTAAAACACGCTTCTACAAACTATCCCGGAAGGTAACGTATAGACTACAATTATAATCAATGAAGCATAAGAATCAACCCAATGGTGTTTCAATCAGGCTGGAACCCGACGTGTGACACGTAGGAAAAAACTTAGATTTCAATCAAATAAGCTCAAGTATATGGAATATGACCGAAACTCGGATTTATTCTCATAAAAAGAGAGTGGTGTGCCAAGAAATTTCAAAAACATCTAAATTTTAACTTAATATGGTACCTATCACCCTATTTTGACATTTTCATTATTACCGATTACCCTAAGATGAATACCCACAAGATATCATGATTTTAATTCATTTAATTCCTAAACAACACAAACAGGATATTTAAGCTCTAGTAGTCGGCTGGATCTACCAAAATATCACTGATTAGATGCGTTTTCAATCATTTATTTCATTTAAACTCACCAAGCAGATCCAGTTGTACTATCATTTTTCATTTATTATGCAAAACTTTTACTTTCAAAGGACATTTTTCAAAATTTTTGAATTTTTTTTTTTTGTATTTTTGTAAAATAAAATAACCTAGACAAACTAGACTCACGAGACGCAGTCCCATCACCATACTTGAAACAAATATTGTCCTCAATGTGAACTGAGACACACAAAAATTTAAAAAGACAAAAATAAAAGGAATCGACTTAGGTGCTAATGTAGCATTGAATGGTACAGCTTTACTCTTCCTCTTATGCACCGTATAGCATTTTGGTCGCAGTTGCACAATCTACTGTCGGGTTGACTTTACAAGATAGATAAGATCAGATCGACCCCGCCCGAATGGAGATTAAGTATGGACGGAGCAATCAATACCTTCACAATAAAACTCAAACAAACCCGCAACATTAACCTGACACAAGTTACAGACTCAAAGTAAAATAAAAGACTCAAATGACTCTGGATAGAAGAGGGATACCATACCTGATTAGTGGCAAACACATAGACATGAATGCCACTAGCAAAGTAGATCATCGGTTATGAACGACTTTAAGTTTCCCATGATGATGATAGTTGGTGAATGATAAGATATGGATGATGATGGTTATGATGGTTATGATGGATGGTGGTAGCATGTATGGCGGTGGATGATGGAAATGGGTGGTGATATACGGTGGTGGGGACGGGTAAGAAAAACCATGGGAAACAAAGGAAGAAAAATGAAACCAGGCGTCCCCCGCGTATCGCGAAAGGCACAAACATATCCCTCGCGTACCGCGAGGAGATGGAATACAAGCCAGCTACAATATTTGTTCTTCGCGTACCGCGAGAAAACTCATACTAGGTTTCGCACACCACGAGGGGACTATGTTAACAGAAAGTTAAGAGGGTTTTTATACGTAGCCAAATTTTCACCCCTTAAAACTTTTTCTCCCAGAATTCTTTGAAAACCTATTCCAAGCATAAAAACAAATGTAAACGTACCTGGACCTTCATTCCTTGTGATTTTCCTGTACGAATCAAGTGCGAATTCCTGCAAGACACACACAAACCAAAACATACACAAATGACATGAAAATAGAATCAAGAAATCTACAAACTATACATCCCGGGCACTTGCCTGAGAATCAAGCAAGCCTATCAGGAGGCTTCTCCTTGATCCTAACCGGTACCGCCTTCATCCTGCGCGGTCTCCCGGTCCTCCAAATCCTTAGCAAACTCATATCCCTACCAAGCACTGGACTTTTATCACCTTCATCTATCAAATCTTTCCACCACAACTTAAACCTACTCGGTCAGAAGATGACAATGTTCAAGTACCCTAGCAAGTTGTCACACTTTAATATCCCCACACTTGGGGTTTGCACTACCCTCAAATTAGATGAATCTATTAAAGCACGGGTTCTCTTTCGGGGTCGCCTAGACCTAGGGGCTCTAAAACTAGGATTCTGCTCAGTTTCTACCCCCTCAGGATGCACAATAATGACGGGGAAAGGTTCGGGCATAGGTGTTTCTAATGGTGTGACCTCTAAAACCATACTCGTATCTGCCGGTTCTTCTACACTCTCCACCATCCCCACACTTGGGGTTTTGCCTATGATTGCATCTAATTCTGCCATCATCTCCAACAGATCATCAGGCACATCATCATCGTAATCATCTGGTGCATCTAACAAGTCTTCAAACTTCACTGCCCACTCAGATAACTCTCCTAAGTCAGGGGTGGTTTCACCAACTACTATCTCTGGATCGGAGTCCCGATGGTCCTACATGAAGGCATCAATCAAGCACATAGAATGGCTCTGCTCATTAGCCCCCTTCACGGACTTCACAGCATCAAAGATAACAAACTCATCCCCCACACGAAGTGTGAGCTTCCTATCAAAGACATCGATCAATGCCTTGACGGTGCGTAGGAACTGGCGTCCAAGGATGAGCGGGACTCTATCATCCACATCCATGTCCAGAATGACAAAATCCATGGGGAAGACGAATTTGTCAACATTCACTAAATGATTCTCCACTATTCCCCATGGATCATTGCATAAACGGTCAGCCAGGGATATGCCCATGCGCGTCGGCTTCGTTTCTCCGAGGTCCAGATGCTTATATATGGGATATGGCATCAGATTGATGCTACCACCTAGGTCGGCCAACGCGTGGTTCAAGGGTAAACCGCCAAGCAGACACTCGATCGTGAAATGACCCGGATCTGCCAGTTTCTAAATGAGACTTTAGAGAACTCTTCTAGCTTCTTCTTGTTGGAAAGAAGATATTTTAAGAACTTGCCATACTTAGGCATATGTTGGACGACCTCTATAAACGGGAGATTAACCTTAAGTTGTGTGAACATGTTAAGGAAGTTACCGTATTCCTTAGCATACTTATGAGGCAGCAAGCGCGCTGGGTAGGGAACACGGCTAAGGTTAATCTCGGGGGTCTTCATCTTAACCCCCTTTTTCTTCTCCTCTGCCTTCTCGGCAGGCATCTCAACCACTATCTCCTTGTCCACCAGCTCTTCCTCTTCCACCGGTGGCTCCTCCACCATCCTAGCCTCGATCTTAGCAAAGTGGGCTCTCCAATCTATCTTCCTCACCTCTTCCTGTGACTAAATGTGACAAACAGTGATGTGGGAGACTTCCTCTATAGTAGGAATCAATGTATCAGTAACAGTCTCCACTACTTCTTCCTCCTCCTCCACTATTCTTCAACTCCTAATTGACACGGCCATCACTAAAGCATTAGGGCCTAATGATGGATCTCCCTATCTATCCTTCAAGATCTTAGCGATGTCTCCTACCGTGCGCTGAAGATCCTGGAATATGGAATGTTGATTCTTCAATAAGGTGTCATGCGCATCCAGTCGCTCCTAAGTCTCCTTATCCTTCTGCAATAAATGAGCGAGCATCTGAGTTTGGTTCTCCAGCATCTCTTCTATCTTCTTATCCCTATCACTGCTCCCAGAACTCGCTCTTGTTTCACCTCCTCCATACTAATTAGAGCGGGCATTAAACCCAGGAGGGTTGTTTCCAGATCTCCATCCCGAACCAAAAGAATTGTTATAGTTATTATAGCCTTGGTTCTGGTTGCCCGCAAAACTCACCTGCTCTTGCTGACTTATGGGGAAGTCCCTGTTGTCGTGGCCTCCTCTACACACCTCACACCGTTGAGCACTCAGCTTCAGCTCCTTAATCTCATTTGCCATCGCTGCGAGTGCAGCAGCTACCCTAGTATCATGGTTGACCTGATGCACACCTCTAGGAGAAGAGGCGGGTGCCTAGCACTAGGAATGGAAGTCCTAGTAGATGGTCGTTGTTGTTTCGCCAGAGCAAAGCTCTCGAACATCTCTTCCCACTCAGCTGGCTCCAGCTTGTCCATGATATGGCCTCCCGCAGTTGTGTTGAACATTTGTTGCTTCTCGAATGTGAGGCCATTATAGAACTTCTCCACAATCGCCTAGTCAGAAAGACCATGCTGGGGACATCGGCTCAACAGCGCGTTGAACCGCTCCCTGCCCAAGTGATAAGGCTTGTCAGGGTCCATCCGGAAAGAGTGAATTTGGTCCCTAAGGCGAGCGGCCCTAGAAGGTGGATAATACTTTTTTAGAAACTTGGCTTGCAAGTCCTCTCATGTGGTGATAGAATTGTCGGGGAGGGTGTCAAGCTAAGTGGAAGCACGTACAGAGAGCGAGAATGGAAAGAGAAGCAAGTAGATTGTGTCCTTAAATACACCCGCGATATTGAAGGTATCACATATGTGCACGAAGCGGGACAGATGTCCGGGTGCATCCTCGTCCTTGAGGCCATGGTACTGAGTAGAATGAGTGATCGTACGCATGACATGTGACGGGACCTGCCAAGTATTGGTATTAGGGATAGCGGGGAGGGTGATCGAAGATCTCGCCCCGAGGATCCCATCACTGGCTCTCTGGTGTACGGTACACCTCGCTGGTGGGTCAGCGTCGCCCCTGTCAGGGAAAGGAACTAGGCTAGTGGGACGTACCTGGTTTTCGCACAACTCTTTCGAACGCTCTCGAAAGTCGCGGGTGCACTCGTGAAGCTCTCGTTCGGGCTCTAAAGAAGCAGAATACGGTGGTGATCCCTGCGAACGAGTGTGGTGTATAAACTGAAAGACACAAAGAAAAATACGAAAGATTCAAAAACAGAAAGACTCGATCCTATGTTAGACACTCGGATAGGACACACAAGTAGCTGATAGGACAAATACACAAAATTAAGACTCACAAATAAAGAAAGAAAACAAATCAAAAATCACTAAAAGAACTAGTCAAAGCTAATGTTGCTATTGCCAAGTGTCCCCGGCAACGGCGCCAAAACCTTGATGTCACCCAGACGGTCTATAAAAACTAACAAATAAACCTAACCTACACTCCTAAGTAATAAATGGAGTACCTATGAACTAATCCGCACTGGCAGGCAAGGGTACCTATCGACTGTAGCACAACTTAATGGTAAACTGGAATATCGAACCCTAGAGATACTACTATAGCTAAACTAGACTCTGACTCGGATTAAAGATGATTTGGTTGGCGGGTTTTCTACACTACTGATTAGACTAAAATTAAGGAAGCAAACTAATGATCGACTTCAACTACCTAGACAAAGAACTCAGGGAAATACCAGGAATGAGAAGAACACTACCTATGTCAGAATCCTACTTCCAAAGCTCAACTTCTACCGTTTATGGAAACTATGATGGATCTGGGTATCTAAGGATAACAGCTCTAGACAACCTAGTGGATCCCTAATCACTCTCAGGGTGTCACCAACTAAGAAACCTAAAGATACAGTAAACTCACCAGATGGTTAGATTACCTTTCAGTCTCTCCAATAATGATAAAGTACCCAAAAGACAGATCACCTCTTAGTCTAACTATCCACAATACATCGAAGATGCACAGGGTAATCTCAGATCAACAACTATGACACGGATTAGCAACAAATACTAGAAACCTAAGGCAATTTCCTCTCGGACAGTTACACTCGGAATCCTAATACGAAGACTAACCGATTACCTCTCACCTTTCGGGTATCGAGATAAGAAGAACACTCAGATCTAACCTACTCTCAATCACAGTTCCTATGTAATACTACTTCTAGCAAACCATCAAGCAACCACAAACACACAGTCCATGATCTAGATATACTACTCAAACTGAAAGACATTCACAAGCAGCATATGGAATTATAATCAATTGCAAATCAGGTTCAAAGCATGCATAACATCATAATTATTCAACCAAGATCGTTACAAAACCATTAATCCACAATTGAAACCAAAAACCGATAAAGATCGTAACTTTTACATAATATTCATCTAATGACCCAGGCAGTATCAAAGTTTTAGCCTACAATCATACTTAGAACATCCATAACAGAAGTAAATAAGCAAAACATAGGTTCAAACACAGAAACAACGAATAAAGATTCAAACTTTAAAACCGAATACGCTACTACAATGAACCCGGGATCCAAAGTCTTCAACTTTGCACTTGATTCCGCTTCCTAGCCCCCGAAATCGCCTTAAACCCTTCTCTGGATAGCAGGAAATCGAACTCTCTTCATAATTGCCATCAAATTCTATTTAATTCAAAATTACGGCTTTTGCGGATTTTTGGGCCTCTCGTGTACCGCGGGAGATTATGGCCAGCCCCTCGCTTACCGCGAGGGACAAATTAGTCGGGCCCGAATTTAGCTTTCCTCGCGTACCGCGAGATGTTTCTTCTCCTCCTTCGCGTACCGCGAGGGAACCAAAATCCAACTTTTTCTTCTTTTTCCTCCGGGCTTCTTCTTGTGCTCGATATCTTCATGATTTGACTTGTAATCTACACGAGCTCCTGTAACACAACAAAGACTCAATAGGAAACAAAAACGACTCAAAACACATGCAAAACTATCTAAAACGCACGAATACAAATGAATAAAGATGTATGCTTTGCTCTACATCATTTACTCACACCAACTTTAACATCCACATGATGTTTCAAATCTTCCTTAAACCCAGATGATTTAACAAATGTCTGTTTAGTCACATTCTGTCTCATATTATCACATGTAGGTTGTACCACACCAGGCCCTTTTAGTATCTTCACTACTTGAGGTTTTGATTGACTAACAAAGGGTTTAGGAATAAGCTTTGGTTTCTCTGAAATGACATGATTCTTTTCTTTGTTCTTTTAAGGACAATTCACCAAAATATGCCCCACCTCATTACATTGATACAAACATGCCTTTCCCTGTATTCTCTGACATAAGGAACCCTTCGTGAATTTGAAGAACTTCCCGATGTATAACTTCCAGAAGATTGATTATCAAAACCCTCTTGCTTCTTAGGAACATAAACTTTCTTCGACGATTCACTAACATAAACCTTGGATTACGAAGCATGAGCAACCGGCGTTTTCTCTGAATTGATTTTCTTTTTCACAAACTCCAGTGTTGATTTCTCAAAAATCTTTGAATACTCATTGTTGAAATTAACTCCTTGAACAAAATGCTTCTTGTCAATCACTGGCTTTGGTTGCACACACTCATCAGGTCCAGTCAATATACATCGATCTCTTGTAACATGCTTAACAATCTTAGGTTCCTCAATCTTGAATTCTTTTGGAACACCTTCTGTGTTGGTTTCATCAAACTCTTCATCATCACTTTCTGTATCATATACCATGTCTTCCCTAGTGACAGGATTGACCTTCAGTACATTCTTAGGATCTAAATCCTCATCCTTCATAACTTTAGGTTGAACTGTATAATATCCGTTAAAAGGTGGAGGTACAAAACCGACACCGCTGGTTCTCTTTTCTTGATCAATGTTGTCGTTGTAGTATCCCAGCAAAAATGAAGAGTTTCCAAAACCTTCTAACTTTTTGTGCAGTCTGATCACCTCTGCTTTAGAATCAGCAAGGTCCTTATTTTTCTCAGCAAGAATAGTGTTTCTTTTCTCAATTTCAGCATAGGTCATATCGAGATGATACGCCTTTTCCTTAATCTTCAAAGTCAAAGAATTTATATCCCTTTTCAATGATTCAATCCTTTCTACAAACAAGTTTTCATTATCCTTCAAGGTTTTATTAACCGTATGCATAGATTTCATATCACAAATCAGATTTGTGTTATCATCCATAACTCTCGTCATTTTATCCTTCACAGAAACACAGTTAGAACAATATATTTCACGGATAACATCTTTTACCTTAGTAGAACCGGATGTATCTGCCATGAATACATGATCCTTTGTTGTAGGAATCTCTTCTTTCAATTTAGGTTCTCTTTTCTTCAAAAGAATCTCATCTTTAGAAGCACTTGTTATTGAATCTTTATCATCAGAATGAACTTCATCAGAAATACTATCTTCAGTAACACTTTCATCAGCTTCATCATTCTGACTCTCAAATTCACTGCTGAACACTCCTCTTCACTTGAACTACTAGAACTGTCATTCTCTGATGAATTACCAGTATGAATTTCAGCAACAAATGCCTGACTCACAGCACCAACCAAGTCTTCTAAGTGAATTTCACAATCATAATTATCATCCCCTTGAGCAACTAAGGCAAATGATGTTGACAAATTTCAGAATTTCCTGAACTTCCAGATCCCTGTTGATGTTGGTGTTGTCTGCTTCCTTGATAATTGTTCTTCTTTTGAGAATCAAACTCAACTTTAGGCTTATTACATTCTTTGGAAAAATGATCATACTCCTGACAATTATAACAACGAACTTTCGATTTGTCGAAACCCATCTTAGTTCTACTTTTAGATCCAATGTACTTCCTTCTGGTCTTTTTCAGAAAATCTTTTGCCTACCTTATCAACATAGCCATGTTCCACTGTATGTTCATTTCTTCAAGGTCAATAGGATCAATCTGTTTATAGTCTTCCTCAATGGCTTCAGGGTCAGCAATTTTCCCACCAATAAAGTTTTCATAGGATGTAATAAATGAAGAAAACATAGACATATAATCCTCAGCTACCCTCTGACTCACATGATGAGAACCACTTGATTGTGATCCAGATGAATTTGAAGTTGTTGTAGAAAATCCAGATTGATACGAACACCCAAAAGAATTTTCTACATTACAATCTTGACCATCTCCAGAGAATAAAGCAACTCCAGATCCAGATTTAGTAGCAGCTTTTGCAAAATACATAGAAGGATCTTGAACATGCTCCATGTTAGTTTCTTTCTTCTTTAAGTTCAAGTCATGAGATTATATTTTTCCCAGCACACATATTCTAATGACATTGTCTTGTATTTTTCACTTTCTTTGATAAACACAGAATACACATCAAATTTAGATGGTAAAGCATCCAAGAACTTGTCACTGATTTCTTCTGTTACATAAACCACCTTAGCACTCACAAACTCACTAAGAAAATGATAAAATCTTGTAGCCATCTCATCTAAAGTTTCATTTTGAAAATTCTTAAACACTAAAAACTGCATCTTCAGTAATTCCTTTCGACTTTTCTTAACATCCAGACTGCCTTCACATCTTTTCTACAAACCTTCCCATAATTGTTTTGAAGTTTTAAACTGTTTGAACCCATGAAATATTTCTTTTGGTAAAGACATTGAGATACTTCCCATTGCCTTCTTCTCTCTGTCAAACACTAATTTTTTTTTCAACTGTCAAAGCATAAACATGCTTCGGGAGATCATCATTTCCCATAAACGAATAAGTCGGATGAGCATAGCCTTCAAGTATTGGAATCCATAAACTAGTATCAGTGAATGAGACAAACTGATCAAATCTATCTTTCTAGTTTGGATAATCAGCAAGACTCATAAGCTTTGGTGGCTTCTGAGGAGTTCCAATTTCGTTGTCCAAGTTCGCCAGATAAGATCGCTCGCAACTGAATGCACTAAGTTCGCCTAAATCAGCTGAAACTTCAGGAAGATGAACTTTCAACCAAAACACGAACCAATACTTCTGAAAATCGCCATTTCTTGTAGATTTGAAGGAATTTGATGAATTTTGACCGTAGGAATGTGTAGAAGATGAAGTAAGACACTTTGAACCGATCAATTTCTTCAAAAACACTCCAAAATTGATGAATTCAGCCGAAAAATCAACTCAAAAACCCAAAAACTCCATTGATATGAAATCCTTGTAAAACCTCAAACTTTTGATGTCAAATCACACAGAAAACGTCACTAGTCAATCTCGATCACAACAAAAGCTCTGATGCCACATGTAGGTCCCACCAGGGTCTCTACAGATCTGTCTAGACGAACGACTCTACACACACACGGAGTGCGGAATCCAACGCATGCATGTGTGTATAGTGATGACAAGAACAATAGTAATGAACACATGATGTAAATAATCTTCTCTTTTATTGCTCTCAAAACTTGAGTGTTTTACAGAACTGATCAATACAATTGCTATCAAAATAGAACATGTAAACACTATATATAGGCATACAAAATGCCATAGGCGAACTTAACAAGTTCGCGAGAAACTTATCCTAAGCGAACTTGATAAGTTCGCCTAATACAAAACTTATCCCACTTAGACTAATTCAAACATAAAAGACAATACATGAAACATAAAGACAATACAAAGACCTATTCTATTACAAAGCTCATTGTCACCAAAACATGTCTCTACACTCCAATCACCATATGACATTGTGAGGTTCATAGACCTCAAGCACCCACCTTTGCATACATACACCATATGCAATTTCACCAAATCGACATACACACATTTGCACATATGATAATCAACAATATCAACATGTATATCAAGTATGTTCATTTACTACCACCTATCATTACTAAGTAAGTGCAAAGCACTTACCTTGTGCTTTAGATGATTCCGGTTTAGCTTCAATCTTCGCCACGTACTCACCTAATCAACACACCTCAACGTTAGTCTAGACATCCTAATTTACACCACTTGAGATTCTAACACACTCCTCTCACCAAATAATCAACATTAACATTTTTTTAGGTTAGATTAACATAATCAAACCCTTAATACCCATCAAGCACTCCCAAATGACTCATTAAGGAATAACCCAAGTTCCACCAAAACTCCCATTTTGTAAATCACCATAAAAATTGGGGCTTTATGGTTAATTATGTGTCAATTAACTCATTATACACTTATCCAAACTCAATTTAACATTCTAACATCTTTAAATAGAAAACCCCAAATTTCCCTCAATAACCCTAGTTCTTGAATCCAAAAATTAGATGTTTAGATGATGTTATCCACCTCCCATTACATCAAATTAAGCTAGATAACTATTTATTTCAAGTTCTTAACCATCTAATTCACCCCCAACAACCCCAATTCGGATTTTACCCAAAAGCCACCAAGAACACCTCAAATGGTGGATTCAAGAGATGAAAGATTACTTACTTGATGGTTAGAGGGAGATGTGCACAGCAAAATCCTCTAATTTCACATGCAATCACTAGGGTTTTCGATCTCAGCTCCACTTCTCTCCCCCCCCCCCCCACTTTTTGCCAGATACGGCAATTTTACAAAACAGTCCCCTGGAGTTCTAAAAATGACCCCTTACACCCAAACTAGTTAAAACTTAACTTTTGCAACAAACCTTCAACTTTCCATTTTATTTATTTACATCCTTACAATATGAATGATCATATTATAATAATATACTTGAAATTTGGTTCGTTACAAGGACGACACCTTTATAAGGGCGGTAGATTTGTAATACCGCAATTTTCACGAGAACAATATTAGAGGGACTGCAATTGTAATCAAGTAAAAGCCTAAGGGATTAGAAAGATATAAAGTCCAAGGACCAAAAGTGGAAATTTTAGGTTTCTAGGACTATGATGGACCGTCACCTGCGATAACGGTCCGTTATGGCAAGTGACGGACCGTCACGGGACATAACGGTCCGTTAAGGGCTCTGCAAGGCAATGATTGCGAGAATGACACGTGTAATGCTGACTGGCGCACAAATATGACGTGTGTAACCCTATGACGGATCGTCACAGGGGGTAACGGTCCGCTACACTGCAAAATAGACCGATCAACTAGATGACGCCACATGTCAATCTGAGTAGTCCACTTTAGCTCGATAACGAACCATCGCCAAGGGTAACGGTCCATTATGAGGAGGCGGTGACGGACCGTCACATGGCTGAAAATGGCCTATAAATAGAGATTGATAGGCAGTCGTATTTGCTCATCCTCACACACTCCAAACACCATCAAAACACACACTTAAGATCCGAGGTATATTTCCCAAGGCCCGATTCACGTATAGAAGTTTGATTTCCAACTATTCATCTGCAATAGGCCATAGATAATTCCGAGGTAAGATTCCGACTGGTTTTCTATGACTTGGTTATTACCACTAAGATAGTTATGTATATCTAAATAATCTTATAATAACCTAGGGTTTTGAGCCAAGTAGTTGTGTTGTTATATAACATGTAAGGATATTGCAAGAACAAAGAGAGACGCTAGAGGTGAGTTCTATGATTCTCATTTCTAAATGTTTTAAATGATTTGGGCTGGTACACATGCTATGAAATTATTTACATGAATACTATAAGCCTAAATATAAATACTTTGGGATAGTATCCGTATTGATGGTAAAAAATAGTCTAAAACCTAAAACCCTGTAACGGAGTATTCACGAAGTATCAAAGGGGTGGTGGGTACGTCGCTGGTACACCCTATACATAAACTTCTTTGAAACCTCGGGGAGAAACCAATGCAATGGTTTAGGGTAAGGGCTTGGTTTTGAGTCTTGGTTCGAAGTACCTCGACTGGAAAGATGTCTCGATAATTATTATTTTGACACAAAATGAATGTTTTGACCGTGAGGGTCTGTAAGGAAAGATTTTGACAGGTTTGGCCAAACGCCACATAATATCTGGTAACAGTTGGGCGGGTGTTGTATATAGGACCCTAATCCCATGAGCAAGTGAGTTCAGGATGTATAAAATAAGTGGTGGATACGCCGCGGGTACATCCTATATATAAGCTCGGTCTATAAAACGTGAATAAACATGGTCATGATTTAGGGTAATGACTATGATGTGAGATGTGATTCCCGATCTATGGACATAGTGCCATACGAAAAGGAAGGAAAGAATGTATGGACCGTGATGGTCTGCAAGAAAGAGTTTTTGCCACTTTGGCGTAAAGAGGTCACGCATGGTCTGAATAGTAGAACGAGTCTTGGAACTGTGTATAGTCCTTGTGACTAAACCCGCTACAAGCCTATGGTAATCTATGGTTAGATGGTCGTATATTACTATAAGAACAACAGGGGCAGTGCCTTGGTGGCCTGTCAATGTAAGGGTTATACAATTCATTAGTAGGAGTGGTGACGGTCGCTCAAGGGGTGAACGTGACCCCTGCTAGAAAAGTTGAGAGATGGGTGGAAACCCATAAGGGACTAAGGTTTGCTTGTTGGTTCAGGGACTTGAGCCATACAAGCAAGGCAGAGATACTTTGAGACATGCACTGACTTGTGGAGACTATACTCTAACTCTTATGAAAAGGATTCGTTCGCAGTATAACGAATGGTTGGTGGATACGCCGCCGGTATTTCCTATATAAGCTCATTCAATATATTGGGGATTGTCCTGTGCATGGGTTTTAGGTTATAGGCAGGGTTTTGATAAAAGAATAAAAATCTTGTAATACTCTGGTTTTGAAACAAAGATCAACTTTACAAAAGATTTGCTAAAACATATTTTACGCATTATAAACATTATGAGGTTGGGCAAAAAGGGTTCATGTGATGTTTTGAAATATTGGGGAAATGATTATTTAAACTTAGAACTCAACAACGTTAGATGATACACTTGAGCATGTGTGTTCAGGAAAAAGTGTAGCTTCGAGCAGGAATAAGAAAAGCATGAAGAGCAGACTATCTATCACGGAGAAGACTGACATTGTTAGGTTTTTATACAACCTTGTAATAGTTTAGAACAGTTTGTACATGCTTGGCATATATGTGTAAAAGTTTTAGTTTCCGTTGCATTCAATCTCTGTTATACTATGTGTTCATGAGTAAATCCGACAAATGGTCGGCATTCCGGCCCAAGCAGAATGTGGGCGTCACAAACACGTACCTATTCAACAACATTTTCATCAAAACCATCATCATCATGACATTCGTTTGTCAGATAGAAGCATTATCATGTGACTATATGTTTTAAGTGTGAACATGAGAGACATACTACTAAACATTGTAAAAACTTAACACGGGAAACTAACTGGGTAAAGTATAGCAGACAGAATCCTTGTTATGTGAACGATGGTTTGGGTAAAAAAAATAAACAAGATGATTTCTCCAATAATTTTTAAATAAACTTGGAACTTTAAAATAAAATTTGATTTTTTTTTGGTTCTTGGAAAAAGAAAACCAATCTGAGCGAAACCCATGATCGACCTAAGTTGAAATAAACTTGGGTTGTTGTTTTTCATTAATTTTCTATTTTTGTGATAGAACAATCCCATGTGGCCTATTGGCAAACATTGGCATGTCGATAGTGGGTGTTCTCGTCATATGATCGGGCTAAAGGACCTTCTCACCAACTTCAGAATCATTGATGGAGGTTATGTGGCATTCGCGGGTGATGAAAAGGGAGGCAAAATTACTGGACAAGGGAATGTATCAACTGGAGCTTTGATTTTGGAAAGAGTGAACACTGTGCCTGAGCTTTGCTACAATCTTATGAGTGTCTCTCATATCTGCGATAAGCAGTTGGCGGTGCTATTCAACGAATCTGTATGCTTATTCTTGAAGCCGGGATTTACTATTCCTGAAGACATGATCCTTATGAGGACGCCAAGAAGAAAAAATACTTATGTGGTCGACATGAGTGATACTGTTTCATACACTCATGTATCGATACTATCCAGATGACGTTAAATGCCGGAACAGTCTTCGTCACCTTCTACCCAAGCTTCAATATACCCCTCAATGATTTGTCACTACTCATAGCCATAAAAGCTCAGATCCAGATTGGAGGTACCCCCAACCCCCATGTAAATAACATCCAAACTTTGAAGGCGATTAGGGCACGTGAATTTCAAAAACATAAACAAACTTGTTGAACAAAATCTTGTTCGAGGTTTACCCACAAAAGAATTTGTGTTTTCAAAAACATGTATCGCGTGCTCTAAAGGAAAGCAACACCGAAAATCGCACAAGCCTAAGCAGGATAATTCTATATGTACACCGTTGCAATTAATGCACATGGATTTATTTGGTCCCATTAACGTTAAAACTATTGCTAAGAAATCTTATTGTCTTGTTGTAACAGATGACTTCTAACGTTATTCTTGGGTCAGTTTCCTCGCCACAAAGAATGAAACGGTTGAATCTCTGGAAAGTTTAATCTTGAAGATAGAAAACATCTGTAACCATAAAGTGAAGACGATAAAAAACGACAATGGGAGCGAATTCAAGAACTTTGAGGTTAATTATTTTTGCACCAACAAAGGAATTTCCCATCAATTCAGTGCTACCTGAACACCGCATCAAAATGGGGTTGCTGAAAGAAAGAATAGAACGCTTATTGAGGCCGCTCGCACCATGTTGGTTGATTCTAAACTCCTAATCATCTTTTGGGCAGAAGCTGTTAACACGGCCTATTACATTTGAATCGGGTGCTGGTGGTCAGAGCTCAGCAAAAGACCTCATATGAACTCTTCCACAAATGAAATCCGTTGATAGACTTCTTTAGACCATTCGGTTGTTCCTGCACATTGCTAAACACTCAGGATCATTTAAACAAGTTTGTTGTAAAATCTGACGAATGTTTCTTTGTCGGTTACTCTTCTTCACAGAAGGCTTATCACGTGTATAACAAACGCATGAAGATCTTCCAAGAATCATTCTATGTCGATTGGTAGGAGTGTAACACAACCAATACAGGAACTGGTCCAAATTGGTTCTACGATGTGGACGTGGTGTTCAACTCCTTCAACCTTCCTGAGATTATTCCTCAAGTTGCTAGTTCTTCTTCATCAACTTCAGATGATTATTGTGTTAATTTATTGCCGTTTTAAAAACGTCTTAATCCACGTGTGCTAGATCTAGTCATTCGGGCTCAAGATGATCCAGCACCTTCGCAATATGAGGTTACTGCAAGTTTTCAAGATAATGTTTCTGGAGATGCACCGATCGATCAAGCAGTTGTTGATAACTCTACTACTTTTTCAACCAATCAAGATCCTATTTTTAATACAAGTGATCCAATTACTAATAAAACTCTAGTTCTCATGAAGATGATGTTATTCCTAATCACCACTTGACTAATCTACCGACGCAAGTTGAAGTCCAGTCCGACCCTTACACCAGGATCCTCAGTGGTCACTCTTTGGACAATGTTATTAGTTCAAAGTCTGATGGTGTTCAAATGAGAAGTAGGTCAGGTGCAATTAATGAATGCTTGTACTCGTGCTTCTTGTATCAGAAAGAGCCGAAAAACATATCCATGGCCGTGGTGGAACCAAGTTGGGTCGATGCAATGCAAGAAGAGTTGCAACAGTGTCTGGGAATTGGTTGAACTTCCTGCCAACAAAGACCTCATTGGAACAAGATGGGTGTTCCGTAACAAGAAAGATGACAGAGGGGTTGTGGTAAGGAATAAGATTCGTCTAGTAGTATAAGGCTTCTATCAGGAAGAAGGGATCGATTAAGAAGAGGTGTTCGCTCCCGTTGTAAGACTGTAGGCTATTCGGATCTTTCTCGCATATGCCTCATACAAGAATTTCAAGGTTTACCAGATGGATGTGAAGACTGCATTTCTATACGGCAAAGTGCATGAAGAGGTGTATGTCTGCCAACCTCTGTGGTTTGGTGTTCAAGAGTTTCCTGACCGAGTCTACAAGCTAGATAAGGCCATGTATGGATTACAACAAGCTCCTCGGGCTTGGTATGAAACCCTATCCAAACACCTGCTTCAAAACGGAGTTATTCGTGGCACTATAGACATGACTCTATCTAAACGCTCTACAAAGAATTTGAGGTTGTAATGAAGTCGAAGTTCAAAATGAGTTCAATGGTAGAGATGGAATTCTTTCTCGGGTTACAGGTGGTACAATCTGATGACAGGATACTTATTCATCATGATAAGTATGTCAATGACATCTTAGCCAAATTCAAGCTGACGGACTGTTCACCAACTCATACTCCGTTTGCTGCACACACTCCTTTATCAGCAGATCTTTAAACCAAAATCAGTTGATCAATATTTTGGTTATCTAATGTAACTGACTGTCGGTCGTCCCAACATAATGTTTGTTGTCTGTTATTGTGCTCGATATTAGCTTAATCCCAAGAAATCGCATGATATTGTTGTCAAACGAATTTTTCGTTATCTGAAGGGGGGCACCAAAGCTCTGTTATGGTATCCCAAAGACGGTGACTTCGAATTCTGCACTTACTCGGACAGTGATCATGGCGGTTGCAAACTCGACAAGAAATCTGCCACAGGCGGCTGTCAATACTTGGAAAACAGACTTGTGTCTTAACAGTGCAAGAAGCAGACAATTGTATCCATTTCAACCGTTGAAGCCGAGTACACTGCTGCATCGAGTTGTTGTTCTCAAGTCCTCTGGATTATGGAATCAACTTTATGCATACTCCAATCTTATGTGACAATGAAGCCATTCTCATAATCGTGATGAATCCTCTTCAACACTCCCGGAGAAAACATATTGAAGTGCGGATTCATGCGATTCGAGACGATTTCGAGAAGTTTATATCAAGGTGGTTTCATTATCCACAGATGATCAGAAGGAAGATATTTTCACCAAAACCTTTGACACGTCAAAATTTCTATCAATGGTCAACCTTTAGGGTTTGATATCCTTTGATTGACATCTTTCTCTCTCTATCGTGTTTATATTGTGAATATTTGTGTTTATTTCTTTTATGTGTTCAAAATCATTTTCAAAAACTCCAAAAATATTTTCAGATCCTCCACACGTTAATTTGTACTTCATGGTCATTCTTCTTATTTGAAAATTTCTTTTTTTGTGTGAGTAGTCGTGTCTTTCGCTGTGCTGCAAACTTATTGTTTCACTCTGATAGTATCAAAAATCAATTTTTCGGGGGAGAAATAATCTTTGAAAAAGAAAGCGGGTTGTTTTATGCGTTGTATATATTTTGGCTAATATTCAAAAGAAAATCTTTACAAAAAAGTTGTCTGTAAATTATGTGTATTTTATGTATTCTGTATTTTGAGAAATGATACGAACTGACTTGTTTATGCTATTACATTAATAGGATCTGAAAGAGAATGCAACTATAGCAAATGATATGTCGGTAGGCTCAACATTTCAAACAAAGTAGAACGGTTACTGTGTGACATAACATAACGGCCGATGAAAAGTGGTATACCCATCTCATTCTAGGTCTGAACGAACTGAAACCGTTCACAAAGGGGGTTGTGAGTTGACTTCTTATAGTCCTATACATACTATGCTTCTAAAAAAGACATTCAATGACATGCAAATTGCAAAAGACACTCAATGTAGTGCAATTGATCTACTAAACAGAATTTTTGAGCAATGTCGTGAATTAGGAATAATATAAAAATATATGCATTGTCATACACCAAAAAGATATGCCTCTGCGTGTACATAGTTATACGTATATATTTTTCATCTTTGGGATCTTGTGACCGATCTTAGGGTTTCTTGACAACAACATGGCGTGTAAGTCCGTAGTGCAAGTAAGTTCATCTTATTTCATAAATCAGGGCATGTAAGTCCGTCGTGTTGTGTCCTTGAGAAAAATTTTAAGGATTCTCTAACCAGTTCACAAACCCGTGCTAGTTATGCTCTAATAGATATATCTTAAGTTTTTGTGGTGATCATCTCCTCTGATTATGTGTAAACATATACCTGGAGCTCTCATCATTCGCACTCAAAAGAGCATGAGGAAGGGTATGTTTTACCTATTTGAGTGTGGGGTAGACTGATTTCATCTAAATCTTACCAAAACATGATAACTGTCATGAGTTTCTCAATTGAAATCATGAATGCATGAGCTTAAGAGGACACACATACCGGCAATCATCGTTGAGTTGTAACTATCCAGATGAAAATTGAAGTGTTGCTGACTTTTCAAGTTAGTATGATCTCATACAAGGTGAATTCGGTAAATCTCATGTTGAAGCACTTTCGTGTGACAAACACTCTGGATAAAGTCTTAGTTTTGTACTTTCATTGTATGTATTTGTCTTTGTTTGTTAGTGTCTGTATGTATTAGTTATCGAGTTGTATTTACTAATGCATGTTGATAGTTGCTGAAAACTCTAAGTGTTTTGCGCACTTGTATGTGCGCAGGAATTAGTTCCTGCATACTTAGCAAGTACGCAAGAATACCTTGCGTACTTGCTAAGTACGCATGAGCAATTTGCCCTGCGCACTTGCTAAGTGCTCAGAGAACAGGTCGTGTATAAATAGGATAGGTTGACAGTAGACAAGTACGCAGGCGGAAACTCGGACATTGTATACCCAGTATTTCTCTCTGTAACCTTCAAATGTTTATAATAGATGAACGTTTAAAGTGATTCTCTTGTCGGTTTACTTTGTGTTGTTTGACTCTCCGCCTAGTCACGGGTATTCCGCACCCGGTCCGACTAAGGAACATACTTGCATGTGACGATCCGCCACACCCGAGGGACCTACAAGTGGTATCAGAGCATTGCTCTTAATTTCGAGTGTTGTGAGTGTGTTTGGAGAGTTTTCTACAGAGATTTTACAAGCAAAAGTGGGTATTTTTGTTGATTTTTGTGATAAAATAGGGGTAGCTCTTGAGCACTATTTTAGAAGCAAAAATCACTAAAAACTGACTTTTGTTGTGTATCTGAGTGTTTTGAGCAACAAATGTTGGTTAGAAACAAGTTTTTGACCCTTTGGCTCATTTTGTTTGTTCATCTGTCCGATTTTTCCATCTCCGGCGAGATTCCAGTGACCGGAATAGTTTGGTGAGAGTTGGTGAAAAGGTGTTCTGCGTACTTACCATATCTGGCAAAAAGTTCAGTCTTGCTGCGTACTTACCAAATACGCAAGACCAATCTTGTGCGTACTTAAGTTATCTTCTACGTACTTATCATTTACTCCTGCGTACTTACTAAGTACGCAAGAGCAAATCCTAACTACGCAAGATCATTTCTCTAAGTGCGCAAGGCCAATATCAAGTGCGCAAGTGTCTCTGACTTTTCTGAAATTTGACTAAGTGTTCACCATGTCAAATCTTCAGAATCTCAGTAATCTTCTGAACTATGACAACGAGATCGGAACCCCTCAGAAACCGCCAAAGTTGCTAAATGTAAATGATTATTCTAATTGGAAAGCACGCTTTGAGCATTACATTTCTTATACCGATTCTTCGTTATAGATACCAATTCTAGAGGGATATAAGCATCCCACACACATCTACCTTGATGAAGTAATGCCCAAGCCAATTTCTAAACTCGATGAAGAAGAAAAGAAAGTTTATGATCGAGAGAAGAAGGCTCACGGTTCGATCACAATGGCCTTGAATATGGAGTTATTCCACAGTTTCAGAGGATATGATAACTCCTAGGATCTTTGGAAGGCGTTACAGAAAAGATTCGAGGGAAATAGTGACATCAAGAAAAGTAAACGGGATCTTCTCAGGAAGTAGTATGAGTGCTTCAGATTTCTGGATAACGAATCTATAGACGAGCTCATCTCTAGATTCTATCATCTGCAAACGGAATTGAAAGCTTTTGAGCTGAAGTATCCTGATAAAGAATTATTGGAAAAGTTTCTGGATGCTTTGCCACCCTAGTTTGAGATGTATACAACCCTGATTAGAGAGAATCCTAAATTCTATGAGATGACAATTGATGAGGAAATTGGAAAGGTTCAAGCTCATGACATGAACCTAAAAAGAAAGGAGAGCTCAGGAAGTCCTCAAATACAAGACCCTTCAATGTATCATGGGACGTCTTCTACAACCAAGTCATCGGGCTCTAGAATTGCCCTTTTCTCTGGAAACTCTCATGAGGAAGAAACTGTGAAGACTTGTGGTGGTCATGCATGCTATGCAGCATCCGGATCAGGTTCTGGATCTCATCAACAACATCTCTCAAGAAATCCTCCCGCTACATCTTCATCTAACCAATCAGCGATAGCCAAGATAGCTGAAGATCATGTGGCTTTATTCTCATCATGCATGCTTGCCTATGAGAACTTCATTGGTGGCAAGCTAACGGATCCTGAAACAATTGAAGAGGATTTTAATCAAGTGGATCTAGATGACATGGAGGACATGGATATTCAATGGAATATGGCCATGATATTGAGGAGAGCCAAGCGTTTCCTGAACAGAACAGGAAGAAAGTTCATTGGCGGGCATTCTAATGCCAAGGTTGGTTTTGACAAATCCAAGGCCAAGTGCTACAAGTGTCTGAACTTTGGACACTTTGCTCGTGAATGTCAAAAGGACAGAGCATCGGCTTCGGGTTTAACCAGACCTAGCCAAGGACACAGCCATGGCTACAATAACTCAAACAACCACAATCAAAGCCAAAGTGGAACGTCCAATGCACTGGTAGCTCAATAGGATGAAAGCTTTGATTGGGGTGTTCATCTGGAGAATGCCATCATTGCACAAACTCAGGTTGTTCTCATGGTTGAGATCATGGAGATGATAGAAGCTGAGAAAAAAGAAGCTAAGGAAAAGGAAGCTTATGTGGTTGACCTAGAAGAGTCTAGTACTACTGTTGCCCTCATGGCTATTGGAGAGGCAACAAGTTCATCGAATGAGTTAGATTCTAATCCTTTTTCTGTCATTTCTTGTTTCAAATGTCTAGGCTTAAAATTTGAAAACTCTAAGCTTCAAGACAAAGTCAAACCCCTTCGTATTGCACCTTTAAGCTACAAAGAAAACGAAAAACGATTTAAAGATTCAATTGAAATGTTGAAGAAAGAAAAACGTGATTATTCACTTAAAATGAGCTATCAACGGCTTCACTTGGATATTGCATACAAGGGGTTAGAGAAAAGGAACAATGAGATCAACAAGCCGCAAAATGAGATCTTGCAGTTGAAATGTACTAATGAGAAGTTGAAAAATTCTCGTTTTGTGGTGGAACACTACGAATCCGTAGTGAGACAAACGAATGGCTTAGAGGTAGGTACTAATGCCATTCCTCCACCAGTTAGCGGGAAATTTGTCAACGGCTTAGTAGACATTGATCTAACTTTCCTTGATGAGTAGTCAGGTAAGGATGATTCCTCAAACAAGGATGATTCCTCAAGTAAGGCCAACTCTGCATCTGATGAGGAGTTCTTTATTGCTTCTGATGATGGGTCGGTTAACACCTGCCCTGAAGTAGTATCTGAGGAGTTGTAATCTGAACAGAAAGTCAAGAAAAACATTATCACTAATAGTGACAATTGTATTTTAACTGAACTTGATATCATTGAATCAACTGATAAATTAAAGGTAATGCTTTATGGGGGGTATAAAAATCTTAATCAAGTTAAGAAAGAAGCTTTTTCAGCTCACTATGGGCTTGGTTATAAAGAAAATTTTCAAAAATAATATACTCCTAAAAACCAATCTATATCGGGTCAAACTCCTGTTCACAAACCAACTCCTCCTGCTCACAATGCTGAGTCATCTAATACCAGATCTAATGAGCCTTATAGGAGTACTTACATAGACAAGAGGACTTGCTTTCACTGTGGTACGGTTGGTCACATTTTTGTGAACTGCCCTTCTAAGAACCATGGCAAACGGCCAATTGTTTCACAACTGGCTGTCATTCCTAAGTCACCACAAGTAAAGCATCCCAAAAGTCCAAAGACAAATGTGGTGAAACCACCAATAAAACCGATGGTAAAGCAAAAGATAACCTCTGAGGCTAAATCATTTGTTTCAAGAAAGGGAAAGCACCCTGCCAAACCTTGTGCATCTACCTCTGGTGGTGAGAAATCTGTGGTGAAACTCTCTAAGCCATAGAGGAGGAGAAGGAATAAGAGGTTGAGAAAGCTTGAACAACTGACTGGAGTTCAATCAGGTGAAGCTTCCATTAGTTCATCGGCTGTTGTTGAACCTAAGTCTACTGTTCCAGTTAAGAAACAGAAGAGATACTGGATTGCCAAATCTAAAGGTTCTCAATCTCCTAGTCCTAATTCTTCTAAGGATTCATCCATTTTGAACAGTCATGACTGTGAGTTAAAAGAGGTTGTTTATTTTGAAAAAGACGGACGACCCAAGACCACTATGGCTTGGGTCTCCAAATCTAACTAATTCTTTTTGTGACTCATGTAGGGACATTCGAAGGGTACTATCTCTAACCGTTGGTATGTAGATAGTGGATGCTCCCGGCACATGACAGGAAACATGGCCTTGCTTCAAGACGTGAAACCATTCAGAGGCGGCTATGTGGCCTTTGCTGGAGAGAAAGGCGGCAGTATCACGTGTCAAGGCGTGGTATCAAATGGTTGTGTCAGTTTTGACAATGTCAACTTTTCCGAGCAGCTGAAGCATAACCTGTTGAGTGTCTCCCAAATGTGCGACAAGGAGTACTCGGTGATGTTTGACAAGAATGAATGCTTGATACTCAAACCTGGTTTTGAAGTTCCTAAAGATTGGATTCTGATGAGAGCACCAAGGACAAACAACACCTATCAGATCGATATGAGCGTGGCAACAACCACCTCATCAGTTGCTACTTGTTTGCTTACCAAAGAGACAGAACTTGACTCTATCTTGTGGCATAGGAAACTCGGACATATTTCTTATCGTAAAATGAATCATCTCGTCTGAAACGGTTTGGTAACCGGTGTTCCTAAGCTGAGATTTACCGTTGCAGATGACTGTATGCCTTGTAAAAAGGGCAAACAGCAACATAAGTCTCACAAGCCCATGCTCCAAAACTCCATCGATACCCCTTTGGAGCTATTACATATGGATCTGTTTGGCCCCGTAAGTATCAGGAGTATTGGAGGTAAGTCATACTGTCTGGTTGTAACTGATGATTTCTCACATTTTTCTTGCGTGTATTTTTTAGGTACGAAGGACGAAACTGCTGACATTCTTCAATACCTGATCCTGAGCTTGGAATCTATTTGCAAGTTGAAGGTTAGAAGAATAATGAGTGACAACGGAACTGAGTTCAACAATAACTTGATGGAACTTTTCTGTCTCAAGAAGGGGATCCGTCACGAATTCAGCGCCCCGTACACGCCTCAGCAGAATGGAGTCGCAGAACGAAAGAACAGAACCTTGATCGAGACTGCAAGGACAATGCTGTCAGATGCAAAGCTTCCTGACACTTTCTAGGCAGAAGCAGTTAATACAGCTTGTCACGTCTTGAACAGAGTTCTGGTTGTGAAGAGGCACAACAAGACTTGTTATGAGTTGATCAACAATCAGCTTCCCAATCTTGATTACCTAGTTCCTTTTGGTAGTCCCTGTTCCTTGTTGCTACAGTACAAAGCGGTAGAAGGCATCTTCTTAGGATACATTGCCAACTCGCCTTGCAAGAGAGTGTACAACATAGGAACTCGTACAGTCTAAGAATGGTTTGAAGTGGATTGTAGTAAACACAACATTCCACCACAACCAACTGGTCCAGCTCGGGGTTTTGATTATGATGCGTTATTCAAGTCATTCAATCTTCCTGATTTGTCTGCAGTTGATGCCGCAAATGTATATGAATTATTGGGTAGCAGTGATGACTCCAATTTCTCAACTCGTTCTACTGTACCGATTGTAACTCCTGATTCCAATGCTGCATCTGCATCTGGAACTCTTAATGGTGATAACAGTGAATATGTTCATGTTGACGGAAATGACGGTGAAGCTAATCCTAACACTAGTGTAGGAAATGAAGCTCCAGCTAATCCAATTAACATTGAATCTTCTTCTTCTTCTGGAACACAGGATGTGGGGGAGTTAAGCACGAACCTTGATTCAGAAATTTAGGAACCGAATGTACCAGAGGCGAGAGTGCATAAGAATAATCCAATTGACAACATTATTGGTGATCCTCATGCCGGTGTTCAGACTCGTCATCGAACCATTACTGAGAACACTAGTCTGTACTCGGAGATACTTGACACTGGTGTCATGGAAACATGTATGCATGCTGCATTCGTGTCCCAGTTAGAGCCGAAGAATGTGAAGGAGGCTCTCGCTGACAACTGCTGGATTGAGGCAATGCAAGACGAACTGTCTCAATTCCAAAAGTTGGATGTGTGGGATTTGGTTAACTTTCCAAGGGGCGTACAACCAATTGGCACCAGATGGGTGTTCAAATGCAAGACGGATGATCGTCTTGTTGTGGTGAAGAACAAAGCAAGATTGGTTGTTCAGGGTTTTTATCAACAAGAGGGCTTGGATTACACAGAAGTATATACCCCAGTTGCTAGACTTGAAGCCATTCGACTGTTTCTAGCTTATGCCTCATATGTTGGCTTCAAGGTCTATCAACTTGATGTGAAGAGTGCTTTCCTATATGGAAAAGTACATAAAGAGGTCTACGTCACTCAACCTCTCGCCTTTGAAGATCCGCATAATATCAATAAAGTGTATAAGCTCGACAAAGCACTTTATGGTCTTCATCAAGCGCCACGGGCATGGTATGAGACGTTAACTAAACATCTACTTTCAAATGGTTTCGACCGTGGACAGATTGACTCGACCCTCTTCATTAGGAAAGCAGGAGGTGACATTCTTCTTGTACAAGTCTACGTCGACGACATTATTTTTGGATCTACAAATGAAGGGATGTGTAGGGAATTCGAACAGGTGATGAAGTCCAAGTTTGAAATGAGTAACATGGGTGAATTGTCGTTCTTCCTAGGTCTGCAAGTCAGTCAAAGAGAGGATGGCATTTATCTGCATCAAACTAAGTATGTGCTGGACATCTTGTCAAAATACAAGATGAATGATAGCAGTACTTATGCACACCTATCCCAGTCAATCATGTTCTGCATCCTGACAAAGATGGAAAGGATGTGGATTGCAGATTGTACCGTGGGATGATCGGATCACTTATGCATCTCACAGCTTCAAGACCCTACATAATGTTTGCTGTGTGCTTGTGCTCAAGGTTTCAGTCACAACCGAAGGAGTCCCATATGATAGTTGTGAAGAGGATTTTTAGATACTTGAAAGGGAAACCCCGATTGGGTCTTTAGTATTCTAAGCAGCAGTCATTTGACTTCAAAGCCTACACTGATTCAGACTATGGCGGTTGTAACCTTGATAGAAAGTCAACTTCTGGTGGATGTCAATTCTTGGGAGACAGACTGGTTTCCAGGCAGTGTAGGAAGCAGTCAACGGTTTCTGTCTCAACATGTGAAGCAGAATACATTGCTGAAGCGAGCGGTTGTTCTCAGATATTGTGGATTCAGTAGCAATTGAGAGACTACAGCTTAAACTTCACTGGAACTCATCTGTTCATTGACAACAATGCCACAATGTCCATCACAAATAACCCGGTGAAACATTCCAAAACTAAACATATAGAAATTCGCCATCATTCCATCCGTGATTGTGCTAAAAAGCATTTAATTGAACTTGTAAAGGTTCACACGGATGACAATCTTGCTGACCTTTTCACTAAGGCATTTGATCGATCCCGTTTTGAGCATCTTGTCAACTTGATATTAATGTTCAATCCTGAGTGAAAACTTATTTTCTTAAATCAATTCAATTCATGAAAGTTAAATTTTATATCTTTTAAATTTTCTGTATAGTTCTTTTAATCTTCAAAATATTTTACAAAATCAAAAACAAAATAGAAAATGGAGAAAATTTCAAAATTAACTTGAGAAAAGAGGAAATGATAGTACATCAGAAATGATCTAAACGCCATAGACTGCTCGTATGGGAAATGATTGCGTCATGCTTACTTAATTGTTTAAATTGTTATGTTCTTAATATGCTTATTTACAAATAATTTGAATTGTCAGTAGGCTGTAGGCATTTTTGAATCACTAGTAGTATGGAAACTAAATCTAAAATACAATTGTGATTTGTACCCATGTATGCTAGTGTGTGTGAGTAAAAGAATGCAAAAGATCATTATCAGATAAAGGATGTTAGATTTTGGCAATAATTTTCTTCTGAAATAAGTTTCGGGTTTTATCTTTAGCACAATTAATGCGGTTCATCTCACTGCCCATACTCACAAGTATGCAATGAGAGATTGAATCAAGACATGTCTCTACATCAACCGTGGAGCATGTATTCACCCTTGAATCACTCCTGATTCATTGAAATCAAATCCAGATAAAAGTTGGATTCCCCTACCCTAATACTCAAACACCATATTCATTATCCTGAATCATCATACCGATATTCACTGAAGAAATCAAATGAAACCAAGACAAGTGAATCACTCGATTCTGAATCTTATGATTCCTGATAATCCTTATGAATTCTGCTTGATTTTTCCTGTGCTAATTGATGTAGCTTCATTCTGAAAATTTAGAAAATAATTGGAAAAATCTTAGATGCCTTGAGATAGTGCAACTTACATTACTGTAGCATATCAGTGGGGTACACATTGTATATCCTAATCAATACCTTAACACACAAGAACGTGATACAAAGATGCTTATAGTTTCAAATCTTATAATATTGTCAACTTAAATTACTTGTTTATGTGCTTATTACGTATGAATAAATAGTAATCCATGACATGATCTCATATTCTTTGATGTTTATATTGTATCGTTTTTGCTATATGTTAGCCTGATATGATCATCTGCTCGTGTCTTTGATAAAAAATAGTTTGTGTGAATATGTGTATATCTCTATCTTGAAAAGATAAAAAAAAATTAAGTTTGTGTGTAGTTCAAATTTTAATCAGAAAAGCCAAAAATATTTGTGTTTAACCTTCCCAAATTGATTTTGAATTCTCTTGATTGAATGTTTTTATCTTGTTCGTTATTTGACTTGAAATCTTCATAATTTGAGTTGAAAGTTTGCGCACATAAGGGTCTCTACGTACTTGATAAGTGCGCATGAGGTAAACTCTGCGTACTTAACAAGTACGCAAGAGTTAAGTCCTGCGCACTTAGTAAGTATGCAGGAGTTAAGTCTTGCGCACTTAGCAAATACGCAAGACCTTTTTGTGTTGGGTATAAAAACAGTACTTAGAAAATTTTCAGAATTTTTATCTCATTCAAATTTCTCTCAACTGTTGAAATTCCTTCCGCCATTTTTACTCAAAAATTCGAGTGTCCTAACCGATTTTTCGTCCCGTGTCTAGTTCCATCATCGTATTACAATCTCTTGGTGAGAATCTAAGGACATTCCATCCACAAAATCACAAATTATGGACCGATTTAGACTTTCAAAAAAATTAGGGTTTAATTCGTGATTTTAGTCAAATGTTTGGTTGTTTTGATAAAACATGATAATTAAAACTTGTTTAGAATCCGTAATCGACCCTTAATCAGTCCTTAATCGCCATTGATTTTGACCTTTGACCCTCGATTGACCGAAGGTTTGTCTGGGTCGTCAATTAGGTTAAAATTGTAACAAATGTAGCAGTTGATTGGTGTTGATATTGGTCCCATAGGCTAGAATCATATATTTCGACCTTCTGGTGACCTAATCTACATCAATTTTTAGCATCTGTTGAAAAAGTTGGATTTCTGAAAAATTGAACAAGTGCGTTTCTTGCGCACTTAACAAGTACGCAAGAAGTAATTCTTGCGTACTTGCTAAGTACGCATGAGCAACACTTATGAAATTTTCCAAGTCTGGAAATTCAGTTCAATGAGTAACTGCTATACTTAGTCATGTGTATTCAATTCCAATGAAACTCGTTGTTCTTATTATGTTTTCTGTGTGTTTTTGCAGTTATGGCCCGTGCGTTTACAAATGAGTTCAATCTTCTAGCACATACTGAACCGGAATGGAAGGGTGCTGCACTACAGTACCGAGAGATAGTTGAATTCTTGAACCGTTCAAGAATCAGCTATGCTATTTCAGCAGACCCGTTGTTTCAAGACCGTATCTCGAGCAGTTCTGGGAGACCGCAGAGCATGACTGCACGGTAACCCCCAATGTCATACGGGCTACTGTGGCGGGTCATGATATCGCCTTTTCTGAAGACACAATTAGACGGGTCTTGCAATTCCGAGATCTCTCCACCGACCCAACAGCCTATCCTGACTACTTTGTGGATGGGTGTTGGAGGCAGCGTATGGGGTACGTCGGTGTAAGAGATTATGCTTCATACAAGAAAATGTGGGTGCTCGATCAATGGAGATATTTTGCCCACGTCATGATCATGTGCATCTCTTCAAGAAAGGCGGGAAAGGATGCAATGGGTCATGATCTTGCTAAAGCCATGGTTGGCCTATCTCTCAACAAGGGCTACAACTTCTCAAGATACATATTCAAAGCCATAAATGATCAGATAAACACGGCCGAGAGGTTCAGGTTCTTGTTATACCCAAGGTTTGTGCAACTTCTGACAAATGATGCATTGCCAAACCTACCTGCTACTGGGAGAGATTGCAAGTCAAGAGGGTGGACAAGAGGGTGTTTGCACAATTCTAAAAACCAGGCAGTGTAGAACCTACCTGGGTCATCTTCAATGAGAAGAGGAAGGCCATAGGCACACCCGAGAAGAACGACAAAGGTGACCCTTCCTGAGTCATCTTCAATGAGAAACGACAATCAACAAGCAGTGAGTACGAGCCAGATTCTGACTCGGACGCTGCTATTCAAAGACAAAGAAGAGAAAGTATTAACAAACAAAGGTGGGATAGGTAGCAACATGCTATTCCCAGTGAGGTAGAGGTTAGTACTCAGCAGCAAGTACAAGTATCAGCTGCAAGTACTGATTCAGCATCTACCCCACCTTCACAGCAACTATACCGGCGAAAGCGGAGAAGGCCACAGGTACAACCTGATGTGGCGATCACTTCTATCACAGAGGAGGTTCATGTGATAGTGACACTCCATGTATCATCTGTCCTTGTGACGGTGACTACTCCTATTCTTACAGAGTCCGTCACCATCACACCTTCCATCACTCCTACAACCATCATCACATCCACAATCCTTACAACCACCATTGAACCGATCAGTCAACCCTACAACTATGGCGAGTTTACTCAGGGTTTTGACTTCCATACTATCTTCTCATCCCCACTTCATAATGCTGAAGCGTCTTCGTCCAGGAATCCTGATCCTAATGATGCAAGGATAGAAACTCTGGAAACCCAAGTGGCTACTCTACTAGAAACTGTTCAGAAATCAAAGCAGGAATCTGATGCGCAACAGGCTCAGATAAATCCGTTGGTGGACGAAGTTACAATTCTGAAAAGCCAAAGGACGGGGACGGAAGAGAGACTAGCTAATGTAATGGCCCAGAACGAGCTACTGAACAAGACAAACACTATGATTCTGGGAAACACGTCATCTCTTGAGCTTCGGTTTGAGATGCAGCGAAAAGAGCATGACATGATGGTCAAATTAATTGCTGATCTGACTAAGAAGCTAGATGCTCAGGGGGAGAAAGATAAAGAGAAAGAGAAGGAGAAGACATCTAAACCTACCGGTGATGAGTCTTGTCATCCTGTTGATTTGACGAAGGATGATGACAAAGACAAGTATCCCAAAGTCGGTCCTAGTGGAAGTGAGCATCAAGCTTTGGCAATCGTGCCCATTTATGCTATTCCAATGGTTGAGGGGGAGTCTACTCATCAGGAAGGTGGTGATACTTCTGGTGGTGATAAAGGAAAGTCAGCGGCTGATGTTCTAAAGGATATATCTGACGATGAGATCTTATACTTAGAGCCTGACTATTCCAAGGAAGCACAGATCGAGGCTCTCTACAATCTTGAAGAAGGAGAGATCGACTTTGGTGATGATTGGGATGAAGATGATGATGTAGTTATTAAAGTTCCCAAGGGTGACGGGGAAGGAGAGTGTGAGTTCGAAAATGGAGAGATCTTCGAAGTTCCATCCTTTGAATCTCAGCTCGACACAGGTTCAGTCGAGTCTACTAGTAATGTTGAAGCATCGACTGAAGCCTCCCCGGCCGACCCTACACCTGTGGATCCAGAGGCACAGAAAGATAAAGATATGCCTGCTAGTTCATCAAAGGATCCGGATCCTGTTTGGCAAAAGACGTCTATCATAGACAAACAAGGAGCACCAGGGATGATCTTGGCTGTAAGGTTCGAGGAAGATAAGCAGTTGTTTGCAATCAAACGATCTGGGGAGGGGGTTCAATACTTGAAACCAACCAGTGAAGCGTTCAACTCCTTACCTAAATACGACCTCGTGAACCTAGCAAACCGAGAGCTACTTGGTCACTCAAATCACGCAGTAGCGATGGGTTTGTGGCAGGTTCTACAACGGGAAGCAAGATCTGGGAAGTTTGAAGTGTTCAAGCCTTAAGTCCCCAAGCGAGTCAAGGATAAGAATGCTAGACATCCTGTGACTAAGAAACGCTTAAATAAACTGGTATACAAGCCAGTGCTATGTGAAACCAAGATTCCCCTGAGCAAGTTAACTCAGGATATCCTCGGTGACATGTGGTACTGGTACGTAGATCCTAAAACGGGCGAGGCTGTGGTGATAGGAAAGGTACGGTCAGAAAGTGGATGCTTAGTGCCGAGGGAACTAATCATAATATTTGATGAAGTCTGCTTCATAAATTTCTCTTGAAAGATCTGGAGGAACTAGCAGACAGGTATTGCATGCATACGGACGAATGGAAAAAGTTCATTGCTTCTAAATATGACAAGGTGATCAATTTTTGCCTCGACTACATGAAGAAGATGGAAGCTAAAGATGCAGAGCTGTGAAGACCGAAGACTAAAGAGTGAAGACCGAAGACGATCCAGAGCTGTTGTCAAGGGGGAGTTTGTTGAAGCACTTTCGTGTTACAAACACTCTGGATAGAGTCTTAGTCTTGTACTTTCATTGTATGTATTTGTCTTTATTTGTAAGTGTCTGTATGTATTAGTTATCGAGTTGTATTTACTAATGCATGTTGATAGTTGCTGAAATCTCTAAGTGTTTTGCGCACTTGTATATGCGCAGGAATTAGTTCCTGCGTACTTAGCAAGTATGCAAGAATACCTTGCGTACTTGCTAAGTACGCATGAGCAATTTGCCCTCAAGTGCGCAGAGATCAGGTCGTGTATAAATAGGATAGGTTGATAGTAGACAAGTACGTAGGCGGAAACTCAAACATTGTATACTCAGTATTTCTCTCTGTAACCTTCAAGTGTTTATAATAGACGAAAGTTTAAAGTGATTCTCTTGTCGGTTTACTTTGTGTTGTAAGACTCTCCACCTAGTCACGGGTATTCCGCACCCGGTCCGACTCAGGAACACACTTGCATGTGACGATCCGCCACACCCGAGGGACCTACATCTCAAAAGTTTGATGTATATTTCGTTTTGTTACTTATTTAGTCTATTATCAGAAAATATAAACAAAATGTGATTTCTTTATGTCTGTAAAGGTATTTCAGTGGTTCTTCTATTTTATGTCTTTGATTTGAGTCAATATGTTGAACGGATTGCGTGTAAGGGGTGTCGGTTTTAAAATTTCATGTTTTCTGAGTTTTGCTTTGCTTTGGCGACACTGCTTAGCGTCGCCGGTTTGTCTAGCGACACTCTTAGTAGTGTCGCCGAGGAATCTTTTGTGTCTATATATACCATTTTTGAATTTCAAAACAACTTTCTTCTTCTCCAAGCATTTTACACTCTCATTTTCACACACATTTTCTCTCTCTCTTAGATCTTCATTTTTTACTCGATTGTTCTTATTTCTCCCGGATATCACTTACAAAAGGTAATGATATTGCTTCGTGGTTGTTTTCTAGGTGGTTTAGAGTGATAAAACTCCTCATTTGAGTATTGGAATGGACTGGAAAGAAAAATCAAGGGTTTTGACGTTGATTGTGTTCTTCGGGTGACACTACTCTTGCGGCGACATTCATATGGCGACACTCTTCATCAGCCCAAGTTCATAACTGGTCAGCGACACTCTCCGGCGACACTCCCTGTGTCTGGCGATCTTGTGTCCAGTGACACTTTGGTGTGTAGCCTACACAACTGACCAGCGACACTCACCCATCAACACTTCTGTCGCCAAGACTTAGTCTGGAGACATTGTGTCCAGCGACATTCCCTTGTGTCGCTCAAGTCTCTAATCAGCGACATTCCCGGCGACTATATCATTGTCGCCTGATATTTGCCCGGCGACACTAATTTTTTTTATTTTTGTTTTTGCCTTTTTTTATTTAACGGTCTTTATAATACAATATTTTATTCTTATCTATGCAGACAAATGGCAAATCTTATCTTTTACTCAAGGCACAACGTGGGGGCCTTACTTAATGAAGAGATACAAGGAAATTGAGACGTTGTTAGATGGCTACAACGATCCAAGGTTAATCATGCCATCTCTTATGACATACCCGTTTATGAGGAGCAAATAAGACAGTTTTGGTATACTGAGTCATTCATAGCCGATACTACTCCTCCATATATAAAAGCCATTGTTAATGGAAACGACGTCAGGATTCGGGAAACTACTGTTTGAGCTATCTTGCAACCGAGAGACCATGAAGAAGACCCGTATTGTGATAATGACTTAATAGTTGAAGAAGGCTTTAGGAGAATGGGGTATGAAGGGGATTTCAGAAAGGAGATTAAGAAGACTCTTCTGTCTAGAGAATGGTGTTTCATTACCCACGTATTTGTCGTTTGCCTCTCACGCAGAAAGGGAGGATACGATGCAATCAATTATGAGTGGGGAAATGCTATGCTCAGACTGTGTCAAGGAGAGCCAGTGAATATCTCTCACATCATCTTCGGCAGGATTACGGGATCACTGACATTAAATACTATGAATGGCAAAATGGCAAAATCAAGCAGAGTGTGGATTTGTTGCCGGAAGTCTGGACTTCCAAGTCGCGTACTAAGATCAAAGTCAGATTCTCTTATTATTATTGTTTTTATGTTCTGTTTTTTCTGGTCTGAACTTCCGGTTTCCTTCCGCTCCGGCTACGGGGGAGCTTGGTTTAAAAAAGCATGAGGCGAGGCGAAGCATTTCGGTCCCAAAATCCGAGGCGCCACGCCTCAAGCGCGAGGCAAGGGCTTCATGTATGCATGGCACTAAAACTAAAAAATTAATAAAAAATTTATTATGCATGGCACATTTCACTTCTTAATCATAAACACAAAACATACTTTAATACTTAAAAGTTAAAAGTTTAGAACATAATTAAACATTCATAAAAACATAAATAATTGTCTCTAATCAGTCATTCATCAAAAACCCAAACCTCATCTCCAACAAGATCAACATCAACCAATCCAATGTCTTGATGGAGGGACTGATTTCTTGAGTGGCGTCGCAGATTTAGTCGATGAAATCTTGCTCCTGCTGGAGTGGCTCCAACGTCGCTGATTTAGGGTTATTGAATGGTCTCGCTGATTTAGGTTGTGTTAAATTGGTCGCAGGTTTAAAGCCCAAATTGGTTTAAAGGATAGGTCAACCATTTTAATTGTCCAAGTCCAAAGCCCAAATTATAGACCAGCCCTAATGAATACATTATAGAGGTTAAACAAAGTCAGTTGGAAGGTAGGTTATTCAGTTGGAGTGGTTAATTCGGTTTTGTAGGAAAAACGAATTCAGTTGGTCCGCGAGACAAGGGGAGCTATCCCATCCAGCATCAAATCAACTTTGTATAATAAGCTCCATACTTCCTAAGCCGTATTAAAGCTTAACTTAAAATACTAATGATTGATAACACTAAAATCACCGAGTTGACCATTTGGCTCAAACAACAATTGATGTATTTGTCCTCGTTTATGTTTTCATATATGCATTTATAGACAACAACTATATCTAATCAGCAACTTTTTGCCTATATATATTATGTTATATATAATGCTACAATTAAAAATACATATATATATATATATATATATTTATATATATATATAAATAATTAAATAATAAACTAAAATACACGAGACGAGCCTGGCCCGAGTCTAAAAACCTATTAACGAGCTGAGCCCAAGCTTAAGAAACTACTTACGAGGCGACCTAGAGCTCTCCAAATTTAAACTAGGCGAGCTCGGGCTGGGCCGGCTTGTTTACACCATAAAAGAAGGGACTTAGAATGATGGTTGTTATTTGAATTTTTGTTTTGGCTCGGCTATGAGAAGATCACGGTACCAAAGACCAAGTTCAGTGTCATCCATTTTGATGTTTCAGAGAGTAGAGCCAGACACCAGAATTATTTAAAGAAAAACATCTACTATGGACCTAGATGATTGAAAGTCTTGGTTTTAAATTGTGCGCATAATGCGTTAGGCGCCCGTTGCGTCATTTATAGCGCATCGCGGCATCTGATGCGTTGCGTTTACATAATGCTCTAATAATGCGCCGATTTCGCATAATGCGGTCATCGCAAGATGCGTTATATTGCTTGCAATATGAAAAAAAAAAAAAGATTTTTCTATTAGGGTCGGATGACCGCAAGATGCGTTATATTGCTTGCAATATGGAAAAAAAATTATTTTTCTATTAGGGTCGGATTATTCATTTGAAAATGGGTTCCAGCTTGAATTAGAGTATTAGATTTAGACCTGTTGTTTTATGTTTAATAATGTCCTTTATGTTTCATTGGTGTTTTCTGTTTAATAATATGATAACATAATATGTTCTCTATTTGATTGTTAGAGTATTACATTGATGTTTTTGTTTGATAATATGATTACATAATATACTTTACAACTTATTATGTATAATTAATATTTTAGTATTTAAAACCAAATTGAAAGTGGACTGTAGAAGTGGTATACAATATTACTTAAGTCTTAAGAAATAAACCATCTAGGTCCACTTCACTTTTTAGTTAAAAAGTGTGAAGCACTATAAAAGTAATTCAAGCAGAATAAAGCATGTTATATTAGAATGTGTAGAAAGAAAGACAACAAGAACAGTTTGATAACATGTGTTTAACAAAAGTGGATTAATAAGGAACATAGCATAACAAGATGAGAACATGTGCAAGAGATGATAACTGGAACAAAAGGCACCCATCTCTACATTCCTTCCAGAATAAAAATACCAAATAGTTTTTCATCTATGAGTCCCTTTTCATTACTACCCTCAGTAAGAAAAATGCACCATCAATCACATGAAAAGATACAGTGGAAATGTAAACATGATTAAACAAGAAATACACACTAGGCATGTATCAGTAAGGGTTGGGATAGTAATACCCGGCTCCGTTAACTGGCGGATACCCATATGGCATCATGGGTGGTTGTCCAGGAGCTATATAACCGCCGTTGTTGATGCTGGTCAAACTACTTTGACCTTGCATTCCGTTCCTGGAGTACTGTTGCCAGACCATCTGTTCTTGCACAAGCAGATGTTGTTTCTTCTCCATATCTGCCATTTGGACATAAGAAGGTGGAGGGACGCTTAACGATGCTGCAAATGGGTCTCCTCCAACTGTTTGAACTGACCCGTCTGGGGCAGGAAGTGCTAATACAGGTGTGGCGGTTTTCCCTGGCAATGCCACACTGCTAGCACTACCACCACTTAACTGGGCGGTGCTAACATGTTGCCTCACCATTCCTTGGTCATACATTCCATTAAGAAGCAAAGGGTCAAGCCCACCACCCATTGCCGCCTTCTGTTTCTCTAGATTACTAGCGGTTTCCACCAATGCAAGTTCCCAATCGGCTTTTCCAGGTTCTGCAGCTGGATTCTGCCAAGCAGATGTTACCTCCGGCTCACCAGTGGATCCAAATGCTTCCCAGTTACCGTTGGTTTTGTTTGCTGCTGGACCTGCAAACAATGCCAATGCAAATCTATTTCCTTGATCATCTGCTGTCAAAGCTGCGTCCTCTCTTAAATCCACTAAATCCCCGGTGTGTTGTGGTTCAGCCTTGGGCGGCTCAGGAACAGGTTCTGGAGGTGGTGGTGGAGTCTCTGGTGCGGGCAATGCTTTTATCTCATTCATATCATATTCTTGCTCTTCCTCTTTTACCTGTTCCACAACCTCTGGTTTCTTTTCTGGGCTATCCATAGCCTTGGCTCTATCTCTAACAAATTCCTCCAACGTCTCCAGTAATTTAGCAGTTATCTTCTGAACTTCAGGATAATCTGAAGATCTTGCAATGCCCATATCCTTGCACCAATTGTAGAAGCCCACAAGCTCATCAATCTGCTTTGCAGCACTAACATAAGCATCGAATGCTTTCACGCAATCCCGATACTCCATATCAAAGAAACGATCAAGCAAGATGGCCAGAACTTCACATATATCTGCATAAAGCTTGAAACTTTCTTGCACAACAGGATAAAGAGAAACCAACACCAACCTGCTGTTTCTTGCCAGACCCGTGGGTCTACATGACAAGACCCTATCCAATAACCTCTGTAAATGCCCCATCTTTCCAAAAATCCTTTCGGGTTTCATATCCCTCAAAGGTGTCACAGTATTCTTCCCCTGAGAGGATCCCTCTCTCACGTCTCCAAAAGATCTCGACCTCCTCATATTTCCACCATACCCAGGGTTGTCATTGTAACCGTAATCATCGCCATGATATGGAGGGGACCTCCACCGTTCCTCCCTGAACCTGTCCGGTTCATCACTACCGTTGTTTTGCTTCCTCTCATAGGCAATCAAATCCAGCTTCTGATCAAGATAAAAACCATAAGTCCTCACAAATGTAGAGTGATCCCACGAATTTGAATGGGCCTCATCACGGAAATCTGACATGTTAAGCAACCTTGTCCCTTTCCTCGTAGCATACATGATTTCCTGCTGGAAAACCATGTCCCCATCGTTCAACAATCGGTGGACTAGAACCAAACACTTGAGTGCCACCATCCAATCACGAGTCTTGCTCAACCGTTTAGACACCGCATGAACACAGGTACTCACATAACCTCGGGAGTAGGATGTCAGCTGCAAGATCTCTCGGATGTACTTCTCACCAACTGGATCATCATCATGACTGGTGGCTTTCACAATAGCAACCTCGAGCTCAGGGGCCATGTTGCTAGCCACCTTAGCTATTCCAATACTCGTTTGATCTTTTACGGCACCCATGGCCTTTCGCAAGGCCATATTTCCCTTTTCTTCTTGTACAAAACCCTAAAAGAACCTACACAAAGCAAATAGATTGAAAAATTGAAGTACTTAACAATAAGAAATCAACATATTACAACTTTAGACGAAACTAATACAGTAATACTTCATTTAATTCTAATGAATCCCCAAAAATCACGATTAGAATCGAATCTAAAAAGCTTAAATTAACAAAATGCATAAAAAAAAAGCCAACAAATCTAGACTTCATAATTTTCTAGCTAAATCATGAAAATAAGTCATAATTATAATCAAACTGTAACCGATTAAATATCTATACGGAATCAGGACCCTAGCTAATTGTTTTACTTCGTAATAACTAAACCAAATCCAAATTAATCATGCATCAACGATCACACAAACTTACGAAAAACAACAACTAAAAACTTAAATTTTAGCTTCTAACTAAGATGCAGCTTTAGCGAAATTGAATTGACCTAAAAATCGTACCGATAGAAAGGATGACCAGCGGATGATTAGATCCGTTGACTTTATAGACAATCGAGTCTAGTTCAGATCGGAAGTCTAAGAAGCAGCATCTGGTGGCGCGTAGTGTTTTCGTCTCGCCGGAGATCGCTCGACGTGGTGAGCTGAAATTTGTGTAGAGACGGAAAGAGGAATGGGATAAAGACTTACGAGGTGGAGGGTCGTTGATTATGGGCCGTTGGATGAGTGAGACCTGGAAAATAATAATAAAGGAAGGTTCTATGTTAAGAGGACCAGATCTTTTCAGGATAATATGTTATTGGTTTAGATTTTAGAATACAAATATTGCAAGAAATGATTTAGATGAAATCATGATATCGATAGACCGTTTAGTAAGCTCTTAGATTTATTCGGTTTGTTTCACGATTTAACTTTTTTAACGGCTCAATGTTTGACGGTTTAATGATCCAGAGTCCGGACTTAAAAATGATAGTGTAAGTCATTGAACCAATAGTGAATTTTTTTTAATTTCTCTTTTTGTTATATTTTAAAATATATAATTATGTATATGTCTTATATTCATTTATTATTTTGAAATTTTGATTTTTTTATACATGCTTACGGTTAAAAAAAATAATAAATCGACTTAAAACTATCAAAATCAAAACTTCAAACCGCTAAAACCAATGAATTCGGCCGACCCATCACCCACCAAGTCGCCAACTTTGTTGAGTGTGATTTGCCGTTTTTCAAAACTATAACGGAGAGTTTTGAGTTTAAAATTTTATGCAAAACCATTAATTTTTATTTTTGTTTTAAAAAATATAATATATTTTCAGAAAACGTGTATCAGTGGTAATTTTGATCTTCAAGAATATAATATACTTATAATAAAAGATATTTATAGAAAGTAATGTATTTAAGTCAACATCACTTCTTAATAATGTGGTTAAAGTTGGACGTCAAACCGGAAACTCGAACCCTAACAGTTCGGTTGGCATGGGTAGAACCAACACGTGTTAGTTTAGACGAGTAGCCGTTGAACCGATGAACCAGTTCAATGGTTGTACTACTTTTGAAGTTTTGAGTAGAAAATTTTTTTACAAAATATTTTTTTTTAATTATAAGATTTAATCTTGAGACCTTTTTATAAACATATGAAAGTGTTTGACAAGTAATCTATATCTATACTATATAATAAATAAAGGTTTTCTATGTCACGGGTCGCCTCTATATTCATTCTAATCATTTTTTTCTCGCATCTCTCTCTTACTAAATACACATCTATCTTTTAATAATAATATATATTTTAAAGGAAATACTAATTATATATTAATAAAACACATTTATTTTAAATTATCCATTATTATAAAAAACTTTGAAATCTAATTATATAACTTTTATTTTCAATCAAATAGTAAATTAAAGTCTAGTAATATTAAACAGTAATTAACGTATTTTCGAAACCCAATTATATATTAACTTTTACATATTTTGAATTTTGTTTTTATCCTTTGTATATGTAATACATTTTTACACCTGTAAAATATATAAATAAATATTTAAGAATTTTATGTATTGATATTTTTCACCATGTGTGTAGTACACAGGTTCTAAGCTAGTTTAAAAATATATTGATATTATATTTCAGGGTATCTAAATTAAATGTCATAACCCAAAAATTATTTTGTTTTTTTTTGTAGGTCCCTCCGGGGTGCGTGTCAGATCGTGATCGTGTGTGTGTAGCCTAGTCAACACAAGTGCGGAATCCTCGTGACTAGGTGGAACAATGTAAGACGACAAATGTAAACATGATAATAACAAGTACTCGTACTCAAAATACTCTGTCTATTAAAGCAACTATTTACAATCACAACTACAGACACTTGAAATGACTTCTTGACTGATACAATGATAAACCGTACGTACTTGTGTGTGTGATTACAACTCTCTTGAAATGTGAAACAGACTTGCCTATTTATAGACCCTGGTCATGCGTACTTGTAAGTACGCATGAACAACCTTCATGCGTACTTACCTAAGTACGCATAACCAATTGTGTACTTGACAAATACGCAGGAAGACTTTCCATGCGTATTTGTTTAGTACCCAATAAACATACAACTTACAAACGTCAAACAATACAGTTCAGATAAAAGTAAATTACAACTCGATCAACAACAAGACAACACAAATACATACAAATACATAAAGACTGAATTGTAGATAAACAAAAGCTTCAGCATTATCCAGAGTGCCTGTCATCAAAAGATGCTTCAACAGACTCCCCCTTGACATCAGCTCTGGATCTGTTCAGTCTTCTTATGTACCTCAAGCTTGACTTACACCGACCAACCCTGACTTGTAATCATAACAGAACTTTACCAACTTGTTGTAGCGATTGGCTAGCAGCTTTGTCCACTCATCTTTGTGTATGCAGTATTTGTCAACCAATACCTCCATATCTCGAACCGAAAAGTTGATGAAACAGATTTCATCAAAAACCCTCACTATCTACTTCAGACTTAGCTTCTCGATCATAACAGCCTCACCGGTTACTTGGTCTACATACCAGTACCAAAGGTTTCCCAACACATCCTGAGGAATTTTCCTCAGTGGTATGAGGGTCTCACACAGTACAGGTTTGTAAACAAGTTTTTTTCAAGAACTTGCGTGTCATTGGATGTCTCTTTGTTTTGTCTTTGGCACGCCTCGGCATTTGAGGCTTGAATACTTCAAAATTCCCAGAGTGACCTTCCTTCTGTAATATCACCCAAAGACCTTTGGCTACTTCATTTGGGGTTTCACCAATAAGTTCTCTGTTATCCAGGTTAACAAGGTCATACTTGGGTAATGAATTAAAGGCTTCAGTTATCGGTTTAACCTCCACATCTTTTAATAGCAAATAAACCTTTATCATCTTCGAATCTTACAGACAGAATCATGCCGGCAGCCCAATGCTTATCTGTGTATTGTGACTTTTACCAGGGGGCTGGCTGGGGTTTCTTAAATCACTCTTGAGGAACCCTCCTCCAAGAGTTGCCACGGACTTACCCTTGGCACCTCCACCACCTGCTCCTTCATGAGTAGACTCCCCTTGTGCCGTTGGTGTTACTGATAATGAAGCTGAAACAGCTTGTGGCTCACTGCCAGTACCACCTGATGGGTCGGCACCAGGATGTTTGTCTTGATACTTATCACCAGTTAGGTCAACGTGGTGACCGGCTTCCTCAGCTTGTTTGTTGGACTCCCCTAAGCCCCAAGCTGGTTCAGAAGTTTTGTAACAATGTCAACCAAAAGCACATGTTCATCTCTTTGAATTAGCATTTGAGCTTCTAAAGTTTGCTTGTGACCTAGAAAAGTATCACTGAGTTTGAATTGGATTCTTTGAAGTTCCAGCAATGATTTGAGTTGTTCTTTAGTGCTGTGACATTGGTTTCTTAACCTGGTGGTTTCATCAATGAGTAAGTTGATTTGTGCCTGTTGTGCTTCAACTTGTGATTTGGAGTTGGCGGCCTCTTTGAGTAAGGCTGCTACTTGAGGTTCCAAGTAGGAGATGTGTGTCTCTCTTCGATCAACTTCTCTGGCTGTTGACGCTTCACCCGTCTCATGAATTGTATCAGAAAATAACTTAGAAAGATCAAAGTGATGACTCATATCACCAAATTCTATGAAGTGAGTCATGGGTGGCAATGTGCCAGTAGTAACAGATACTGCAAGAGATGTAGTTGGGATGACAATCGGTTCCGCTGTTGTTGCCACTATAATGGACTCGGCAATTATAGGTAGGGTTACAATTGAGATCGGGATTGAAATAGCAGGAAGAGAGACTATCTGTGGAGTCGCCTCTTGTAAGGTAGGAACAATTACAAGTGTAATTGTCCTTCGTTTGCGCCTGCTATATAATTATTTTGGTACTTCAGGAGTCCTTTGAGCTTGAACACGAGCATTGATTTCCTCCATGACCACATGCCATGGGCGATCTGATCTGAACTTCTTTTGACGTTCAACCATATGCGCCTCTTCAACCTCACTTTCAGAACTCTCATCTTCGAGTTGAAATTCACTATCGAAATTCTCCTTTCGTTGACGTTTGGAGGATGATTCAGGAAGGGACTCCTGATCATTCCAATGTGGATGCCTTTAATCGGGTGCATCATCGGAATCGGATGATACCGTAACAGTTCTTTCAGAATCCGTTTCCTCCGCACCATCACCATTATCACCATCACTTTCATCATTATCAGAATCATCATTACTAGAATCACCGTCACCGTGGTGTTCAACATCCTCTTCATCTTGTGGTTCTTCATCTGAATGATCGCTAGCTTATGGTTCAGAATTAATGCTATACCATCTGTCATCAGTAGGGGTAATATATGCTTCATCGATAAAATGCCCAAACAGAGGTGTGTGAACAGGTATGGGTTCTCCAGTTCCTCCTTTCATGATTTGTACAAATACCCTTTTATCCACACGTTTAACCTGTAACCGCTATCCTATCTGTGGAAGATTTGGCAAAAAGTGAATGATAAGCAGCTGGACAAAGCGAGGATATAAAAGAAACCTAAATTTCTCAGTTGTAACATAGACTTGTAGATGTAGCGTGAGGAATTGTAGCCCTTGTTCAGTGATAGACCCACCATGGATGATGCAAGATCGTGTCCCATTGCATTCTTTCTAGCTTTGCGTGCAGAAATGCACATAATCATGATGTGGGCAAAATATCTCCACTGATCTAGCAACCATCCTTTCTTATATGATGGGTAGTCTATTCTCCCAACATAACCCATCCTTTGCCTCCAACAACCATCAATAACATACCAGCATAAATAGTCGGATATGTTGCTTGGTCATAAAACTGTAAAACTTGACGGACTGTGGCATCAGATATAGCTATTTGTTGATTTGCCACTGTAGCTCTAATCACATTTGGAGTGACTCTGCAATCAAGTTCTGGAGTTTCCCAAAACTATTCAATATAAGGTCGTGAGACTATCGGATTTGCTGAGATAGCATATGCAAGCTTTGACCGATTCAAAAAGGTAACAATCTCTTGGTAATTGATAGCAACAACTCTCTATTTCAGGTCGGTGAGAGCCAACATGTTGAACTCGTCAGTGTAAGCTCGTCTAGCAATACCTGCAATAAACACAATAAAACAACATTAGAACAATTTAAGAGACAAAGAGATACCTGTACTATTGTAGACACTTAACGATATTTTAAGACTTAGAAATTTTTCGAGTTTCTGCCTCATGCGTACTTGTGTAAGTACGTACAACCGAATAATGCCATGCGTACTTATCAAGTACGCATGAACAAAATTCCTCATGCGTAAAGTACGCATGTTTAATGTTAAGTCCAATTTCTGTTTAAGTCCGAAATCACCAAATCAAGTTTTATGGTCTAAGAATCTTGTCCTAAGGGTGTCAAAAATGTCATTGCAACACAATGTGAGTCATTTTAGAATCACTATCAACAACACTCGACCTCCTTTTGATTGTACAGGAGCCGACGCCAAGAGACGGCTCAAACCAAGATCAAAAATCCAATTTTAGCAAGTTAAAGTGATAAAATTTGTATTAAACGACTTAGATTACTGATTAGAAATATAGATGGTTGCTCAATTTCACATGCAAACATCCATTTGATTCAAAAATCAGTCACCAAACCCTAGTCTCAAGAACACGAAAATCACTCAATTTTGGATGTTTGAACGGTTGAAATGTGTTGAGATTCTCACTAGATGATCTAAAGATGATATTGTAATTGAATATGTGATTGAAAATGGTATTGAAGAACAATGATTTTCAAGAAAAAATGATCAGGTCGTGGTTTGTAATTGAGTGAAATTTGAATGAGGAGTAAATGCTAACTGCCATTATATATACCCCGCGTTTCAAACCCTGCGTACTTAAGCAAGTACACACGAACATTACTATGCGTAATTGACAAGTACGCATGGTTTAAGCTATGCGTACTTGCTTAAGTACGCATGACTTATAACCTGCTCGAATTTTAACTCAAAAATTTGTTTATGAAGTATTTGGAGACGAACATGATAGATATGTTCAATTTTTGGTGCAACAAAGACGTTTTTCGGAAGTTATGAAAATACTTTTGGTTTTTCTAAGGAATTAGAAAGAGCTGTATAAGAAATATTTTTGTCTTTTGTCAAAGTTGAAATTAAAACACTTTGAAAATATTTTTTGTTGTTTTCCTTGATCATTTGTACAAATTATCAAATAACAGAATACTTACAGTGAACGACTTTTTGATCAAGTTATGAGCAGAGGATCATATCAGGCTAAAACATGTAGCAAAAGTGATACTAGATAAATTTCAAAGAAATTGGGATCATATTATGACATACTTACTTAGAATCAATTTGAAATACACATCATGTTAATTCAAGTTGTCAATATTATAGGATTTAAACTATAAGCATTCTTGGATCAAGTTCATGTGAGTTAAGGTACCATTTAAAGTTCTACAATGTGTACCCCACGGTTATGTTATCAGAAAGTAAATGTATTATCTCAAGACATCTAAGATTTTTCCAAGGATAATCAGAATCTCCAGGTTGAAGTTATATCGTTTAGCACAGAAAAATCAAGTAGAATCCATAAGGATTATAAAGAATCATAAGATTCAGAATCGATTGATTCATTTGTCTTGGTTCGTGAGGTTTGTTTTTCAGTGAATATTTGTAATGATTCAGGCTAATAGATATGGAATCCGAAGATTCGGGTAAAGGGATCCAACTATTATCTGGATATATTCAATGGAACAGATGTGATCCAAGGGGATAGTATATGCTTAGCGGTTGTTGTCAAGACATATCTTGGCCCAACTTCTCATTGCATACTTGTGAGTATGGGCAGTGAAGTGTACCGAAAAATTGTGCTAAAGACATAACCCGAAACTGGTCTTAAAAGATAATACTAGCCAAAATGTTACATTCTATTTCTGATAATGATCTTTTAATTCATCTTTTACACACGCACACAACATAACATGGGTTCAAATCACAGTTGCAGTAGAGATATTTAGATTTTCACACTACTAATGATTCAATGAATGCTTCTAGCCTACTGACAATTCAAGCTAAACGATAATTTATAAATAGTTTAAGTAGTCATGATGCAATCATTTCCCAATTGTGTACTCTAAGAAATTTAGATTACTTACTGATATACTGTCATTTCCTCTTAACTTCAAATGACTTTGATATTTTTATAGTTTTGTATTTTGTTTGGGATTTTCTTGATAATTTTTAACAGACATAAACTAAACAGAAAGTAAAATTTAAAAGAAATAATTTTAACTTCCAAGAAATATGTTTGTTTTGAAAAATGTTTTTCACTCAGGATTGAACATTCATATCATGTTGACGAGATGTTCAAATCTTGAACGATCAAAAGCTTTTGTGTAAAGGTCGGCATAATTTTTATCCATGTGAACTTTCACAAGTTCAACTAAGCGTTTTTCAGCATAATCACGGATAAAGTGGTGACGTATTTCAATATGCTTAGTTTTGTAATGTTTCACCGGGTTATTCGTGATAGACATGGTAGCATTGTTGTCAATGAACATTGGAGTTCCAGTGTAATTCAAGCCATAGTCTCTGAGTTGTTGCTGGATCCATAAGACTTGAGAACAACAGCTTGTAGCAGAAATGTATTCAGCTTCACAAGTTGATACAGAAACCGTCGCTTGCTTCTTACACTGCCAGGAGACAAGGCTATCTCCTAGAAATTGACATCCACCAGAAGTTGATTTCCTGTCGAGGTTACAACCACCGTAATCTGAATCGGTGTAAGCTTTAAAATCAAATGATCGATGCTTGGGATACCGGAGACCTAATTGGGGTTTCCCTTTTAGATATCTAAATAACCTTTTCACAGCAATCAAATGTGATTCCTTCGGCTGTGATTGAAACCTTGAACACAAGCATACAGCAAACATAATGTCAGGTCTTGATGTTGTTAAGTACATTAGAGAACCAATCATCCCATGATATAATTTACAATCTATGTCCTTGTTGTCCTTGTCTAGAATTAGCTTGTGGTTGACTGGGATCGGTGTGCAATAAGTAGAACAATCATTCATCTTGTATTTTTCCAAGATGTCATGTACATACTTAGTCTGATGTAGGTAAATGCCATCTTCCCTCTGGTTGACTTGAAAACCTAAGAAAAATGATAGTTCACCCATATTGCTCATCTCAAACTTTGACTTCATCACCGCTTCAAATTCTCTTCACATTTCTTCATTTGTTGCCCAAAAATGATATCGTCCACATATACCTGTACCAAAAGAATATCACCGTCTGCTTTCTTTATGAAGAGAGTCGAACCTATTTGTCCATGATCAAAACCGTTAGATAGTAGATGCTTGGATAACGTCTCATACCATGCCCTTGGTGCTTGATGAAGACCATAAAGTGCTTTATCCTACTTATACACTTTATTCTTCAAATCCAGGTGGTTGACGTAGACTTCTTCATGATTTTACCATATAGGAAAGCACTCTTCACGTCAAGTTGATAGACCTTGAAGTCAACGTATGAGGAATAAGCCAAGAACAATCTGATTGCTTCAATTCTAGCAACTGGGGCATACACCTCGGTGTAATCCATGTCCTCTTGTTGATAAAACCCTTGTACAACTAGCTGCACCTTGTTTCTGATCAAAACATGTCGATCGTTGGTTTTGCATTTAAACACCCATCTAGTACCAATAGGGTGTACTCCTCTTGGCAAATCAACCAGATCCCATACATGCAACTTATAGAATTGTGACAATTCATCTTGCATTGCCTCAATCCAACAGTTGTCTGTTAGAGCCTCTTTCACATTCTTAGGCTCCATCTGGGATACAAAGGCAATATGCAAGCATTTCTCCAAGATACCTTTATAAAGTATCTCAGCGTACAGACTAGTATTCTCTATAATTGTTCAACTCCTTGTTTGAACTCCAGCATCAGGATCGCCAATGATGTTGTCTATTGGATGATTCTGATGCACCCGTATTCTGGTATATCCTGTTCCTGGATAACTGAATCAAGATTCGTACTAATTTCCTCCACATCATGAGTATCTGAAGAAGAATATTAATAGGATCAATTTGAGCTTCATCTCCCTCCGAATTGTCAGGATCAGCTTGAGCATTGTTTCCTTCAACATTTCAGTCTTCTTCAGTGTTACCATCAAGAGTTCCCGATGCAGACGACGCATTAGAATTAGTGGTAGGAATAGGTACCGTGGACCTTGTTGAGAATGTGGAGTGATCACTGCCATTGCAAAGTTCATACAATCTGGCAGCATCTTCAGCAGATAAAGCCGGAATATTGAAAGACTTGAAAAGAGCGTCATAATCAAAACCCCACGCTGGACCTGTTGGTTCTGGTGGAATGCTATGTTTACTGTAATCCACCTCAAACCATTCTTCTACTGAGCGTGTTTCCTTGTTGTAAACCCTCTTGCAAGGAGAATTGGCAACATATCCAAGAAAGATTCCTTCCGTTGCTTTCTCATGAAATTTAGATTTACGATCTTTGGATTGTAACAACAAGGAGCATGGACTACCAAAAGGAATTAAGTAGTCCATATTTGGTGGTCGGTTGTTGATTAACTCGTAACAAGTTTTGTTGTGACGTTTTACCACAAGAACTTTGTTCAAAGTATGACATGCTGTATTTACCGCTTTAGCCCAAAAAGTAATTGCGAGTTTGGCATCAGCCAACATAGTCCATGCAGTTTCTATTAGAGTTATGTTCTTTCGTTCTGCCTTTCCATTTTGCTGAGGTGTATATGGCGCTCTAAACTCATGATGAATGCCCTTCTTTAGACAGAAAAGCTCCATTATGTTATTCTTGAACTCTGTGCCGTTATCACTTCTGATCCTTCTCACTTTCAATTTGCATAAGTTTTCCAAGCTTAGAATAAGATATTGAAGAATCTCAGCCGTTTCATCCTTAGTACCTAGAAAATGAACCCAAGAAAAACGTGAGTAGTCATCAGTTACAACAAGACAGTATGACTTTCCACCAATATTTTTGATACTTATGGGGCCAAATAAATCCATGTGTAATAGCTCCAAAGGGGTATCAATTGAGTTTTGGGTCTTGGGCTTGTGAGATTTTCATTTCTGTTTGCCCTTTTTACAAGGCATACAGTCATCTGCAACTGAAAAATCTCAATTTAGGAACCCCGGTTATTAAACCGTGTTGGACAAGGTAATTCATTTTTCTAAAAGAAATGTGTCCAAGTTTCTTATGCCACATGGTTGAGTCATAGTCTTTTGCTTTAGAAATTAACAAAGTAGCAACTGATGTTGTGGTTTTGCCACACTCATATCAATCTGATATGTATCGTTCGTTCTCGGAGCTCGCATCAGAATCCATTCCTCAGGAATCTCAATGTTTGGTTTGAGAATCAGACATTCAGACTTGTCGAACATTACGGAGTACTCTTTATCACACATTTGTGATACGCTTAACAGATTATCCTTGAGTTGTTCACAGTAGTTGACGTTGTCAAAACTAATACAACCATTTGATACTACGCCTTGGCTGGTGATACTTACCCCTTTCTTTCCTGCAAAGGCCACATATCTTGAAGCAGGGCCATGTTGCCTGTCATGTGCCGGGAGCATCCACTATCAACATACCAACGATTTGTAATAGGTCCCTTCGGAAGTCCCTGCATGAGTTAAAAGGAATTAATTAGATTTGGAGACCCAAGCCATTTTGGTCTTGTGTCGTCCGTTTTCTCAAAATAAACGACTTCTATTAACTCTCAATCGTGACGGTAAAAACTCTGTGAGTATTTTGAAGAGTCAGAATCAGAGAATTGAGAAGTAATGAGTTTCTTTATCCATACTTGTTTTTCTTGAACAATTGGCTTGTTATTGTTAACACAAGTGAACGAGTAGAGACTTCACCCGGTTGATAACCAACTAGCTGTTGTTCAAGTTTTCTCAATATCTTATTCCGTCTCCTCCTCTGTGGCCTAGAGAGTTTTGCCATAGGCTTCTCACCAGATTGTGTACTACCCGAGGTAGATACACCAGGAACAGCATGTTGCTTATTCCGTTTCACAGCAAATGGTGCAGCCGTGGGTCTTGGCTTAACCATATGCTTGGCTGGTTGTTGCACCAATTTTGGAATAGGATTCTTGAATTGCTTTACTGATGAAGTTTTCAGGGATACAGCCCGTTGTTGGACAACTGGCCGTTTCTCCTGATTCTTATTTGGACAATTCACAAGAATGTGACCGAATGTACCACAGTGAAAGCAATTCCTTATTTCTTTAAAAATTATTTTGTAAGGCTCATTGGTTTTGGATGTTGATGATTTATTCTGATGAGTATTCGGACTGGTTTGATGAACCGCAGGTTGTGCTTGACTTGATGTTGATTGATTTTTGGGAGTATAATGTTTATCAATGTTTTCTTGAAAATTCTTTCCCAATTTATTTGCAAATGTCTCTTTCTTTGCTTGCTTTATGGTTTTTAAACCACCATAAAGCATCATTTTTAATTTATCATTTGATTTAATTATACCAGGCTGAGTTAAAATGCAGTTGTCACGATTAGTGACAAAGTTTTTGTTGATTATGGGTTGTAGGATCGAGAAATTACAAGATGGTTCTGTTCTTAGTTGAAATTGGCGGAAACAATAACAACTACACAAGTGTAATCGAGTAAGCAGAAAGAATACTTTTAAGAACACTGTTGTATTAAGCTTTTGCAGATAAACGATTACAATTGAAACTCAATCAAAAGACATAAAACACACTTACTTATAATGAAGTGTTTACACATTATTTATACTCACTTAGAATCAAAACAGCCCCTTGGTTCTAAGGATCAGATCTAACACAGACCGTTGATCTGTTATATGTAGCTAACTATTACACGTTTAGTCTAAAACTAGTTAACTTTATTGAAGCGTCTTCTTTATGCATCATTACTTGCATGCTTGGAGAAGAGCATTGTTGTCCGTCATTGGTTGTGCCATTGAGGTTCCTTCTGCTTTGAAGGTGTCAGTTGCTTTTGTAGAAAGTTGTCAATGACGCTTGGTATGGATAGTCAGCTGCAACGATTTATCTTTAAGGCACAAGGCTGTCAGCAGCAAAGATGATGATCAGTAGCAAGATGTAACCATCCAAAGCTACTGATGATTTGCCTGTTAGCAGCATCAAGTGTTGATGCTGCTGAGAAGCCTATCCGCAGCAACTTTGGTCTTCAGCAGATAAGGCTATCCGCAGCAGATTTGTTCTTCAGCAGGAGAATAAGTATCCGCAGCAGATAAGCTTGTCCGCAACAGTTTGTTGGTCAGCAGCAAACTCTGAGATCAGCAGCATTTGTACTTAGAGAATTTTGTAGCCATCAGTCTTTGGTTCTACAAACTCCCCCTAGACTGATGCTACCAAAATTCTCTTACTGCCTTTGTTGCTGAAGCTTTTGCATATTTCTGACTATCCTTTCAACCTCATATCCTCTCTGGTCCATGCTGGGATTGTTAAGAGGAAGCTCAGATAGAGTCTTGATGTCTTTGCTTGCCATTTTGAAGATAGCTTTGCTTGAACACCTCATCTTCTGTCCTTTAACATCTTTCAGAGTGAATTCATTCATCTCAGCATTGTAGGACCAGCTGAAGATAGCTTTGCTACAAACTCCCCCTAGACTGATGCTACCAAAATTCTCTTACTGCCTTTGTTGCTGAAGCTTTTGCATATTTCTGACTATCCTTTCAACCTCATATCCTCTCTGGTCCATGCTGGGATTGTTAAGAGGAAGCTCAGATAGAGTCTTGATGTCTTTGCTTGCCATTTTGAAGATAGCTTTGCTTGAACACCTCATCTTCTGTCCTTTAACATCTTTCAGAGTGAATTCATTCATCTCAGCATTGTAGGACCAGCTGATGAATGGAGTGTGGGATTGAAGAGGTTTGGCATCAATGATTTCATCTTTGCTGGGGTTGAAGTAATGTCTGATTGCCAGCAAAATATGTCTCCCACCTTCATTCTCAGGCTCAGAGGATTCACCCAGCTCCATCATTCTTCTTAGATCAGAATCTGGAAGCTGTAGTACCTTATCAATAGAAGTATAGATTGATCTTTTAGCTTCTGTCCTCCCCCTGAACACTTCGAACCATTGGTCTTCAGGGCTGTATGACCATCTGATTATTTCTCTTGAGTCTTCAGGTTTGGAAGTGGGTTTGTTTTTCTTTTTGGGAGGTTGTTGATGAGTAGGAGCTGGGTGTGTGGATTTGGACTTTGAGGGAGGAGAGGAGGGAGGTCTAGGAAGGAGATTGGAAGGTTGTTGGATTAACGAAGTGTTGGGTTTCTTTGATTTCCTTTCTTCTTCTTGAATGTTTACCCTTTTCTTGGAGCCTTTCTTCTCCAATCTTTCTTCCTCGTCCTTCTTGACTTTGAAATAGAAGGCTTGCAGGTTCATGAAATTCATGGGACCTAGCCTCTTTTCACTCTCTCCTCTAGCCTTAAGGAAGTCAATCATGACCTTCCTTTCTTCATGGGTCCGTTTGTTAAAGGAAATGGTCTTTTTGGACTTTTATTTGGCTTTTTCTTCTTCTTCAGCCTTTTTCTTATTTGCCAATTGACCTTGCTGACCCATGAAGGCTCTGTAGATTTCTTTATTTGATAGTTTCTCAAGGTAGTCTGCATCCTCACCTTGAGAAACTAGAGCCTTTACCCACTCCTCTCTCATTTCTTTGGCTAGTTCAGAATCAGTTATTCTGAACATAGCCTCTTCCTTCTTCTTCTTCTCTAGTTCTTCTTCTTCCTTGTCAAACTGTTCCTGTAGTTAAAGAGCAAGAGCTTCATCTTCTTTAATCTGATAAACTGCAAGAATCTTTACTTTGAGCTCATCCAACTGTTTTGCATACATCTGGATTTGTTGTTCTCTGAGGAGAATGGCTGTGAGTCTATCTTGAGCTTTCTTTGTTTCAGCCATCTCCTATTCTTCTCTTCTTCTTTCTTCTTTCTCTATCTTTTCTCTTTGCAACCTCTCTTCGTCTTCTTCGGTTATAATTCCCTTTCCCTTATCTTTGTTGGATGCCTCTGCTTTGGCTTCACTGATCACAACAACAGATGATTGTGCTGCTATGGGAATCTCAGCCTCAGCTTCATTGGCAATTTGAGAGGTTGATAAGGGAAGGTCATTAGCTTCATCTGTTTTGCACTCAGGACTTGTAAATTCTATCAGCATTTCTTTGACAGTGGATCTTGATTCATATGCAGCAGCAAAGATGTCTACTCGAAGGGAAGCTGAGTCAGAATCAGTGTTAGAATTTGACACATATACCGCTTCAGCAATCCTTCCTTCTTGTTCAAGATGGGCTCTGACAGTAGCCATCATTGTCTGGCTTTCGAGGGAGTTGACATTGCATATATTTGCTCTGAGTTGAAAGATCTTGTAAAGAAAGTCTGTAGGCAGTAGCAGGATGTTCCTGGTGTTGATGGTGAGAGAGGAGCCGTTGCTTAGCAGAAAGGTGTGGTCAAGATACTTAGTGCTTACCCATCCCAGCACATCTTAGTCCTTGACAATGGAGTTGTACAGAAATCTTCTTAAGCACAGAACTTCTTCAGTGAGAAGACTGCTCCTTATTATTTCAAGTCTTCTAGGAGTCAGTCTTCTTTCTGCTGCTGTTGAAGATTCAGGATAGGCTACCCTTTTTGCTGCTTGTATTTGTCTTTGAAAGTTGGGTAGATTATCCTCCATCAAGTCATAGAACCTGCCAATGGCAAGTTCTGCTGAGAGGTCCGTTGAGTTGTTGATGCATTGTAGATGGTATAGGTGAAGGACTTGGATGATGTTGAGAAAGTCCCAGTTTAGCTCTTCTACTCCGCCAAATAATCCAGAACCTCTCAGACTTTCCATCATACCCCCAAGCTAGTATTGTATCAAACTCTAGCTGTGTTAAAGTCAGTGGAAATTGGGGGGCAGTGGAGTGACTTATGATGGCTGCTGCTTCAGGGATGATGCTGAAAGGTGTATATGTTTGTTCTGTGTTTTCGACATCATTCAGCATTTCATCAACAGCCCTGACGACTAACTTCCAGTCTTCAGATGTCTCTTATTCTTCGTTGTCTGAAGCTGGCAAGTCATGAACTTGTACAAAAGCTGGCTTGAAAAGTGTGCTTTGAAATACAGCCTGCTCTTGAATCCAGTCGTCAAGACTGTCTGAGTCTTCCTCCATTGGGACCATCTCCCCCTTTTTGGTTGCATCAGTGGACAAATAAGCATCAGTTTGGGTGCCCACTGATACAAGAGAGGGAGAATGTACAGTTGGGCATTGATGGGCTTCATGCATAGAGACTTGGTGTCTTAGTTTGGACACTTCAGCCTCTATCATAGCCACCCTGGACGTCAATTCCAAGTTATGAAGTTTCAGTCTGTCCTCATCCACAGTTGTGCAATCCTTGGATCTAGATGGTGCCTTAGGCCTAGCCTCTTCATCCCTATCACCCATGGTTTCTTGGCACCTGGGATTCCTCTCAGTGAGAGGAGTTTCCAAGGAAGCATCCTCACTGTGAGTTGCCGTGGTTGAGGTCTTAGCAATGTTGTCACTATCCTCCTAGTCATTTGATGGACCAGGTGACAGCTTCTTCCACATCTACTCTTTCATAACTCCAAGAATGGACCTTCAGGGTAGAAGAACTTGGGTTGGGTGTGTTGGAAGCAAGATCAATCAGTACCTCCGAGATAGTGGTAGTTGGAGAAGGTACATCATCTTGATCAGGTTCCTCAACACTTAAGTTCAGAAGAGAAAGAAAAGACTCAGGGGGCTGTTCTATGGATCCGGGAAGTGATCCTGATCCTAGTAGAAAGACATCCAAAGGAGTCTCTCTAATAATGTGGCTGTCCCTTATGATATTCTCATCAGAATGTTAGGTTTGGTTTGGGCCTTGGAAGCAGGAGAAGAAGGAGTTCTCTTGCCCCTTTTTCTAGTATATGTCGTTGCAACCGGGGCCCTGTGTTCCAGTTGAACGATAACATCCAAAACAGGTGTAAGTAATTTTTGTGCCTGTGCATCCTTAGTAGTATGCACAAGGGTTCGAATGGTAGAAGCAGACTGTTGTTCAGGATGTGTGGTGGAGGGTGTGGGATCGGTATCAGATGGGATTGCTGAACTGTCACCCGGGGTACTTTGTATGTTCAGCATTGTAGATAACAATGTAACATTGACCCCTGAGAACTTTTTGGAAACAGTTCTCATGCTTTGAAAAATGTTATTTTTATGTCCCAACATAATGTAGATTCTTGCAGATTTTGAAAGTTCTTTTAGTTCTTGATTGAAAACTTCCTGCAAGAATCTTGGGTACATAAAAAATTGTTTCTTTGCACCCTCTTGAAGGTTATATCTCAAACCCTAAAAGATGAGGTGTGCAAAGTTGAAGCCTTGGTTAGTGACTATACCATGGAAGGCGGAGGCAAGTGAAGAGCTCACCTGATGCCATCAACTCCTCTTCTGAGATATGCATTGGAGAAGAGTGTGACAAAGATACTTCCATGGAGGGCCCATCAGCGCCTTCTCGATCGTATACTCGGTCTGATTTCCAGTGTATCCAATGGATACAAAGGTCCTCATGTATTCGTCCTTCGAGTATGAGATGGCTGCTCCCTCATCTTGAAGCTTAAGATGTTTTCTGAGTGTGGCTTCCAAGATGGTGATATCCTTGCCATCTACTTTGGCTTTAATTTGGGTAATTCCCTGTTCGGTTGAGTAGACGGCGGTACTCCAAAAATCCTCCATATGAGGGATATATATGGTAGGGTTGGTGGTGAGAGCAAAGTAGATCTTTGATCGACATAAGAAATCGATCATATCATTAAATCCTTTGGATTTCTTTCCTTTGGTAAGATATGCTGTAAGGTTATGCTATGGGGAGAACTTATCATCAAGGTTATTGATGTCTGCGATTGTTGTTTGATTTGGAGGGAAGGTTAGAATATGGGAGGCTTTGAATGTTTTAAAGATAAAGGGCTTGAATATGGTGGGGACTTGAGAGAAAGTCATGTGGGTTTAGGGTGAAATTGAAGGTGAATAGGTGGTAAGGAAATTTGATTCGTTCTTATAACGACAGAAGAGAGAAAAAGCAAAATGACTTGTACAGTACAACCCAATTCACCTTTTATTGTTACAGCTGTAATACACCGAGGCAGTCATGGTAAAGACTGACGTTAATTTTTTACAGCGGGTAAAAGTTAATTTGGACTTAAATTTACCCATCAGCAATAAAGTTGATTGCTGTGGATGAGTGAGCCTGTCCGCAGCAACCTTGGTTAATGCGAAAGATTAAGTCTGTCATTAGCAAACTCAATTGATGCTGATGGATGCAATGATCTGCAGCAAGGCTGTTGCTGCTGACAGCTTTAAAGCTATCCGCAGGAAACTTGTTCCTGCTGATAAGTTAGAGCAGTCAGGGGCAAATTCTTTGCTGCTAAAGATCAGACCTATCAGCAGCCAAAAAGGATGCTGCTTACTTATAACTTTTATTTACAACAAAGGACAGACACATTTACAACAAAGGATAGACGCATTCAACTGAACCAATGATGATGCTTGGTGGTTTCTTTGCCTTCCATTGTTAAGTTGGTGGTTTTACAGCTCTCTTTGCCTTTTCAGCAGCAGAAGCTGCATCTGAGGACTTTGACTGATCAGAAGCAGATTTTGTTGCTGCTGATGGTTTTACTTGAGCAGCTCCAGACTTTGCTGCTGAAGGCTTTCCTTTTGGTTGCTTAGGCTTTACTCGATCAGCAACAGTTTTGTTGGCTGCTGATGGTTTAAGAACAGACTTATGCCTATCCTTTTTCACCTTACTAATAGGCTTTTGTATAATTGGGGTTGGAAGAAGAATCTGATTGAAAGGATTAAACTTACAATTTGCAGCAAAGTGATCTGATTCACCACAGATGATGCAAGATTGTAGAGGTTTTGACAACTGCTCCCTTGGTGGAGAAAGAGAGTTTATGAATTGAGTTGTCTTAGCTTCAAACTTTCTTACCTGTTTGTTCTTTTTTGTCTTCTCAAAAGCATGTTGCTTGAGGTTTCTTTGCTGCTGAAGGTAGTAGAAGCAGGTGCTGGCAGTATGATTGTATTTCCCACACACAAAGCATGATTTCGCTAGTTTGCCCCTTTGAAAGTACATATAGTCCTTTCTTTTGAACAAGTCTTTGAAATTCCAGGGGTGAGCTTTGTTATGCTCAAAGGTGGCTTCTTCCAATGTCTTTTGAACATATAGAACCCTCTCTCCAGGCGCATAACATATGTCAAACACCTTCCTTGGTTGGATTGAAGTTGAGGACTGGCCCTTTTCAATATTTAGCTTCCTACCTTATGGAGGATAACTAATTTTGATTTGTTTGAATGGTGTAGGGACTGGTATTGAAATGGCTGGTACTGGTGCTGAATGGATAATGGGGACTTCATCTTTAGTCAGAATAACTTGAGGGGCAGGAGGAGATGAAGCTTCACTTGTTTCAGTGGAGTCTGAGCAAGTTGATTCAGACTCTGATGAGGTAGTGCATTCTTGCACCAAAGGTTCATCCTTAGAAGGATCAAGATTTCTGTTGGCCATATCAAGATTTGCAAGATTGAAGCTTGGTTCATGGATGGCAACATAGTCAGCAGGAGGTGCAACGGCTTGATATTGTTCAGCATGATACCCTAGACCAGTTTTTACCTTTTCATGAATTTGAGCATCCAGAAGTCTTTGCAGCTTTTTGGATGCAAATTCATATTTGTCAACATGAACTTTCTGTTCTGCCAATTCTGCTCTGGTAGCTTTTAATCTGGCAAGTAGATCATCAATCTGAGTTTCAAGATTGGTTTGTTCATGTTTTAGTGATGAAATCTCTTTCTTTAGGCAGTTAATTTTTTCTTTGTAACTGTCTTCGACCTTTTTGAATTCAGATTTCATTTGATGAAACTCTTCATTTTGATCTATGAGATTTTGATTATGCTTTCTGTATCCTAAAACCTTATCAATACAGGCTTGGGAACATAGATGTTCATATACCTGAGGCGGTATTTCAGTTGTATCTGCCATAAGAGCTTGGTTGTTGATAGGCAGATCTTCATACTGAAAGCTCCAGTCAAAGTCAGAAGTTCCAACAGCTGCACAAGCTGCAGTTTGAGCTGGAGGAGTAGCTTGTTGCTGTTGTTGTCTAGGTTGGGCTTGGTGAGCTTGTCTTGTTCGATCATCAGCTGGGTTTGCCCTAGGTGCCTTGCATTCTCTAGCAAAATGACCCAGTTGGTTACAGTTGTAACATCTCAATTTGCTTTTATCCAAGCCAACTCTGGTGTTGGAGTTGTTGCTTGGAATGGGTCTTCCGGTTCTAAAGTAGAACCTTTTTGCTCTTATAGAGAGCATGGCATACGAGTGCTGTATATACATTTCTTCTAGATCATCTGGATAGAAACATTCCAGATCCTCCTTAATAAAGTACATGTTGCTTGAGTTTTCAGAAACAAAAGCAGCAGAGGTTGAGGCTTGAGGAGGAGCTTCAAGAAGAAATGGTGATGTGTTTGTTTTAGAGGTAGGAGTTTGAGGATGTGTGACTATGGGAGGATAGTAGTTGCTAGTACTAGGACCTGAGTACTCAGAGTGAAGAGCAGAAAAGGTGGTGGTGGAAGTTGAAGCTGCTTGGTAGCTTGAGCTCCTTTCCTTAGCCTGAATCATTTCTAATTCATAGGTTTTGAGCATACTAAATAGCTCAGTCATCTGAAGAGTCTTCAGATTCTCAGTTCTTCTGATGGACACTGTGTAGAGTGTCCAGCAACTAGGTAGAGATTTGATGAATTTCTTAAGAATATTTTCATTCTCCAACTTTACTTTTGAGCACTACAGCTCACCTACAAGATAAGTATATATGTTATATAAAACAGTTAGAGACTCACCTTCCTTCCAGATGAAGTTTTCATACTGCTGCTTAAGGATGTCTCTTCTGTTTTCTTTGACTTCCTCAGAGCCAGCAAACATCTTCTCAAGAGCCTCCCAGAGCTCTTTGGCAGTTTTGTAACTTCCGAAGTTATGAAAAACTTCATTTGTAAGGCACATTTGGATAGCTCCTAGTGTCTTGAAGTCCACCTCCATCTTCTTTATGTCCTCTTCTAAGTACTTGGAGGGCTCCTTTGGAACTGGTGGTCCTCCAAAGTTAGCAGAGGCCACCATGGGAGTGTAGGGTCCATCCCTGATGGATTTCCACATTCCGTACTCCTGATAGCAGAAAAAACTTTCCATGCGATTTTTCCACATGTCGTAGTCTTCTCTAGATACCAATCTTGGTGGTCGGTTGATGCTGCCGATGTCTTCAAATCCGTTGCTCTGTGCCATCTTCGTTCTTGGTGACTTGATGAAAGAGAGAGAGTTTAGAATAGAACCAGAAGTGATTAAACAAGTGTGAGTTTGTTTAATCTGAGCTAAAGCTCTGATACCACTTGTAGGATCGAGAAATTACAAGATGGTTCTGTTCTTAGTTGAAATTGGCGGAAACAATAACAACTACACAAGTGTAATCGAGTAAGCAGAAAGAATACTTTTAAGAACACTGTTATAATAAGCTTTTGCAGATAAACGATTACAATTGAAACTCAATCAAAAGACATAAAACACACTTACTTATAATGAAGTGTTTACAAATTTTTATACTCACTTAGAATCAAGACAGCCCCTTGGTTCTAAGGATCAGATCTAACACAGACCGTTGATCTGTTGTATATAGCTAACTATTACACGTTTAGTCTAAAACTAGTTAACTTTATTGAAGCGTCTTCTTTATGCATCATTACTTGCATGCTTGGAGAAGAGCATTGTTGTCCGTCATTGGTTGTGCCATTGATGTTCCTTCTGCTTTGAGTGTGTCAGTTGCTTTTGCGGAAAGTTGTCAGTGACGCTTGGTATGGATAGTCAGCTGCAACGATTTGTCTTCAAGGCACAAGGCTGTCAGCAGCAAAGATGATGATCAGCAGCAAGATGTAACCATCCAAAGCTGCTGATGATTTGCCTGTCAGCAGCATCAAGTGTTGATTCTGCTGAGATGCCTATCCGCAACATCTTTGGTCTTCAGCAGATAAGGCTATCCGCAGCAGATTTGTTCTTCAGCAGGAGAACAAGTATCCGCAGCAGATAAGCTTGTCCGCAGCAGTTTGTTTGTCAGCAGCAAACTCTGAGATCAGCAACATTTGTACTTAGAGAATTTTGTAGCCATCAGTCTTTGGTTCTACATGGGTTCATCATGCGACTCTTCTGAGACAACACCCTCGACATTGTTGTCCTCAGAACATTCATCTGAATAAAACTCTTCATCAGTAGATGAATCACCCTTACCAGAAGATTCTTCTAGAAAGGACAAATCAATGTTGACTGGCGCATTGACAAACTTCCCATTAACAGGTGGAGGAATGGCATTAGTACCTAAACCTTTGTCATTCACTTGTCGTACAACAGACTCGTAGTGTTCCACCACAAAACGAGAATTTTTCAATTTTGCCACTTAACTTCAGAATCTCATTCTGTAGTTTGGCTATTTCGACATTCTTTTTCTCTAATTCTCTGTAGGCAACATCTAAATGAAATTGTTATTCACTGATTTTATTTGAAAAATCTTGTTTATCTTTTCTAAGATTTTCAATAGAATCATTAAAACATTTTTCATTTTCTTTGTAGTTTAGAGCTGCTCTACGTAGATGTTCGAGTTGATCATGAATTCGATCATTTTCGCTTTTTAAGTTTAAATAGTTAGCACAAGAAACAACAATAAAAGAATTAGAATCTACCTCATTTTTTGAAGAACTGGACGCTTCTCCGATTGCCATAAGAGCGAGTGAAGATTCTTGTTAGTTAGCCGCGGCTGCTTCCCTTTCTTCATCTTTCATCATTTCACGGATTTCTGCCATCAACCAGAGCTGAGTTTGTGAAATTATAGCATCTTCCAGATGAACTCCCCAGTCAAAGTTGTCATCCATTTGAACAACCAGTGCATTTGACGATGCTCCTTGATTTTGACTGCGGCTGTTCTGGTTGTTGAAATTCTTGTTGCTTCCCGGACTTGGTCGAGTGAAACCTGAGACTGGTGCCTTATCCTTCTGACATTCTCTTGCAAAATGTCCATAGTTCAGACATTTGTAACATTTGGCCTTTGACTTGTCAAACCCGACTTTTGCATTTGAATGTCCACCAATGAATTTCCTCCCAGTTCTGTTCAGAAAACGCTTCGCCCTTCTCAGGATCATAGCCATATATCCATATCTTCTATGTCATCTGGGTCCACTTGGTTGAAATCTTCTTCAATTGTTTCAGGATCAGTAAGCTTACCACCTATGAAGTTCTCATAGGCAAGCATGCAGTAAGAAAATAGTGCAACATGATCTTCTGCAATTTTGGCAATAACATTTTCGAGAGTAGACGAAGTACTCTTTGATGAATGTTGATTATATGAACCAGACCCTGATGCCACAAAACATGTAGAACTAGCACAACATTAGAATTTTCTTCCTCCTGAGTAGGTTTCTCTGAGAACAAAGCAATTCCAGAGCCAAATGTTTTTGCAATGGAAGAGGTTCCAAAGTACATTGACGGTTCTTGAACTAGAGGTCTGCTAGTAGTCTCTTTCTTTCTTATGTTCATGTCATGTGCTTGAACCTTTCCTATTGCTTCAACAATGGTCATCTCATAGAACGTAGGGTTTTCTCTTAGTAAGGTTGTGTACCTATTTCATTGTCATAATTCAACATGCTACTGATGTTCTGGAGATTTGCCATTGTGTAAGACTTAGTCAAAAACTCAGAAATTCAAACTAACTTGCGTATTGGTTCTTATAAGTGCGCATGAACAAATCAACTTCGCACAAGTTTGGTCTTGCGTACTTGTTAAATACGCATGAACAAGAATGGTCTTGCGTACTTAATAAGTGTGTATGATTAGAATAACTACACACCAATTATGGCCTTGCATACTTGTCTAAGTACGCATGAGTTGATAAGTACGCAGGATTGATAAGTGCGCAGGGTTGATAAGTATGCAGGAATCAGTAAGCAAAGTCACTTTTTGAATAAGTGCATCCACTTGTCTGATCAAATATTTATCTGAACTGGTTGTTGTGTATGAACAATGTGGTGTAATCAAAGAATCATATTCTTGATTCTAATCAGCTTTTGAGGAATGGATCATCCAAACAACAACACAAAGACAGATTTAGGGATTTTTCTAAGATGAACAAGGTTCTGAAAATCACCAATACAGATTCAATAGATGTGTAATCAGAAAAAATATTTTTCGGAAAGTGTTCCTAACAGACTCACAACACTCAGAAACAAGAGCAAATGCTCTAATACCACTTGTGGGTCCCTTCGTGGTGTGTGTCGGATCGTGATCGTGTGTGTGTAGCATAGTCAACACAAGTGCGGAATCCTCATGACTAGGAGGAACAATGTAAGACGAAAAATGTAAACATGATAATAACAAGTACTCGTACTCAAAATACTCGGTCTATTAAAGCAACTGTTTACAATGTAACATCCCAAAAAAAACGACAGTTAAAATGATGAAATAAATGAACGAGGCATGTCGGGTCGGGCCGGATGGGCCGGCGGGCTGGAGGGGGAGCCTCCCCTATAAATAGCTTAGACCTCCATCATTTCTCTCATTTGCAAGTTCTAGAGAGAGAAACCGTAGAGAGAGAAAGTTAGCGGATCGACCCGAGATTTCAGCAAAGTGTTGCTCCATAGCTCGTGAGAAGAACCTCCGGATCAGAAACTAGATTCAGGTAAAAATCGGGCCTAAATCTGAGTTTTTGTTCGTTTTTGGGTTTTTCGGGTTTTGGGTGAAAAGGTAACATTTTCATGGATAAAACTGAAAGATAAACATAGATTTGAGTTCCTTAATGGAAAACAAACGTTTTGAATGTAAACAGGTTCGGGATCTTGACGTGATCAGACCTGAATGCGAAAGTTAGGGTTTTGCGAAGAAACAGATCGTGCGTATGCGTACTTATCAAGTACGCACGGAGCAGGTCCTGCGTACTTATCAAGTACGCAGGAAGAGAGCACTGCGTACTTATCAAGTACGCAGGAAGAGGATCCTGCGTACTTATCAAGTACGCAAGAAGCTGGGTCTGCGCACTTGCTAAGTGCGCAGGCATCAGGTTGTTTAAGTAAAGTTAGTATGTTTAGAATGGTTAAACCGTTAGAGTCAGGATTGGGTTTGATGTGTATTTAACTATCAAATTCAGATCGGAAGTGATGTAGTGGGACCTTTGTTTAGGGCAACCCGGATTAGCTTATCAGGTGAGTTCTAGAAGCCCTCTTTTAAATGTTTTATATAATGTTTTCAGGCTGGTGTGCATACATATGAAATGATGTTTTTACGAAACGATGTTTATGAAACTATGTTTATAAAATGATGCTTATGAAACTATGTTTACGAAATGAAATGATTTGGAATGAACGGTTTATGGAAAGAAAGTTTTATGAATGGAATGTTTACGAACGAAATGTTTATAAATAAATGGTTTAAACTAAAGGTAAAGGGTTTCGAAAATGAATGAAAGGTTTTATGAAAAGAAAAGAAAAAGGGCAAAGGTTTTTAAAGAAGTCATTACAAATCTAATCTGTCGAATGAATGGAATTGACGAATGAAGTCTGGGAATGTAATTCCCAGCTTTGTGGTAGATTATGGACAGCGAGCCATAGTTGCCATAAGAGCAATAGAGGCAGTGTCTTGGTGGCCTGCCAATGATTTTGATGTTGTACAACTGGTAGGGAGTAACGACGGTTACTCAGGGGTTAACGTGACCCTATGTAAGGTTAAATTATGATCCGACGGTGTTATGGCCGTGAGCCATAGCTGTCGATGGGGGTTGTCGATCTATGGACATGAGAGCTATAGGGGCAACTGAATGGGTATTGTCGGTCCTCGTGCAGTTAAGCCTTGGGGGCAATACAAAAAGGAAATTAACGGAATGTATGGTATTGTGGCAATGACAGCGATACGTAAAGGTTGTCCACGACATGCAAGGTTCTTTCGGGGACACAGAGACGCTTAAAGAAAGATACAGATTGTAGATAGTAATGTATGACTTAAATGAATGTAAAATGTTTTAAACAAATGATCCGTTCAATGTGTTTATGATGAGGAAAAATGTTTGAAGGTTTTCAATGATGAATGAAAGGCCCTGTTTTATTATACGTGATGTTAAACCCTAACGAATGTTTTGAATGATGAACCAATTCTTAAATTAAATGAAAATTAGAACTCACCAGCGTAGCTGACTTTTTAGTATGCACATTCAGGTTAAGGCAGGTATGGATGATGGACGGTGATGCTTGGCAAGCGAGAAGAGTTACCCGGTTGATCACGAAGACTGGCATCCCGTTATGATTTGATTATGTTGTGTTTATGTAATAGACTATGTTACGCTTCCGTTGTTAAACAATGTAATGGTTATGTTTTATTGAAGTATTTTCCTCTGCGTTATTTGATAATCAAGTTTAAGAACTGTTTGTGAATGAGTAAATCCAACAAGTAAGGCCTCCCGGGTTTGGGGCCTTACAAGTTGGTATCAGAGCAATAGTTTGAGAGATTCGGACACTCCTAGTGTCTGAACTTAAACTATGAATGGGACCGAAAGCGGATGCCAGTACGGGTAACAGCATCAGGTATGAAAGTAGTATATGTCTACATATATAGTATGCCTTAAAAAGGGTTAGGTAAGGACTTGTGTTCTGATGAAAATCACAAAGGTGGTCAAATAGAAATCGAAAGGTAGTGTAATGGTTAATTGCAGATGGCCAGTGTATATTAACATCTTACAGTAATTATTGAATTTTATTTGTTAACTAGCGTGATGACATTGGATTCCTTGTCTTACAGAACGAAATGGCAAGGAGAGGAAACGGAAGACGTGGTGGGGGAGCAGACACTGGTTGAAGAACAACCTTTCACTTTTGAACCAGAAGTGAGAGCAGCTATAGCTCGAGAGTTCACCGAGCTGATGAAAACTTCTCTGCCAGGTCTTTTAGCTGAAGCATTGAAGAAGGTTAATGGGGAAGGTGGGTCTAACACGGCGGTTGACACCCCGAACACTGAGGCAATCAACGCACCACTTAACCGAGTCCTTTAAGGCATGTGACCCACCAGTCCTGACTGGAAAGAAAGACGTGGTAGCTACGTTTGACCGGATAATCCGTATGGAGGCCGCCATCCGTCTCAGCGAATGCCGGGCGGATCAAGTGGTGAAATTTTGCTGCTAACTCCTTGAGAGAAGAAGCATCCCATTAGTGGGAAGGTGTACGTCAGGCAAAAGGGAGCGAGGTTGTTGATGCGATGATGTGGGCTGACTTGAAAACTTTGGTGAACAAGAATTTCTGCCCAAGGAACGAGATTGAGAAGGTAGAGAGAGAATTTCTGGGTTTGAAGGCCGGGAGCATGACGCACCGGCATTACACAACTCGATTCAATGAACTGGCACGTCTGGTGCCACTCCTTATCACGACCGAGGAAAGAAAGATTTCATGTTACATTCAAGGGCTGCCCGACCAGGTCCGCACCTATGTTAAGGAAAACGCCCCTACTACCTATGATTCGGTAGTAGAACTGAGCGGCGTGGTATTTGATGATCTGGCGCTGAATGTTGTCGCCATTGAGGAACCGAAGAAGAGACCGAACTTCTCAAACAAGCGAACTGGTGGAAAGATGTTTGGGACTCGTGATAATAGGGCTCGGGTGGATGAGCCGACTGTTTGTAAGAAGTGAGTAAGGGAGCATACTGGTGAATGTAGACTGGGATCTAACTTGTGCTTCAAGTGTGGCAAGACCGGGCACTACTCCCGTGAGTGCCCACAACACTTCAAGTGCTATAATTGTGGGGATGTCGGTCATCTGAGTAGGGAATGCCCCCGGAAAGGAAAGAAGAGAGGCCCCGAGCAAAGACTCGTGCGTACGCACTGACGCAAGACCAAGCCAGGGCAGACCCCGATGTGGCGTCAGGTACATTCATCCTTGACAACACTTTTGTTTCTGTGTTATTTGATTCGGGTGCAAGTAAGAGTTTTATATCTGCGACTTTTTCGTAAACGAGTGAAGTACACTGTCAGTAAGCTAGCAAGGTCCTTTAGCGTAGAAACCGCTGAGGGAAGAACTGCAAGAGTGACCGATGTAGTTGACAACTCCACGATAAAAATAGAAGGTCATAGGTTCCCTGTCAGGTTGTTTGTTATGGTTTTGGGTGGGTTCGATGTCGTGTTAGGTATGGATTGGCTAACTGCCAATGAAGCACAAATTATATGCAAACGAAAGATAATCCGACTCAAGGCTCCGGACGGTAGCAAAGTCGAGGTTCTTGGAGATCGTGACGCCCCGATGCCAAACGTCATCTCGATGATTAAGGCAGCAGATTACTTGAGGCGCGGATGCGAGATTTATCTGGTGTACGTAATTGATGAGTGTAAGGAAGTGAAGGAGCTAGACGATGTACCCGTGGTACGCGAGTACCCGGAGGTGTTTCTAGAGGATTTGCCTGGGATACCACCCGACAGAGAGATCGAATTTCGAATCGACTTAGTACCAGATGCCTAGCCCGTGGCTAAGGCTCCATATCGACTAGCACCAGTGGAGATGAAAGAGTTAATGGCACAACTAGGCGAATTACTTGAGAAAGGATTTATCCAACCGAGCATCTCGCCGTGGGGTGCTCCGGTGATGTTTGTGAAGAAGAAGGATGGTTCGATGAGAATGTGTATTAATTATCGCGAGTTGAACAAACGTACGGTGAAGAACAAGTACCCTTTACCAAGGATCGACGACCTGTTCGATCAATTACAGGGCGCAAGTTGGTTCTCGAAAATCGATCTTCGATCCGGGTACCATCAGTTGAAGGTGAGAGAAGAAGACATACCGAAAACTGCATTTCGCACGCGTTATGGACATTTCGAGTTCCGCGTAATGTCTTTCGGATTGACGAACGCCCCCGCCGCGTTCATGGATTTGATGAATAGGGTGTGTCGACCGATGTTGGACCGATCGGTAATCGTGTTCATCAATGATATCCTCATCTACTCCAAGAATGAGGGTGATCACGCATGTCACTTAAAGGAGGTGTTGGAGGCTCTGAAAAAGGAAAAGTTGTATGCTAAGTTCTCCAAATGCGCGTTCTGGCTTAGGGAAGTCCAATTCCTAAGTCACGTCATTAACCCGAACGGCATTATGGTTGACCCAGCAAAGATAGTAACGGTAAGGGAATGGAATATTCCTAAGACGCCAACTGAAATCCGCAGTTTCTTGGGATTGGCAGGCTACTATCGGAGATTCATCCAGAATTTCTCAAAAATAGCTTCGCCATTGACAAAGTTGACTAGGAAGGAGGTAAAGTACGAATGAGGTTCGACCCAGGACGAAGCGTTTAAGGAGTTGAAGAAGAAGCTAACCAAAGCCCCAGTCTTGGCCCTTCCCGAGGGCAATGAAGACTTAGTGGTATACTCTGACGCTTCGGGTCAGGGATTGGGATGCGTGTTAATGCAACGCGGGAGAGTAATCGCGTATGCGTCACGGCAGTTGAAGATTCACGAAGCTAATTATCCGACTCACGATTTGGAACTTGCTGCTGTCGTATTCGCATTAAAAATCTAGAGGCACTACCTGTACGGGGTGAAGTTTACTATTTACTCCGACCACAAAAGTTTGAAGTACTTCTTCGAACAAAAGGAACTTAATATGAGGCAGAGGCGATGGTTGGAACTATTGAAAGACTATAACTGTGAAATAATATACCATCCTGGAAAGGCAAACGTGGTGGCTGACGCTCTAAGCCGAAAGGATGTGCCTACTCCTATTAGAGTGAAAGCTTGCCAGTTGATGATAACATCGGATGTGATGAGAGAAATTGAAAAGGCTCAAGATGAGGCACTTAAAGAAGAAAATATAAAGAAGGAAAGAATGATTGGCCAACAGGTTAAGTTGGAATATAACACCCTTGGTGTTAGGACACGTTTTGAGCGGGTATGGATACCTATGAGTGGCGAGCTTAGAACCAAAATCTTGGATGAGGCTCATAAGTCTCGATACTCTATCCATCCTGGCACTAATAAAATGTACCAAGATCTGAGAAAGGAATACTGGTGGCCTAGGATGAAACATGAGGTGGCAAAGTATGTAAGCAAGTGTTTGACTTGCTCACAAGTAAAGGCCGAACACCAGAAACCGTATGAAAAGATCCAACCTCTTGATATACCGGAATGGAAGTGGGAACACATTACATGGACTTCATAACCAAGCTACCTCGCACAGCTAAAGGTCATGATACCATTTGGGTAATTATGGACCGTTTAACGAAGAGTGCTCATTTCCTACCAATTCGCGAGACGTTCTCGTCGGAAAGGTTAGCGGAAGTATTTATTAACGAAGTAGTAGCACGACATGGGATGCCATTGATGATCGTATCTGACCGGGACACACGATTCACATCGAGGTTCTGGAAAAGATTTCACGAAGCGATGGGCACGAGGCTTAATATCAGCACGGCGTACCACCCACAAACGGATGGTCAGTCCGAAAGGACCATTCAGACCTTGGAGGATATGCTTCGCGCTTGTATTATGGATTTTGGCGGCAGTTGGGACAGTCATCTGCCTTAGGCGAATTCTCCTACAACAATAGTTATCACACGACGATAGGCATGCCGCATTACGAAATGTTGTATGGGAGAAGATGTAGGACCCCGGTTTGTTGGGGTGAGATTGGACAAAAGGAATTAGGGAGTCTTGAAGTAGTAAGAGAAACGTCAGAAAGGTTTGATCAAATCAAAGCACGAATGAAGGCCGCACAATATCGTCAGAAATCCTATGCGGATAAACGACGAAGGCCTATTGAGTTTGATATTGGGGACAGAGTAATGTTGAAAGTGTCACCCTGGAAGGGAATAATACGATTCAGGAAGAGAGGAAAGTTAAGTCTGAGGTTCGTCGGACCATTCAGGATAATGGCACGGGTTAGTGAGGTCGCTTATCGGTTAGAGTTGCCTGATGAGTTGAGTGGGATTCATCCTACCTTCCATGTATCACACTTGCGAAAGGGTTTGGCGGATGAATCAGCTCACGTACCACTTACTGACATCGAGGTCGACAACAGCCTTAATTACATCGAAGAACCCGTGGCCATCTTAGACAAAAAGGAGAAGCGTTTGCGTAATAAGATTATCCAATTGGTTAAAGTCCAATGGAAACATCGAAAGGGATCGGAAGCCACTTGGGAAACGGAGAAGGAGATGAGGGAGTCGTACAATCATCTATTTGACTTATGATGGGTTTTGGGGACGAAACCTGTTGTAAGGAGGGTAGACTTGTAACATCCCAAAAAAAAAGACAGTTAAAATGACAAAATAAACAAACGAGGCATGTCGGGTAGGGCCGGCGGGCTGGAAGGGGAGCCTCCCCTATAAATAGCTTAGACCTCCATCATTTCTCTCATTTGTAAGTTCTAGAGAGAGAAACCGTAGAGAGAGAAAGTTGGCGGATCGACCCGAGATTTCAGCAAAGTGTTGCTCCATAGCTCGTGAGAAGAACCTCCGGATCAGAAACTAGATTCAGGTAACGATCGGGCCTAAATCTGAGTTTTTGTTCGTTTTTGGGTTTTTCGGGTTTTGCGTGAAAAGGTAACATTTTCACGGATAAAACTGAAAGATAAACATAGATTTGAGTTCCTTAATGGAAAACAAATGTTTTGAATGTAAACAGGTTCGGGATCTTGACGTGATCAGACCTGAATACGAAAGTTAGGGTTTTGCGAAGAAACAAATCGTGCGTACTTATCAAGTACACGGAGCAGGTCCTGCGTACTTATCAAGTACGCAGGAAGAGAGCACTGCGTACTTATCAAGTATGCAGGAAGTGGATCCTGCGTACTTATCAAGTACGCAGGAAGCAGGGTCTACGCACTTGCTAAGTGCGCAGGCATCAGGTTGTTTAAGTAAAGTTAGTATGTTTAGAATGGTTAAACCGTTAGAGTCAGGATTGGGTTTGATGTGTATTTAACTATAAAATTCAGATCGGAAGAGACGTAGTGGGACCTTTGTTTAGGGCAACCCGGATTAGCTTATCAGGTGCGTTCTAGAAGCCATCTTTTAAATGTTTTATATAATGTTTTCAGGCTGTTGTGCATACATATGAAATGATGTTTTTACGAAACGATGTTTATGAAACTATGTTTATAAAATGATGCTTATGAAACTATGTTTACGAAATGAAATGATTTGGAATGAACGGTTTATGGAAAGAAAGTTTTATGAATGGAATGTTTACGAACGAAATGTTTATAAATAAATGGTTTAAACTAAAGGTAAAGGGTTTCGAAAATGAATGAAAGGTTTTATGAAAAGAAAAGAAAAAGGGCAAAGGTTTTTAAAGAAGTCATTACAAATCTAATCTGTCGAATGAATGGAATTGACGAATGACGTCTGGGAATGTAATTCCCAGCCTTGTGGTAGATTATGGACATCGAGCCATAGTTGCCATAAGAGCAACAGGGGTAGTGTCTTGGTGGCCTGCCAATGGTTTTGATGTTGTACAACTAGTAGGGAGTAACGACGGTTACTCAGGGGTTAACGTGACCCTATGTAAGGTTAAATTATGATCCGACGGTGTTATGGCCGTGACCCATAGCCGTTGATGGAGGTTGTCGGTCTATGGACATGAGAGCCACAGGGGCAACTGAATGGGTATTGTCAGTCCTCGTGCAGTTAAGCCTTGGGGGCAATACAGAAAGGAAATTAACGGAATGTATGGTATTGTGGCAATGACGGCGATACGTAACGGTTGTCCACGACATGCAAGGTTCTTTCGGGGACACAAAGACGCTTAAAGAAAGATAGAGATTGTAGATAGTAATGTATGACTTAAATGAATGTTAAATGTTTTAAACAAATAATCCGTTCAATGTGTTTATGATAAGGAAAAATGTTTGAAGGTTTTCAATGATGAATGAAAGGCCCTGTTTTCTTATATGTGATGTTAAACCCTAACGAATGTTTTGAATGATGAACCATTTCTTAAATTGAATGAAAATTAGAACTCACCAGCATAGCTGACTTTTTAGTATGCACATTCAGGTTAAGGCAGGTATGGATGATGGACGGTGATGCTTGACAAGCGAGAAGAGTTACCCGGTTGATCACGAAGACTGGCATCCCGTTATGATTAGATTATGTTGTGTTTATGTAATAGACTATGTTACGCTTCCGTTGTTAAACAATGTAATGGTTATGTTTTATTGAAGTATTTTCCTCTGCGTTATTTGATAATCAAGTTTAAGAACTGTTTGTGAATGAGTAAATCCAACAAGTGAGGCCTCCCGGGTTTGGGGTCTTACATACAATCACAAGTACAAACACTTGAAATGACTTCTAGACTGATACAATGATAACCCATGCGTACTTGTGTGTGTGATTACAACTATCTTGAAATGTGAAACAGTCCTGCCTATTTATAGACCCTGGTCATGCGTACTTGTAAGTACGCATGAAGCATGAGCAACCTTCATGCGTACTTACCTAAGTATGCATGACCAATTGTGTACTTGACAAATACGCAGGAAGACTTTCCATGCGTATTTGTTTAGTACCCAATAAACATACAACTTACAAACGTCAAACAGTACAGTTCAGACAAAGGTAAATTACAACTCGATCAACAACAAGACAAACACAAATATATACAAATACATAAAGACTGAATTGTAGATAAACAAAATCTTTAACATTATCCAGAGTGCCTGTCATCAAAAAATGCTTCAACATTTTTTTTTCTTTTTAAAAGATAAAATATTTCTTTTATTCTTTTAAATATAAACAAAATAACAATATACTATTCAAATTTTATGAAATATGTAAAAAAAAATTAAAATTAGTTATCACATCATTCGGTTTTGAATCTAGTTTAATCGATCCAACAAGTGAACCAGATTTGTATACTTTTTAAAATATTTTAAAGTATGTTTCTTTAATCAGAAACATTAGTTTTTTTTCTTATAAACAAAGTTAAACTGATGAGTAAATTATTGTTTTCGTCCATGTGGTTTGTCCAAAACATCGGTTACTTTTTTTTTTGCCGATGAGCCTTTTTTGTTTTCATTTATTGTCTTTTCAATCCCTTACATTTTGATGTTAAATGAAAGTGCAACAGTCATTTTACCTTAGATACAAACTATTACTACTACTACTATTATAATGAAAACAACCCCCACCCCCCCCCCACCCTAACTGACCAGGCACCTTTCCCCGCGCCCATCACCGCCCCTACACTCGGTAGCTGGAGTCATCACCCCCACCGTCTCGCAAAAAACCACCACCTCGTCTGCACGTCCCCTACGTTCCCCCCTCTCACGACTCTTGGTGCAAACCGCCAACACCCCTCCCCCTGTCATCGTCCCACAAATTAGTCGAGTCCCTCCATCTGACCTGCAAATTGGTCGAGTCCACTTATTACATCATATTTGATTAATATTTTCAGTTCGAAGTCCATATTTGGTAATGGGTTTTAAGTTTTGAAGTATTTATGATGCATTTTGTCAAGATCATATGGTGCTCTCTCAACTAAATTCCATTCAAGGGCACTTAAGTAATATCAGATGGTATGCGATAGAATGAATAGATTGCAATTATGAGTGAACAACAATCAACAAACCAAGAAATAATAACACAATGAATTTCCTCAAGATCAATTCATTATCATAATTGAAAGTTGATTACAATGAAATGATCACTAACTTAGTGATTCTATTTCTGATCAATCAAGTGTTACAATCAACCTTCTATCTTTGAGATCGTTCTTTCCTCACGCGCTTTCTCTTAATTCTAGAACAAATACAAGCCAAGCACAATTACAAGCATAAGCATGATCAGAATCACACATAATTACAAAAGAAACTTTCTATCTATAGATGCATGTCGTAGAGGTGTAAAAAAACCGGTTTGGATTCCGAAACTGGTTTCAAACTCGCCCCAAACTGGTTTGTATGCAACCAGATCTGGACCCGATTTAACCCGGCGGTTTAGAATAGGTTTGGGATTTCACAGCTCTAACGTGACCAAGTTGAACCGGTTTGGTCAACCCGGTTCAGAAACCGATTCCAACCCGGTTTTGACCGTTGGAGTTGAAAACTAACCCTTTTTTACCTTTGACAAGTTTTTTTTACCATTTTGCCTCCATATGTTAGTATAAATAGGTATTTGGTGTGTTGGTTGAATCACAATGCTCAAAAACACTCTCTACTCTCTTAAACTCAAAAACACTCTGTATTTTCATAAATGTTCAAAAAACGCTCTCAAAATGGCTTCTAAAGTGGTGTTGGTTCTTTACAAGTCTCATGGTTGTTAGAGTTATTCCTACAACAACGAACCAAATTGTTTGGCAACATTTTGATTTGTGTGAAATGTCAAGCGGATCGAACAAGGCTCGTTGCAAGTTGTGTGGTCATTTTTTTTCAAAAAGAAGAAAACACAACTTTGAAAACCACATAGAAAAATATTGAAACTTGTTGAAATGTCAACCGATGAAGACTACTAAACACAACGACGCGTTGATTAAAAATATATTACGACTACTTTTTTTGTAATGTATTGCAATTTATGTTTTTGTAATTTTTTAAATACTTAATAAAAAATTTAACTTTATTTTGTTTTATTTGTATTTTATAAAAGAAGAAAAAACTGAAAAATAGTTTTTTTTAATAAAAACCGGTTTCGGAATCGGTTTGGACCTAACCTGGTTCCAACCGTATCTGAATCGATTCCTATAGGGTTATGTTCTTCCAATGCTCAAATCGAGTTTGACTCGAACCGGTTTGTCCTTCAAACCGACGGGTTACGACTTGAACCAAAAAACCTGGTTTGTACACCTGTAGCATGCTGACAATAAACATTCTTAACCACTCTAACAATGACATGTAAGTAGGAAGTCCTCCATCAATGGTAAGTTGCCTTTAGTAGCAACTTATGTCTGCCGAAACTTTAAGATCAATAGAACTGATGATCATTGGGAACTTCATTAAACTTGATTAGCAATTGAACTTGCATCACTTGCAATTACATCAGTTGCTAGTTCCTCATGGTTGTAACTTGCATCACTTGCAAGTTAAATCAATTGTAAATTCCTTAGCGGTTGTAACTATTCAGTAGTTGTAATCGTACGAAAACCGCAATACTAAGTTGTGATTCAAACATAAGTTAACTGTAGGTCCCCAGGTGTCTCGGATCGTCACATGCAAGTGCGTTGGCTAGTCTAACCGGGTGTGGAATGCCCGTGACTAGGTGGAGAATTAAACAACACAAAGTAAACCGACAACAAACACAAGATACTTTAAACTTCTTCTATTGATAATCACAGCCGGTTACAGTGTGCAAACGAGTGCGTACATAACAACTCCACAAACCAGCTATATATACTAGACCTGCTGTCTGCGCACTTCCTAAGTGCGCAGGAGGGCTTTGTTGTTGCGTACTTAGCAAGTACGCAGACAATGTTCTTGCGTACTTGCTAAGTACGCAGGTTATAAAACCTCAGCACTTGTTAAGTGCGCAAAACACTTTACAAGACAAATACAACAACAAGTACCTACAAACATGATTACAACTCGATAACCAATACATACAGACGCTGAAATACATAAAGACAATACATAAGCAAGAGCAATCTTCAGAGTGCTTGTCACAAGAATTGCTTCAACAAACTCCCCCTTGACAGCAGCTCTGGAGATGTCTTCAGTCTCTAACAACTTCAGAGTGCTTGTCACAAGAATTGCTTCAACAAACTCCCCCTTGAAAGCAGCTCTGGAGATGTCTTCAGTCTCTAACAGCTTCATAGTGCTTGTCACAAGAATTGCTTCAACAAACTCCCCCTTGAAAGTAGCTCTAGAGATGTCTTCAGTCTCTATCATCTGTATGCAAGTAGTATTTGTCTAACAACATCGTATCAGAGGTTCCCCAAGGTCAAAATCCGTGAGCTAAAGGACGACTATGTCAAATTTGAGCTCCGTGACCAGAGGTTCCCTAAGGATAAAATCCGTGAGCTGAAGAACGACTATGTCAAATTTGAGCTTTGTGAAACCGACGCCATCATGGCTAACGCGCTCCACGTCAGCAACTCAAATGACATCTCAGTCTCATGTTTAGGGACATACTTGTTGTCTGAACTCTCTTGTCTTTGTCTCTTGGAGGACGACTCGGGAAGGGAAACCTTCGCCATTATCCGTGGGTGTGATTGGTCTGGTGCATCATCAAAGTCAGATGAATCAGATTCAGCACCATCTCCTCCTTCTTTTTCATCGCCTCCATCACCAGTCATCTCTGCAAGAACATAAGAGAAACAACATTAGATCTAACAAAATCATTGGAATAGAACAAGCATGACATGGTATAGCACTTGCACGATGAACTGAATTTCAGACTTAGAAAAATTCTCAGTTGCCCTTCCTGCGTACCTAACAAATACGCGGGAAATTATTCTTGCGTACTTAGTAAGTACGAAGGAGCTAATTCTTGCGTACTTAATAAGTGTGAAGGAACTAACACTTAGAACTTTTACAAAATCCAAAATCAAGAGATTCAAGTTTTAGATGATGATAGTAGTCACCACAATGTCGAAAAACCCGTTTAAGACCTATGGGACCAAGACCAACACCAACGCAATGCTAAAACCCGATCGTTTTGACCTGTCCTTGGTCCGACGCAAACTTATGGCACAACAAGGGGTCAAAACCAAAATCAACAACTATTAAGGACAATTTTGGTACCAAAAAGCTACGTATAGTGATCTTAAACCGGTTTTAGGTCTCAATTTGTGTAAAGAACAACCAAAATTGGTCAAAAAAATCATCATCAAAACCCTCGGTCCAAATATTCAAGAATCGGTCCAAAATAGGTGATTTCATGGATGGAATGGTCCAAGATTCTCACCAAATGTTAGTTAGGTGAGGATGAAACAATGATCGGGATGAAAAAAAACTTGGGAACACTCAAAAATTTTGAGTAAAAAGGAGCAGGGAGTATACAAGCGTTTGAGCGTTTGAAAATGATGAAAAAGTCTAACTGCGGCTTATATACCCCACACACATGGGTCTTGCGTACTTAGCTAAGTGCGCATGATTTAATTCCTACGTACTTGATAAGTACGCAGGGCTTAACACTTACGCACTTAGTAAATACCCACGTGCCTTTGTGTACTCAAATTACGAAGATAGTCATGTCAAATAGCAAACCAGATATGAACGTTCAATCAAGAGGTTTCAAAAGCAATTCAAGAAAGTTAAACACAAATATTTTTGGCTTTTCTTAACTTTTGATAAACTGTACTGAAAATCTTTTTGTCATTTTTGATAATGATTGAACTGTACACTAATGTAAAATCTTTTTGAGCTTTTCTGAATAAAGATAATATGCACAAGATTCAGATATGGATATACAGGAATATACTCACAGTCTATTTTTGGTCAAGGTCATGAGCAGAGGATCATATCAGGCTATTATAACCAAAAATGATCCAAAATAAACATCAAAGAATATGGGATCATGTCATGGATTACTACTTATTCATATGTAATATGCAATATAAGCAAGTTAACTCAAGTTGGCAATATTATAATATTTGAAACCATAAGCATCTTTGTATCACGTTCTTGTGTGTTAAGGTATTAATTTTAGATATACAACGTGTACCCCATAGTTATCTTGGCTCAACTTCTCATTGCATACTTATGAGTATGGGCAGTGAAGAGAACCGGAAAATTGTGCTAAAGACATAACCCGAAACTGGTCCCATAAGAAAATACTTGCCATAATCTTACGTCCTTTATCTGATAATGATCTTTTAGAATTCTTTTACACACACACACATGCAAACATGGGTTCAAACCACAGTTGTAGTAGATTGATTTAGTTTCCACACTACTAATGATTCAAAGACAATTATAGCCTACTGACAATTTAAATCACGTGCAAATGTTCAAATTAAAACTGAAACAACTTAAACTTTCAAGTAATCATGACGCAATCATTTCCCATATGTGTAGTCCAAGACATTTAGATCAATTACTAATGTACTATCATTTCCTCTTATTCTCAAATGACTTTGAAATTTTTCTTATTTTTCTATTTTGTTTGGATTTTCTGAAAATGTTAATTAAAGAGAAAACGAACTGTACAAAAAACATTTAAAAGAAATAAAGTTTAACTTCCATGAAATGATTTGATTTTGAAAGAGAGTTTTCACTCAGGATTGAACATTCCTATCATGTTGACAAGGTGTTCAAAACGGGCACGATCAAACGCCTTAGTGAAAAGGTCAGCAAAGTTGTCATCCGTGTGAACTTTTACAAGTTCAATTAAGAGCTTTTCAGCAAAATCACGAATGAAATGGTGACGAATCTCAATGTGTTTAGTTTTGGAATGTTTTACCGGGTTATTTGTGATGGACATGGTGGCATGGTTGTCAATGATTAAAGGAGTTCCAATGAAGTTCAAGCCATAATATCTCAATTGCTGCTGGATCCACAATATCTGAGAACAACAGCTTGCGGCAGGAAATGTACACTACTTCACATGTTGAGACAGAAACCGTTGACTGCTTCTTACACTGCCATGAGACCAGTCTGTCTCCTAAGAATTGACATCCACCTGAGTTTGATTTTCTATCGAGGTTACAACCGCCATAATCAGAAACAGTATAGGCTTTGAATTCAAACGACTGTTGTTTTGTGTACCAAAGACCCAATCGGGGTTTCCCTTTCAAGTATCTGAAGATCCTCTTTACAGCTATCATATGAGATTCCTTCGATTGTGACTGAAACCTTGAGCACAGGCAAACAACAATCATAATGAGATACATTAGAGAACCGATCATCCCGCGGTACAATTTACAGTCCACATCCTTTCCATCTTTGTCCGACTGCAGACCATGATTGACTTGGATTGGTGTACCATAAGTAGTACAATCATTCATTTTGTATTTTGACAAATTTTCCTGCACATACTTAGTTTGATGTAGATAAATGCCATCCTCCCTTTGACTGACTTGCAGACCCAGAAAGAATGATAGTTCACCCATGTTGCTCATTTCAAACTTTGACTTCAACACCTTCTCGAAATCTCTACACATCTCTTTATTGGTAGACCCAAAGATAATGTCGTCAACATAAACTTACACAAGTAGAATATCACCTCCTGCTTTCCGTATGAAGAGGGTCGAGTCAATTTGTCCACGATCGAAACCATTGGAAAATAGATGTTTTGATAAAGTCTAATACTACGCTCTAGATGCTTGATGAAGACCATAAAGTGCCTTATCCATCTTGTACACTTTATCGATATTATGCGGATCTTCAAAACCTGGTGGTTGAGTGACATAGACCTCTTCATGAACTTTGCCATATAGGAAAGCTCTCTTTACATCAAGTTTATAGACCTTGAAGCCGAAAAAGAAGGCATAAACCAGAAAACAATCGAATGGCCTCAAGTCTAGCAACTGGGCCATACACCTTAGTGTAATCTAGGCCCTCTTGCTGATAAAAACCCTGAACAACCAACCTTGCTTTGTTTTTCACCACAACATGTCGATCATCCGTTTTGTATTTGAACACCCATCTGGTTCCAATTGGATGCATACCATTCGAAAAGTCAACTAAATCCCACACATGCAACTTTTGGAATTGAGACAGTTCATCTTGCATCGCCTCTATCCAGTAGTTGTTAGCCTCTTTCACATTCTTCGGCTCCAATTGGGATACAAATGCAGCATGCAAACATGTTTCCATGATACCTGTGTTAAGTATCTCAGCATACAAGCTGGTGTTCTCGATAATTGTTCTATATCGAGTTTGAACACCGGCATCAGGATCACCAATAATGTTGTCAATTGGATGATTCCGATGCACACTCGTCTCTTGTACTTGAGGTTCTTGAATAGCTGACTCAAGGTTTGTGCTCAACTCCCCCATATCAAGTGTACCCGAAGATGACTCAATGTTGATTGGATCAACTGGAGCATCATTTCCTACATGAACATTAGGATCATCTTGAGCATCGTTTCCTTTAACATGAACTTCATCTCCATTGTCACTGTCAAGAGTTCCATATGCAGATGCAGCATTGGAATCATAAGTTGGGATAGGTACCGTTGGTCTGGTTGAGAAATTGGAGTCGTCGCCGCCACAACAGAACTCATACAACTTGAAAGCGTCTTCAGCAGATAAATAATTAAAAGACTTGAACAGAGCATCATAATCAAATCCCCAAGCAGGACTAGTTGGTTCTGGTGGAATGTTGTGTTTACTGCATTCCACTTCGAACCATTCTTCAACAGACCTACTCTCAATATTGTACACTCTCTTGCATGGCGAATTGGCAACATATCCTAAGAAGATGTCTTCCACCGCTTATGCATGAAATTTAGACTTGCGATCTTTGTACTGTAACAATAATGAGCATGGACTACCAAAAGGAACTAGGTAGTCAAGATTTGGAGGTCGATTGTTGATCAACTCATAACAAGTTTTATTGTGCCTCTTAACCACCAGAACTCTATTTAAGACGTGACAGGCTGTGTTGACTGCTTCCACCCAGAACGTTACGGGAAGCTTGGCATCTGACAACATTGTCCTTGCAGTCTCAATTAGGGTTCTGTTCTTTCGTTCTGGAACTCCATTCTGCTGGGGTGTATACGGTGCGCTAAATTCATGACGAATGCCCTTCTTGAGACAGAAAATCTCATCATGTTGTTCATGAACTCTGTGTCGTTGTCACTCCTTATTCTTCTAACCTTCAGCTTGCATAAAGATTCCAGACTCAAGATCAGGTATTGAAGAATTTCAGCGGTCTCATCCTTCGTACCTAAAAAATGCACCCAAGAAAAACATGAGAAATCATCAGTTACAACCACACAGTATGACTTTCCTCTAATACTCCTGATACTTATGGGCACAAACAAATCCATGTGTAGGAGCTCCAAAGGGGTATCGATAGAGTTTTGGATCTTGGGCTTGTGAGATTTCCGTTGTTGTTTGCTCTTTTTACAATGCATATAGTCATCTGTAACGACAAATCTCAGCTTAGGAATCTCGGTTACCAAACTGTTTCGGACAAGTTGATTCATTTTACGATAAGAAATGTGGCCTAGTTTTCTATGCCACAAGATTGAGTCAAGTTTTGTCACTTTTGTAAGCAAACAAGTAGCAACTGATGAGGTGGTTGTCGCCACGCTCATATCAATATGATAGGTGTCGTTTTTTCTTGGCCCTCGCATCAAAATCCACTCAGCAGGAACCTCCAAACCAGGCTTGAGAATCAAGCATTCAGACTTGTCAAACATAACCAAGTACTCCTTGTCGCATATTTGAGAGACACTCAACAAGTTATGCTTCAGCTGCTCACAGTAGTTGACATTGTCGAAGCTTATACATCCATTGGAAACCACGCCTTCATAAGTGATATTGCCTCCCTTCTCTCCTGCAAAGGCCATATAGCCGCCTCTGAATGGTTTAACATCTTGAAGCAAAGCCATATTGCCTGTCATGTGCCTGGTGCATTCACTATCCACATACCAACGGTTAGAGATAGTTCCCTTCGGATGTCCCTGCACGAGTCACAAGAAATTAATTAGATTTGGAGACCCAAGCCATAGTGGTCTTGGGTTATCCGTTTTTTCTCAAAATAAACGACTTCAATTAATTCACAATCATGACTGTCAAAAATGGGTGAATCCTTTGGAAATTTAGGATCAGAAGATTGAGCACTTTTGGTTTTCTTAGTCCAGGATCTTTTCTTTTGTCTCACTGGAACTTTGGGCTTGCCTTCATCAACCAAAGGTGAACTAGTAAAAGCTTCACCCGGTTGAAATTCAGCTAGCTTTAGTTCCAGTTTTCTCAACCTTTTATTCCTTCTTCTCCTCTATGGCTTTAAAAAGTTTCACCATAGGCTTCTCACCAGTTTGTGTAGTACCAGAGGTAGATACACTGGGTTTAACAACTTGCTTTACCCCTTTAGGAACAAATACTTCCCTTTCCTCAGCTTCTATCAACTCAACAATCTCTGCCATAAACCTATTTGAGTATGTGCAAGTATGGCATCTTCCAGATGAACACCCCAATAAAAGCTCTCGTCTTGTTGAACCACTAAAGCACCGGACGTTCCACCTTGACTCTAATTGCGGTTGTTCTGATTGTTGTACCCTAGGTTGTTTCCCCGGCTTGGTCTAGTGAAACCCGAAGCTTGTGCTTTATCCTTTTGACATTTCCTTGCGAAATGTCCAAAGTTATTACATTTGTAGCACTTAGCTTTGGATTTATCAAATCCAACCTTGGCATTAGAATGCCTACCAATGAACTTCCTACCTGTTCGATTCAGAAAACGTTTAGCCCTCCTCAAGATCATGGCCATGTTCCATTGAATATCCATATTCTCCATATCATCTGGATCCACCTGATTAAAGTCTTCTTCAATGGTTCTAGGATCCGTTAGCTTCCCACCTATGAAGTTCTCGTAGGCAAGCATGCAGGATGAGAATAGTGCCATATGATCTTCAACTATTTTGGCAATAGCAGTCTGGTTAGATAAAGAAGTAGTAGTGTTTCTTAAGGAAGATTGATGGTGTTGGCTAGATCCTGATGCAGTAAAGGAAGTGTGATTACCACCACCATTTGCATTTTCTTCTTCCTGAGGACTCCCAAGGAATAAAGCAATTCTAGAACCAGATGACTTTGCAGTAGAATTTACCCCAAAGTACATAGAGGGATCTTGAATTTGAGGTCTTCCAGAACTTTCTTTCTTCCTTAGGTTCATATCGTGTGCCTGAACCATACCTATTGCTTCCTCAACAGTCATCTCATAGAATTTAGGGTTTTCTCTCAATAAGGTAGTATACATGTCAAACTTGGGTGGTAAGGCATCCAGAAACTTTTCAACCAAGTCATCATCAGGATACTTGAGTTCATAAGACTTCAACTCAGTCTGAAGGTGGTAGAATCTTGAGATAAGTTCCTCAATAGATTCATTCTCCAAGTACCTAAAGCACTCATACTTCTTCCTCAATTGCTCCTTGTTGCTTTTCATGACATCATTGTTTCCCTCGAACCTCTTCTGCAATGCCTTCCAAAGATCTTTAGCAGAATCATACCCTCTGAAGCTATGAAATAAGTCTCTAGTCAAGGCCATAGTTATAGAACCATGTGCCTTCTTTTCTCTGTCATAAGCCTTCTTTTCTTCTTCATCCAGCTTAGAGATAGGCTTGGGAACAATTTCTTCACGAAACATATAGGTTGGATGCTTATATCTCTCAAGGATAGGTATCCACAAAGTGGAATCAGTGTATGAGATGTACTCCTCAAATCGTGCTTTCCAATTCAAATAATCATTAACATTAAGCTGCTTTGGTGGTTTCTATGGAGTCCCAATCTCATTGTCATAATTGAGCATACTACTAATGTTCTGAATATTTGACATAGTGATTAACTTATCAAGTACGCAGGAACACAGGAGCAAGTACGCCGGCACAAAAGCTAAGTACGCAAAGAATTGGTCTTGCGTACTTATTAAGTACGCAGGAACAGTGTCCTTCTTTCCAAATAAGGTAAGTACACATATCACATTTTCAACTGCTCCACCAACTATTTCCGATCGCCGAAAAATGCTTAAATCTTCAAATCTTGAAGTTTTGAACGAATTGATCAACTCAAAAGGTTTGAAACTTGTTTCTAACAAACACTTGATGATCAAAACACTCAAACAAACAACAAAAAGGTCGAATTTTGAAGGATTTTTGCTTCTAAAACAGCGCTCAAGAGCTACCTCTGTTTTATGACAAAAATCGGTTTCCTTTTCGTGTAAGATGCTACCAAATGTGTCGAAAATGCTCCTAACACACTCACAACACTCGAAATCAAGAGCAGATGCTCTGCTACCACTTGTAGGTCCCCGGGTGTCTCGGATCGTCACATGCAAGTGCGTTGGCTAGTCTAACTGGGTGCGGAATGCCCGTGACTAGGTGGAGAATCAAACAACACAAAGTAAACCGACAACAAACACAAGATACTTTAACCTTCGTCTATGGATAATCACAGCCGGTTATAGTGTGTAAATGAGTGCGTACATAACAACTCCACAAACCAGCTATATATACTAGACCTGCTGCCTGCGCACTTGCTAAGTGCGCAGGGCTTTGTTCCTGCATACTTAGCAAGTACGCAGACAATGTTCTTGTGTAGTTGCTAAGTACGCAGGTTATAAAACCTGCGCACTTGTTAAGTGCGCAAAACACTTTACAAGACAAATACAATGACAAGTACCCACAAAAATGATTACAACTCGATAACCAATACATACAGACGCTGAAATACAAATACAAACACATAAAGACAATACATAAGCAAGAGTGATGCGTAGTGTTTTAATATATAAAAATATAATAAATATATTTTTAGAATGGTCTTACGATATCAAGTTTTAAATTGATAAAATGATAATGACTTTAACTTAAAAACACACACAAGAGGCAGGTATACCTATCGCAGTGTAATATATTTTACGTAATAACCAAGTATCGAACCAATGGACACGGTCGAATTCCAATACTCGACTTTTGTTAACGTTTAGCCGCTTTAATTTGTGAGTGAGTTTTGTGTGCCTGTGGAACATGAAAGTAAACGATAGAAAAGTAAATGGTGGTAAAGTAAATAGCAGAAAATTAAAAACATGCGTGAAGTGTGTAACAGAAATGTAACGAATAAAATAGTAAATAACAGGAATGTAAATAGGTCGGAAATAATCAGGTTACGAATAGTATGGCTTTGGGTTTTGAATCCGCTTGGTACGTGATAGTGTTAAGTTGACTAATCCAGTGATATGACTACTACAAATGTGTGACCCGGGTCCCGCTAGAGCCTCGTCCACACGACATTTGATTTGCAAATTTAAAAGCTTTAACAATTGGTAGTGCATCCCGTTAAGGACAACAATTACCCTCAGCCCTTCGAATGGTCATCTCCGGGTTGGTTTATGACATCGAACGTAAAATGATTTGTATTAAAGTTAAATAGGTGATTATATTTTGCTCACCGGGAGGCGGTGTAACAGTAGGACCAAGTATAAAGACGTACCATTCCCAACATGAGTTCACTAATTCTTGGTCGCATAATAAGTTCGTAAAAAGACGTACGATCTTAATAGCGTTAACCAAGCCTTGGCTTATCAATCTCTACTTGTATAAAGATGTACAGGCTTCAAGAGAACTTTGATTAAAAAGGTTTTACACTTTAAAAATCAAGAACACTCACAAATATAAAGACGGATTTAGACAATAATAAAGGCCCACCAAAATGGTGGTTTTAAGTACGAATAGTTAAAGACGTAAACACATCACTTGGATTAATACGTTAAACATTAACATGCACCAAACTTCATCTTCACCCTAGCAATACAAAGAGTTTAGCCACGAATGGCCATACTAACTAGCATAACGCAGAGTTTCGTAGGCTCCCCTATTGCGGAAGAAGGAGGAAGAGCCACTCCGCTCACTACTGTCTACTCTAACTACGAAATGCACACTCAAATGAGGCCTGGATGGGTGTTCTTTGATCTGAATTGGTGTGTGGAATGAAGAACTCAAGTCATCTATTTATAGGCCTCAGAATGAGCAATGCACGGTCGTGCATTGGATTGCACGGCCATGCAAACACCTCGGGAATCAAACAGGGTACACATGACATTGTACTGGACCTTGGGGAACAAGACAGGGCAATGCACGCCCGTGCATTGGGATGCACGGATGTGCATCCCCTTCCGGCTACCTAGTTTTATCTTTTAGCTGCTGGTTTGACTTCTTGGGGATCAATGCTCGGGTTTAGTCCTTCAAAAGCTTGATTTCTTCATGTTTTAAGTTGATTTTTGCTCTATTCATCATTGGGATACTGAATAACCTGCATTTGTGAAATATTAACGTTTTAAGTATCAATTGCAAGGTTTTTAATCAATTAGTACCATAATATAGGTATTATTATGCATGCAAAACAAGTATAATTTAGGACATATCATAATACCCCGCACTTAATCTTTTCTTGTCCTCAAGTAAACTCATGCATGATCATACCCATAACTAAAAACTTTACAAGGGAAATGGAACTCCAAGTAGTTGAACATTCTGGGATAACTCTTGAGTTGCTTATTCTATTTTTGTATTTTTCTATGATGGAATCCATTACCAGCTTACTAGAACTTCAATTATGCATAAACTTTCACTCCTCACAATGTTCACTCAACTCTAGGGTTATATATGTATGGATAATGTAAGTTAAGTTGAACACTCAAGTTCGAATCGAATTATGCAATGATCATAAGCTTGTATGCAAATCAAGTCTCCACCAACTAACTAAGTAGTATGCATGAATCAAGAGGACTTTAAAAGGGTTGTAATATGGCTAAAATAAAAATAAAGGGATGAAGATGAAAATATTTTTGGGTTTTTAGGGATTTAAAAGGTTTGAAGGGCTGCAACTATTGTGAAACACACAGCTACGGCTTCATGGCTTAAAATGGAAAATACTAACAGGTCCCTTTACAGTACTCAGATCATGAGGGTATAACTAATCCGAGGGCTCGTTTATGGTCAGATTGCCAAGACCAAGATCTCTCATTAGTGCCAACTCTTTCCTTACTGCGTAGTACACATTGCTGCCTCTCCGTATGGAACATTCGGCTTGTAGCCTAACAGCTCCAACTTTGATCAGATGCGTATACTCACTTTCGGAATGAGTTTGATTCTTGCTACATTTTCCATCGTGGCTCCAGTTACCACACTTCTCACATTTTTCGTATCTTTTGGCGGCACTTTTTAACAGGCCGCAGAATGGTGGCAGTTGTTCTTGCTTGCGCCACCGTTTTCTTACATCATTAGTTGCTTTGAAAACTTTCTCTCGGAGTTCGGGCGGTAATTCAGGATTTGTGAAATGAAGGCTGAAAAGCAAATTGAAATAAAAATAATGCATATCCGGCTTTTTAAGGTATAACCGGTAAAAGACCAACCTTTTTTTTTACATCAAGACAATTCCTTCAATAATTCTTTTTTCTCAATTTCTTTAAATTAATATTTCCATAAATTCCTTGTAGATAGTTTGGTTGTTTCTTCCTAATACATACACCTTCTTATATATTCCAATTCTTTTGAGTAAAGCAGATTCTTTTCGAAGTTGACTCAATGGTAATAAACTTGAAATAAAGACATAGGAAAATTTTTCTATTGTGAAGACAGTTAGCCAATAACCGGTGTTTACGAAAAGCTGGTTGGGTGATAATTGTGGGTAGTGGAAAAGAAAAGGCTAAGGCTCAAAGGGCTATCTAAGCGGATTATATTTTTGGGATTTTTGGATTTAAGGATAAGGGTAATAAAGTCCTAGGTGCCTCAATCACTTTCAAACTTCTACTAGTTCATGGTCTTGATATGTATAAGTCACACAAGTTCTAATTATGCATAAAATTCAATCAAAAAACACTCAGTAATGCCAAACGAAAGAGCATGCGAATAATTATATACTGTGCCAAAAATTTGATGCTGTGTAATAGGCTTGATTTTCCTCACATGAAAACAGATGGAATAGGGTTTAGCAACTCGTTATGCATAATATTCATTTGTTTCTACTTGCCATGTATTCATTTTACTTTATTAGGTGCGGACATAAAGAGCTTTTAAATATTAGGGTTTAAAATTTTGAAAATTTTTTAGGTTTTACAAACGGTAGGTTTTTTGTTATGTTTTAGTCAAATGAGTAGAAAATCACAAGTTGAAATTTTACTGCTTTGAGGTTACAAGTAGTCCTGAGTCTCTTAATTCCCCACACTTAAAACTATGCATTTCCCTCAATGTACAAATGCATGTAATGAAATGCTATGCATGAATTTAAATGCATGAAGTTTTAAGGGAAAAGAAACTGGTACTCCCCCGGTCAATTCGGTGTATAACGTAAGGCCAAAACTTATTGGTGTTGTCAACACTTTGCTTCGTGAATTTCCAGCTTAGTGTTAGTGGTGGAATAATCAGTCAAATGGGTGGCTTATAATATGGAGAGGTTTATCCAACCCATTTGATAACCATGCATACAATTATAGTAAGCTGATCCAGGAATTAGTGGAGTCCATCCTAGACCAGCTAGACAGAGAAAAACAGGGTAAAAAGTGTTCAAACTTGAAACGGACATAACTTGAGCTACGTTTGGAGTTAGAGGGCCCCGGACCAGGGGACGTAAAGGTTTCGATGAGCCGGATCATGTGATAAACGACCGAGGTGGTTTGTCCCAGTGGTCTGAGCCAAATTCCTCCATTAAGTGGCCTAATTTCATAAATCAAATATTTCCCCAATTTTATATTTTTCATACCTTCAACTTTTTAGTGCTAAAATGGGTGAATAATTGATTTATATATTTTCAAACTCTATTTATAGTTTTAATTTTAGTTTGGATGGATCGATTTGAAATTTTGAAAATTTTGTGAACCTGCCAAATTTAGAATGCTCTATAGAAGAGCACCTAAAGAAAATGGTGTAATTAAATCACGCCACCACCATTTGAAATTTCCTGGACCAAACTTCAAGAAACCCATGTAGTGAAGGATACGGTCACCCCGGTATGATAATTTTGTCACGTAGTTTTCGTTGGTTGAACGTTGCTTCTTCCATGAGAAATGGTCCTCAGAGTGATATGCCCTATCATGTGGCTTATGTGATTCGTGGAATGATTCACTGATATGCTTGGTCACAGGCCAGCTATCATTGTTACAAGGAAAAGGTGCCACCATTTTCATTTGTTTGTTGGTGATTACATGCTCTTGTGCTTCCATATTTAGGATTCCCAGTAGTTCTTCTTTAGATCTTTGCTCTTCTGGCTCCTTTGATTGTTTAGCTTCAAGCTTCTTGAAGAGGCCAGGAAGTGATTGTAAAGTTGCAGTAGCCCTCTCTTCTGAATCCTCTGGTCTCACCTCCGACTGATCCATGCTTGTGAAGTTGGAAGGTTCTTGCTCCTTAGAGTCACTTGACCCTACTAAAGATGTTGAAACTATAACTTTCGATTCTTGGACTTTGAACGAATCATCTTGTTGTTCTATTGGAATGCCTTTATGAGTTGATCCTTAATTTCTTCCAAATGACGAAACAGATTTCCCGGGGTCCATGAGTCAGAATCTAGAGCTGAGTGTTGAATATCTTTAGGAGGTGTGGTTTCCTCATATGGTTGCCAGTAGGGTTGCTAGAAATCTGTAGAATACCCTTGATAGTGATAACAATCTTGGGTGTAGTGTGGTTCCCTACAGATCTCACACCAAACCTCCGAATAGTGGTACTCATAGTCGTTTTGGTATCCTCTATAACAACTCTCGTAGTTGTCATCCATGAAAGCTGTTGTAAAGAACAATCAAAACAAAACATAAAAATGAAATGTTAAGGTTAAAAAGGCTAATCCGATAACTCGAATTTTTCTTGAAATCACCGTGTCCCCGGTAACGGCGCCAAAAACTTGATGCGCAGTGTTTTAATATATAAAAATATAATAAATATATTTTTAGAATGGTCTTACGAGATTAGGTTTTAAATTTATAAAATCATAATTACTTTAACTTAAAAACACACACAATAGGCAAGTGTACCTATCGCAGCGTAATATAGTTTAGGTAAGAAACAAGTATCGAACCAATGGACACAGTCGAATTCCAATACTCGACTTTCGTTACGTTTAGCCGGTTTAATTTGTGAGTGAGTTTTGTGTGCCTGTGGAACATGAAAGTAAATGTCAGAAAAGTAAATGGTGGTAAAGAAAATAGCAGAAAATTAAAAACGTGCGTGAAGTGTGTAACATAAATGTAACGAACAGAATAGTAAATAACAAGAAAGTAAATAGGTCAGAAATGATCAGGTTACGAATAGTATTGCTTTGGGTTTCGAATCCGCTTGGTACGTGATAATGGTAAGTTGACTAATCCAGTGATATGACTACTACAAATGTGTGACCCGGGTCACCACTAGAGCCTCGTCCTCACGACATTTGATTTGCAAATTTAAAAGCTTTAACAAGTGGTAGTGCCTCCCGTTAAGGACAACACTTACCCTCAACCCTTCGAATGGTCATCTTCGGGTTGGTTTAAGACATCGAACGTAAAATGCTTTGTATTAAAGTTAAATAGGTGATTATATTTTGTTCATCGGGAGGCGGTGTAACAATGAGACCAAGTATAAAGACGTACCGTTCCCAACATGAGTTCACCAATTCTTGGTCGCATAATAAGTTCGTATAAAGACGTAGGATCTTAATAGTGTTAACCAAGCCTTGGCTTATCAATTTCAACTTGTATAAAGACATACAAGCTTCAAGAAAAGTTTGATTAAAAAGGTTTTACACTTTAAAAATCAAGAACACTCACAAATATAAAGACGGATTTAGACAATAATAAAAGCGCACCAAAATGGTGGTTTTAAGGACGAATAGTTAAAGACATAAACACATCAATTGGATTAATACGTTAAACATTAACATGCACCAAACTTCATCTTCACCCTAGCAATACAAAGAGTTTAGCCACGAATGGCCATACTAACTAGCATAACGCTGAGTTTCGTAGGCTCCCCTATTGCGGAACAAGGAGGAAGAGCCGCTCCGCTCACTACTCTCTACTCTAACTACGAAATGCACTGTCAAACGAGGTCTGGATGGGTGTTCTTTGATCTAAATTGGTGTGTGGAATGAATAACTCAATCCATCTATTTATAGGCCTTAGAATGAGCAATGCACGGCCGTGCATTGGATTGGACGGCCGTGCAAACACCTCGGGAATAAAACAGGGTACACAGGACAATGTACTAGACCTTGAGGAGCAAGACAGGGTAGAGCACGCCCGTGCATTGGGATGCACGGCCATGCATCCCCTTCCTGCTGCCCAGTTTTGTCTTTTAACTGCTGGTTTGACTTGTGTTGACCTGGTTTGACTTCTTAGGGGTCAATGCTCGGGTTTGGTCCTCCAAAAGCTTGATTTCTTCATGTTTTAAGCTGATTTTTGCCCTATTCATCTTTGGGATACCGAATAACCTGCATTTGTGAAATATTAACGTTTGAAGTATCAATTTCAAGGTTATTAATCAAACAATACCATAATATGGGGATTATTATGCATGCAAAACATGTATAATTTAGGACATATCAAAGAGCAATCTTCAGAGTGCTTGTCACAAGAATTGCTTCAACAAACTCCCCCTTGAAAGTAGCTCTTGAGATGTCTTCAGTCTCTAACAGCTTCAGAGTGCTTGTCACAAGAATTGTTTCAACATTAACTACAACATTTAAATTCTATAATACCTATAGGCTAAGTACCTGCGCAAATATTGATTGATGGATGTAGTCAATGAACCCCAAAGATGTTGATTTTAGTGTTATCAATATCATTTCAGTGTAATTGGATTGACTTGTTGATAAAACGAATCATAATATACATCAAACAAGTCAGGAGGTACGAAGTGCAGGCCTGTTTAAGTTTATTTGATTCTATGTATTTATGAACCTTATTGGTTCTTAGGGGCGAAAAGCAATAGAAGGTTCCAAGGGGGCACCGCCCCCTTGGTGGGAGTCTGGGGTCGGCGCCCCTGGCGGAGTCGACCCAACCCAAACTTCATTAGATTTTGTAAATTCTCAAATTGACATGGACTTGAAATAACTGCCAAAATGTAGTTTTCTGGAAATCTAAATACGACATTTCTTGTTTATTCTAGGGTACAAAAATAAAGAACACACAAAAACACAAAATCGTTCTTAATTTATCTCTGGGTCTTATCCATTTGAAAAATTCAAGAGTGTCATCGAATTGTTTCAATCTGAAAGTGAATCACGATTCTCAAAGATGTATAGGAAAATGATCGCGAATACTACAAAGAGATGTTAAAAAGAATGTATATCATTAGTGATTTTGTGTTACCAAGGCGTTATGCTGGTGAGTACCAAGGCGTCCAAAAGTGTTATAACTGTGGAGGAACAAGGCAAGCCGCACTCTCGGGAATTATCTGACTTTCGCTTAAGTGACACACTCTCGATCTAGTAGAGCTTTCGTCCGCAAATTGTCGTAGATAGTACCGAGGTAAGATTTCTGACTATCCGAGGCTTGTTATGCGAACCTAAGATAAGGGAACTAAATATAATAATGTGGGTATGATCTAGGATATATCTGAGGTGTTGATTGTGCAGTAAACCTAGGGAACTGCTTTGAGGTGAGTTTCTCTAAACTGTGCCCAATGTAAACTGTTTTCAAATGGTTTTTACATCTTGAAACAAGTTGTGTTTCAAGAGTGATCCCTGTGATAGTCCACGTATATATACATGTACCTAGTGCTTATTACGGTCGACGGTGGGATGAGACTGACGAGCGAGACTGATCCTCTCGTTACCGACTGGTACTTGTGATGTCGATAGCCAGGGAGTCGCTAGTATATATATAATAAAAACTCAAAGCCGAGTTGGAGCTACTGGGTGGGGATTGGGATAAATGGTTGTTTTGTATCGTGGATACAATTATGAAAGCATGATTTTGTTTATGAAATCACCAACATTATGTTGACCCAAATGTTGTAAAATGTTTTGAGCACAAGTGACCACTAGCTTAGAGGTTTGTAGTTTGTCGGCATTCCAGATGATTCCAGGAGGTGTATATAAAGATGACATTTTGATTAAATTGACTGAAGGCAGGTTCGGGAGGAACCATAAGGCCTGAGTTTTGGCAGGTTCATAGAACCATAAGGCTGGTATTGTAGGTTCCTGTTAGGAACCGTGTTTGTAATACATTCAAATCTACTTTCTTAAACAATGTTATTATCATAAAAATTTGAGGTTTTAATTTTCTGCTATGTGTGTCTTTATTAACGTCACTGTAACCAGTTTCTGGGAAGTGGGGTGTGACGGTATGCATAAGCATGTGAATTTAATCTTATTTCTTTATTAAAAAAAATATGTATTTTGATAAATCATCTGAAATTTTGAAGTTTCTTTATTTTGAATTAAGGTGAGTTATCAACTTTAATTTATGTTGGACGGGTCAAAAGCGGATGAATTGGTAAAAAATATGAATTCAACCCTGCCCCAATCCGCCAATCTCGGAATCTTTGCAAATAAAGTGATTCACTTGTCAATTCAGAAACATATTTTTCCACTAATGTAATATATGTTTGTGTGTGATTGTATATATACACACACGCACATACATATATATATATATCGTAGATTTCTTTTTAACGGTAACACCTAGATATTTAAGGATAATTGGGTTTCCCTGGAGCAACACCTAGAACATCCAGGACAGCCCACCCCCCTAACTGGGTAAACCCCCTGACCTGGCCACAAACCCTTTTTTTTGATGTGGCCTGGATTCGAACCCAAGACCTGCACTATGGGAAGTCTTGGAGCTACCATTGCACCAAATGGCCAACGATATACATATTGTAGATGACTAGATCATATGTGAAAATGTGTCAATCTGGGTTATGTTCTATTACTAACGGGTCAAAAGGGTAAAACATAAAATTCTCCTCCTCTATATAAGAAAATTAAAGGGTCATTTGTTACCTATTGCGTGAAAATGTGTCAATTTGGGTTATATTCCATTACTAATGGGTCAAAAGGGTAAAACAAAAAAAAATATCAAATTAACAAAAAATTTGTTTTTCATGCGGCATTTGAATCAAAAGATGCTTACTTGAGAGCCATTAATTACAAAGAAAAAAATGGAAAGCTTGAAAATACTAATTATTATGTAGCAAGATTAACATAACATATGAAATTATATAGTAATTCACTTTTTCTCTCTAACAGTTGATCATTTATATTATAAGTAGAAATTATTTTATACTGACTGCTTAAATTATTAGAAATCCACTTTTTAATATATTTTTTAGACTGAAATTAACAGTATTCGAAATCTGCATGAAATTGAAGAGGGTTGGAAATGACTTCCTAAGTTTTTAAATACTCTGTCGGTGAATATATACACCTTAGTGACACTTTAGACTTTCCTAGATGTGAGTTTATATAATGACTTATTTTAGCTCTTTACATACACTTATATATGTTTTGTAGATATAACAACTTCGACTCATTTTCTTATGAATGTATCGATCTGGGTTATGTTTTATTTCTAGCGGTTCAAACGGTTAAAAATATAAAATATAGTCTAAAATAAAAAGACAGATCAATTGAAAGTTGTTCTAAGTTTAAATTTCATATAAATAATTATATTAAGATTGTTATATTATAATAAGAGTAATATAAAGTTGTAGTCATATTTAACATACTAACCTATAACTAATAAATAAATAAGTGATTGTGCAACGTTTTACAATTCTGTAAGTCCAAAATTCTTTTTCCGCTTATTTTTCTCAATTATTTAATATTTTATTTATCAATATTTACTTTATTAATATTTAATTTATTTAATATTTTGTTTCTCAACTGTTTTCTTAATTTTTTTTCCGCTTATTATTAACAATTAAATATTTTTTTATTCAACCCGTTGTAATACACGAGTTTCTAACATAGTTTAACCAATAAGTTAGGGTGTTGTTATAGATGCACGTAAATATGTTATTTGGACACCCTCTATATATGACTCGTAAAACACCAATTCGGGTCGTATAGCTCAAAAGTCAAACTAACAACGTCGAGGCGTGTCACATCAGTCACATTCAACACGTATTGTGTTTCATATAGCCCATATACTGATCGTATTGTGTCTCGTGTGTGTATCGTATAGAGCCTATACGAGATGTATAAAGGGAGGTGGCCTGGCTAACATATTGGGAATGTCCGTATAACCTACCCTATAAATTAATCTTTAGACTAAAATAATGTGACATACTATATAAATCTCACATGACTAGTAAATAATAACCCACGTTGTGGGATATAGCCTACAGGGACAATGTGAGGTGGGTTGAGAACCACTTTTCTAACTTTTTAACAACTATTTCGACAGAATATATATAGACTTGTAACTCTTGCATCAACAGTTATACATTATAATGATTTTAAATAATCAACATAAAATAAACATAGATTTGTATATAGATTCCAACTATATTTGAGATCGAATGATCCATCTTCAACCCACTAATTAGCTAGTTCCTCACCATTTGTATACGTTTTACTGATCGAATAAACATTCTGCAAAACAAAAGGAAGTCGTTTTAGAATAAACCTTATGACACCCCTAGAAATCTTTTGTACCTATATAAGAAGAAAATGTTACATACTCCCATGGGAGGTCTCCTCCAAGATGCCAATGCCCATCTCTATGTTGGTACATAAGCTTGTAAGCAGCACCATCTTCTTCAATTTCAACATCTAAACCATCCACAATTAAAATAGATCAATGAATTGATTTTACTCTCCATTTGTTGAACAATATTTTGGTTTATATTTTCTTCGAAAACGAAAACTAGATATTATTGAAATTAAACTCATGTGACTTTGTAATAACCGTGCTCTTTATACAACTCATTGGGTTTGTAAGTAGATTTTAATCAAGTTGTAAACATGTTAAACGGATCGTAAACGGTTTTAAACAAGTTATGATAAATTGTAAACATGTTAAACGGATTGTAAACGGTTTTAAACAAGTTATAATAAAGCTGAAAATATGTTAAATGATTTTTACACGAATTGGAAGGTTGAATTTAGAAATATATATTTCTTATATTTTATTTTTAATTTAATTATGTTAGATGCGTCAACCTTTTTAGTTTTTCTACACCTATAAATAACATGTTTAAATAAATATGTTAAACAACTTAACCCGAGCATCATCCCTTTATTAAACATCTTACACGATATAACAAATAATTATATATATATATATATATATAAATAAATAAAAAGTTGTTTAATTATACAAAAGTTACAAAAGATTTTGGACAATTGATAAGAAAATCAAGGGTTATATGAAACAGATGTTAGGTCTTCAATGTTTGATTTGTGAAAAAAGTCTGGAGGGGTATCATTTTTTTAAACTCGTGTAAATTTTTTATACGACATTATTACTTTAAGAAAACTGCACCATAAAATCGAACATTTTATACTTTTTAATATGAGTATAGTCCTATACTCGTTTTAGAAAAAATGGACTTACTAAAAAAACATCAATATGTTATTCGTATACCTTGCATAAATATTACTATGCGCAATTATAAACATATACGTAATTATAAGCATATGTTGCATTATTATTATTATATATGTTGCATTATTATTTGTTCGTTATTAGTTATATATGGTTGCGAAATTATTTTACAGTGTGCATAATTATGTAATTTTTGTGCGTATTTATAACTCGAATGAATTTAACCCATCGTTAAAAAAACGTGTCACGTCATGATGTTTTCATATCGTTCGTACAATAAAAATCTTTGTAAGATATTGTCTTTGTTTTGAGTATTGTCAAGAATAATCACTACAAACTTAAAACTCATCAGACGTGGTGGATCCTACACATGATGAGCACTTTTGACCCGCATCTAATCTAAACACAAGCCTTTTCACACATTTCAAACATAGATTTAAAGCATAGGACTTTATGTTATCTTTTATATACTACAAGCAATTAATGCATATTTTGCTTTTTAATAAAGTTTTATATCAAAATATAAAATATAAAATAAAAAATAAAAAAATATATTATCTATTTAGATTCTTTTATAAATTTATATATTACATATTATTAGAGAAAAATTAAATTACATGTTAAATGAATATTAGAAAAAAAATTTAAAATCTTTTAATTGGCAAATCTAACAAACCCATAATCAAAATAAATAAAAATTTCTTTTTTAATCTGGGTTTTAAAACCAGTCATTTTTTTTACTCATGACCTAGTGATCTAGTGATATGATGTTTATCTCTCACAAAAGTGATGTGCGTTCAAATCCTTGTAAGTGCAAGGTTAGATGGAATTTACGTGTAAAAATTTATTCTTAAAAAAAAGATAAGTCATTTTTTTTAAATTAAGAAGTAGGCGAATATGAAAAGAAATAGGGCAACTTACACTTGTCAAACATGTGAATCAATGCGGTGGTAAGTGTTTGATAGGAATGAAAAGCATTCAAATCAATTTTTCTTGCAATTCCAACTCCATCCATCTTCACCTTCACAAACAACTCATTGCAGTTTCTGTTCATCACATTGATGTTAATATCCCCTTCTTCATGATGCTCCCCTCTATTAAACACCTCCACTCTTTCATGCTGGTTTTCTTCCATCAACCTCTTCCTCCATGAATGCAATGGTGGCCATCCAATCACACCTTCCCCATCATCATCCAAATCCCTACACCCATTTCAAAATAATGAACTTTGAACAATGTTGCAAAAAATAACTAATCATATATAACCGGTTTTAAATCAAGAAGCAAACTTAGGAGGCGTCTGTTTCGCGGAATGTTTTGAAATTAGATTTGAACTTGGAATTGGTATTGGAATTTAAAGGGTTTATTTGAAAATTCATAACGTGTTTGATTGATATATTTGTTAATGAAATTGGAATATAAAAATACTTAAAATGATAAAATTACCCTTTAAAATTATATAATATAAAAAAAAAACGAAACACAGTTAGAGTTATTAGATAAAATTATAAACATTCCTGATATTTTTTCTTTAAAATGTTGAGGAATTCTGGATTCCAAATCTAATTCAAATTCCTTCTGTTAGCCAAACAAACATATAAAGGAATGAAATATAAATATTCCTTTGAATTCCTATGAATTCCTGCCAACTAAACAGACTCTTACGGTTGGTAATCTCCGGTGAAGAAAGTGTTGGGTTGTTGGTCGTCTTCATCGTGATTCCAAGAAACGAGAGGAAACCTGCATGGATCCCCATGGCGGCTTTTCTTGATGGGGTGTCTGGTTTGATTGGGGGGTGAAAGACTTAGCTCAAGTTCCATTGTGTGATGTGCGTGCGTGTGTCTGTGTTTGCGGATTCTTTTGTTTGGCAACTTTTGAGTATTTATAGAACTTAAAAGTAGGGTTACAGAAGGTGGGAAGAAGACAACACGACAAGGACTTGTACCTCAAGCATCTCAGCTTGTACTTTCTTGCAAAGTAGACTAAGCCCCTTAGACATAATTGTCGGATCCATGACTTTTTACGGATTTCATGTTTTACGAATTAGCGACATTCGAGTGGGAAAAAAGTTTGACACATACTATGCACATAGATTCACCCCTCTATCGTGGTTAATAAATTTATCAATCACATGTTTATACCCTAAACAAAATAAGTAGACCAAAATCGAAAAATCGAATCAAATAAGAAACTGATGGTTCAGTTATGATTCATTTTGTAACCGATTTTTATGATCCATTAGGCTATATGTGTATAATTAACCAAATTAACGAAATAGTAAAACCAACTTCATATTTCCTTTTATCTTTTATCAATAATATGTATATAAAATTTTGTTATAATAAATATTAGTTCTCACTTATTCTTCTTTATAAATTAAATGGTTATTTGTATTTAATTTGACCTAAGATATAAAGTGAGTTATTAATTGAAATCAACTTAAACCTTGAATCCACTAACGTCCAGAGGCGAACCTACATTGTAGGTACCGGTATAACTTGACATTGGTGAAAAAAAATACTTATATGTATTTTTTATATCCGAAAGTTAAATGGCATTGTACATTTATGGACGATGACAACTACAATAAATTGGCTACGACAATTTTACATAATTATTTCCCTAGATCTAGCTAGTTATTTATATCCGTGTTAGTGTTAGGTCATGGGTTCAAACCTACACCACTACATGTTACTTAATTTTTTATTATTAGTTTTCAATTTAAATAGTTGCTACATATTTCAAATATATATTTGGATTTGGTTTAGAGTGTTAAGACACCTGTTCCATATTTTCTATATTTTTTTATAGGATTTGCTTTAAATAATTACTGCATATTTCCTAAAATTTCATATTGGATTTGGTTTACTATTTTTTAGTAAATTTTCTTTTGATAGTTGTGAGCAACCCTATTCAATTTTAACACATGACTAAACCGAACTAAAACTTCGGTTATATGTTCAGTTTTAACACATAACCGAACCGGTTTATGCTCACTCCTAGTAATATAACCATACAGTTACGGACAACAGGACGATCTAAGCGGAAGCTTGTGAGCTCGAGTTTGAAACTTTATTTTGAATGTTGGTTTTACTAGCATTATCGCGGCTTTTAAAAGATTTTAGAAACATTTTTAGTCAAACAAAAATCTTTAATTCAAGAAATCTATTTAAAAATAGAAAATTGGTAGGAGAGGTGGATTTGGAAGGTGCGGGATAACATTGAAGACAATGGTCGGGAAAAGGAGGACCAAACCCCCATTTCATGTCGTTTTCTTAACCAATCTTTTGATATGATCCTATTTTTATAAATTTCTTCTTATTGTTTCATTTTAAATTATTTAGTTTTATTGGGGTTACATTTATTTAAATAATCATCCGTCGTGGTATATATGATTCTATTTCAAATGTGCTATACAAAGTGGTACGGATTTTTATTCCTATAACGTGGCTACTTTTTTTTTGGCTTATTATTTACTTCAATCATTTTAAGTGTTTAACATTATATAAAGTTAAATAATAGGCTTAGAAAGAGCTTGAATTATTCAGAAAGTTACGTTTTTTTATATGGACTTAACTAGGACCATCATCATATAGTTTTAGATCTGTAAGAGCATGCTACCTCTTCATCCACTACCTCTTTGAAAGACACCATTAAGATACTAGTAAAAGAAATTGATTTCCTTTTAGTGTTATTATTTCTTGAAACATGATAATGGAAAACAAATAATAATAATAAATCATGTCTGATAAGCTAACCGTAGAGAGGGAATAATTCATAATCTCTGATCTGGATCGGGTTCCCGTTTAGGGTGTACGGTTAGGATGGTTTAGCGTAAAAAGTAAGCTCACGGTTCAGAAAGAGAGGGACGAATTTAGTGGTGATAGTATTGAATGATTCATTAGTCAATTCCCTTTAATTAACTCTCCATTTATATGTACACCCAAGGGAAACCCATTAATGGCCCAATAAGAGTAAGTGGGCCATCAACCAATTACTAGCCATAAGTTATTAAATAAATAAGTAATTATATTTGATCATTTAATAATAAGATAAATGATTATAAGAGCCACACAATAAATCGTGTCTTACATTCTCCCACTTGTCTGAGTAAACATTTATCATGAGCATTAGTAAGTCTGTAGAGATTTAATACTTATTTTAGTTCTAAACTGTAACTATAGCAGAGAAATACAGTCATTGAATCAGTATTCAACTCAAGACCCCCATTAATCAAACTATAGCACAAATTTAAAACTTAAGTAAACTTTAAGATCAAATTGATAAGTAAGCCATTTAACGTCGATTTGTATAGTTAGTGTCTATATGTCCTTAGGCATGCATGAACATATTTAGAGACAAAAAAATTCAAATAAGTGAGAAAATTTTAATAATTAATCATTCATAGTACGATATGCAATTATGTATGATCATTAGTAAAACCCGTCTTTATTATAAGCGCTTACAAAAGACTTATGGGTGTTAGACCTTTAGTTATTTGGACTCATTTGCATATCATGAATGTATTCGATACAAAGATTTAGTTTCCTCTACTTGTTCACAAGCGAATAATAATTTCGTATCGAAATTTAATGCAGCTCCACTTGAACTGTTACTGTTCGAGAAGCAATGGTAGCTGACTTATCACAATAAGTCTTCAATATGATATTTAAGTAGAGTTATTAAATTACGAGTCTACTGATAAATTTTCCAACAACATTTAGTGACAATTATGTTGTGATCAGCAACATATTATGTTGTTGAAACTTAGGTTGTTGTTAATAGTTCCTTATGACTCCTCCATGATATAGGTATGTCTGCTGACATAAGGATATACCCAGAAATTGACATTTTGTTACCTTTGAATATAACAAAGTTAGAATAAGAGTAGTCAATGATTTGACTCATGTAATATATACTTGTCAAAAGAATGTCATCCATATAAGGACAAGTTTGCATTAGTTGCTTCCACTCATCATGAGCTAGGTATACAAATTCACTTAGTTGTTGATGAATAGAGTTGCATTATAATTTCAATCAACCCATACATGGATTTCATTGACTTGCATAATAAGTGTTCTTAACATTCAGTTTAGAACTTTCGGGTTATTTTATGAACATGTAGTTCAATGTTAGGGAAAGTTGTTTTAATGTCCATCTAATGTAGCTTTAAGTTATTGTAAGCTACTAGAACAGTAATGATCCTCAAGGAAATCTTTGTAAAATAGGTAAAAAGATTCTTTGATAATTTATTCCTTCTTGAGTATAACCTTTAGCAATCAATCGTGCGTTTCCATTCGGATTTTGTTTAGTTATGAACACCCTTTAGGTAATTCAACCAAATCCCAAATATAATTCTAATTCATGGAGTCAGGCTTGCTAATAATAGCTTTATTCCATTTAGAAGATTGATTGATGCTAATGTCTTAATTAGAAGAAGTAGGATCGGTAAACTTTCCAACATCTATTTCAAATTCAGTCAGGTAGGATACATAATCATCAAAGTTAGTAGGCCTTTTGGACCTAGATGACCTCCTGAGTTGATTATTGGGTTTATTAGGATTTTCAAGTTTATATATTAGCTCTTGGTTAGGTGCTTTCATTTTCAGGTATATTAGGAGCAACATTAGCTTCTAAGTGTGTAGGAGTTGATGCATTATGGTGTACAATAGGCGTAATCAGAGTTAAATTCGGAGTTAAATTTAACGAGTCTCTCCCCCCGCCTCTTGTACTCCTGGCAATTTAAGATAAGGACTTTTACTACTCCCACTGACCTTAGAAATTTTAAGTAATTCAACATGCTTAGGGTCAACATTGTATCTAGTTGAAGACTAAAGTTTATCTTATTGGAATTCCTATGGGAGCTGATTAGTTTGATGCAGATTATTGGAAATTCAAACTCTCTATCATATGCCAGCTAATTTGGAGGAATTCTAAGTCAGGGTGGAGGTTGCTACTGCTGAGAGGATGAACTACAATGAGTTGTGTTGGGTTAGTTGGTTCTTATTGAAGCACTTGGTTTGGTCTACAATGAAAGCTACAGTTAAGAGGGAGTCGGGTTTGTCATCACACGGCAACTGAAGACTAAAGTTTGAAGATTTGAAGATCTCAAGTGGAATGCCAGAAGATCAAGTCTCGCCAGAAGACACGTGATGTCATTAGTTTAGAGGGAGTCTGCTAGGACATTCTTTGTAAACTGATGATTATCAGTGTTAGTGATAGATAGAATTTGATGATATAGTTAAGAGGGAGTCTGTAGAAGTATGTTTTAGTAACTATAGATTAAATTCTATGTATCGGTGTACTAGGCTAGTATGCAGGAGGGTGTTCCTGCGTACTTAGCTTATTCACCAGTTGGTCCTGCGTACTTAGTAAGTACGCAAGGCTTTTGCCTTGCGTACTTACCAAGTACGCATGACCAATGCCCTTCGTACTTAGCCAAGTACGCAGGTAGTGTTCCTTCCCCTATAAATAAAAGACGTGTCTTCATTTGTAGGTGGAACTCTGGAACTAGGTTGAGAGGTGTCCGGGTCGGGACGAGCTCTCCCGACCCCTGGACCGTGAGCGTAGACGAGAGATGTGTACTTCTTCGGTATGTAATACGGGATGATTTCTATGTTATGGATTACGTTTCGTTTCATTGTCTTTTGTCTTTGTATTTGTTTCTCTGCTTTGTTTCTTGGTTCCCACACAAATCACAGAACATGTCCGTGTTATCTCCGCTGCGCGACGAGGCTTCCGGGACCTACATACCTGATAAGCTAACCGTAGAGTGGGAAGACTTCATGATCTCTGATCTGGATCGGGTTCCCGTTTAGGGTGTATGGTTAGGATGGCTTAGCGTGAGAAGTAAGCTCACAGTTCAGAGAGAGAGGGACGAATTTAGTGGTGATAGTATTGAATGATTCATTAGTCAATTCCCTTTAATTAACTCTCTATTTATATGTACACCAAAGGGGAAACTCATTAATGGCCCAATAAGAGTAAGTGGGCCCATCAATCAATTACTAGCCATAGGTTATTAAATAAATAAGTAATTATATTTGATCATTTAATAATAAGATAAATGATTATAAGAACCACACAATAAATCGTGTCTTACATTTAGCACATCAAACCGAATTCTATCAATATTCTGGAAAGGATCTAAAACATCTTGTCTACAAGAAAAAAAAGCCACAAGAGGTATCAGAACATGATCTTAAAAAGGTAGTATAAGCCTACGAAGACACGTCAAACTGGCTCATAGCTAACAAGGACAAAGCCGGGGAGATCAAAACAATGTTGTAGCATTTTGCTTATTAAAACAACGCTGAAAAGAAAGTTTAATGGAAGTGACAGGGAAAATGATCATGCCTCTCATCAAAAAGAGGAGAAAGTGGTCAACATTTTAGAGATGTATGAGCCAACATTTGAACTAGTAAAGACCTTTCAAACCACTTCAATGCCTTCATCTGAAAAATAGAAGGAAGAAAACCCCCCTGAAGTGTCACGATCTAAATCTTCATAAACCCAACCAAAAAGTACAAAATAGGGTATGTCTCAGCAGCACAACTTGAGTTGGCCATTAACTCGGTTACAAAGAAACAACTCAAGGTATAAAAGTTTTCTGAGCATCGGACTACTACCTTTCAACATCCTCCATAGTAGATTTATGAAATTCCCGCTTCTAAGGCCACTTCCTTTAAACCCAAGGCATCTAAGATGCTTCTGAGCCTAAGGCTTCTAGTTTGAAAATCTCTGTGTTGGTTTATACATTCCTATTTTAAATAATTTATTTTGATGGTGTTAAAGATCTAAATATATAGTTTAAATGCTACCTTATTATGCTTATATGTTCATAAAATATGTCTACATTTATTAAAATTAACTACTCAATACAACAAACAAAAGATCAAATATAAACAAAAGCCTCAAGATTGTTCCATGATTCAATAGTTGATCGATGCTAATGTTATGCTAAAAATACTTCAGTGAATTCACAATCGGTACTACAGTCAGGTTGTGAAACAACTATACATAGATCCAAAAATCTTGCACTTGCGCGAGTCTCATTCATATGTCAAAGTAGATAGTGATGGACGTCTATCAACATCTCACTGCCTGATGAGCGGCTAATGTTTTGCATGTTTTTGTGGTTAATATTGCATATTTACTTGAATTAGTATTTTGAATGCAATGACTTTGTGTAGTTATGCAAACACATGTGATAGGAGCTTAAAGGATGCGTTTGAAGCATTATACAAGACATACGAGAGAAGGAGAAGACCGCACGAGAAAACAGGATCAAGGATGAAAGATTTAGAAGATTTCAGCAAAGGGCGTAAGCTTACGCTTCTCGGAGTAAGCTTACGCTGGTCACCTTTTCCAAACTGTAGCTTTTCAGCTAGGGGCGTAAGCTTACGCTGGTTACGTTTCAGACGTGGATTTTTAGAGAAACAACCGATTTTTAGTGTTTAATTTGGGGTTTCACCTCAAAATTCGAAGAAAACTTTGGTAGAACAGAAGGAAGTGATTTTTGTTGGTCTTGGGAGGCTAGAAACATCATTCCAACATCTAATTGAAGATTCATACCGAGAAATTGAAGAATCAAAGATGATTTCGAACACCTTGAGCGGCTAATCCACTGGTAATCATTCCCTGGTGGATTGTTTGTAAGTTTTTTGGGTTTTACCATGTTTTAGATTTGAGATAACAATTCTTGTAATCGTTCGGTTTGAATTACTTGAATCATTGTGTTTGGTATTGTTATGAACACACGGGAGTCAATATTTTCTTGCAACATTGACATCGTTAGATGATAATTGCTATGAACTTTGGTTTGTGTTGACTTTATTGATTAATCTAATTCTATATTACATACATTCGTGAATGTGTTTTTGCATTATTTAACGGTGATGTATGAATGTTGATGTTCTTGGTTGGAATTGGTCATATAAACTTAGATAAACGTTTGATTATTAGACTCATATCTTTGGTGTGATAATCCCTAATTGCTTGTGAACTTGAAACCTAGGTGTGATTCCTTTTTAACCATTGTTTACAATCCAAACCATTTACTTGTTACTTGATTGCTATAGGTCGTTTGTCATTAATTAGTTCACATGAGTTACTAATTTAAACCTCAATCATTGCTTGTGTTTGGTCAGAAAGACCCTTTGTAACTTCATAAATCACTTTATCGATTGAAGTTAAGTGCCGACCACAAACTCTTCGTGGTTTGACACCAGGTGATTAGGATACACTAATTCTGTATCTTTAACCGGTCGCTTCGACAGCAATCAAATTTTGGCACCGTTGCCGGGGAGTGTGTGCGCTTGGTGTTTTATTTTAATTGACTATTGTGACTACTTATGCACTTGTTTTTTGTTGCTCGTTTTGTTTTGTTAATTCTATTTTATTTTCGTATTGCGCGTTGTGTTTGTTTTCATGTGCAGGTGACAGATTAGTGCATGCGTACCCATTTATCTGGGAGGACATCGCCACTTGTTTTTGAACCAGAAATTGAGAGGCTAGCAAGGCAAAACCGAACTCCGTATTGACCTTACCGGGACTTACGTGTGGTATCAGAGCTTTTGCTCCTGATCGCGATCGACTAGTGACTTTTGTGTTAATATTTGACATCAAAAGCTTGAGTTTTTACAAGGATTTCATGTTCATGGCGTTTTTGGGTTCTTAAATTGATTTAAGAGCAGATTTCATCAAATTGGAAGCGTTTTTGAAGAAATTGATCCGTTCAAAGTGTTCTAATTCATCTTATATACATTCCTACGGTTTAATTTGATCAATTCCTTCAAATCATCAAGAAATGGCGATTTTCAGAACTGTTGGTTTGTGTTTTGGTTGAAGTTTCATCTTCCTGATGTTTCAGCTATAACATGCAAACTTAAGGGAGTGAACTTATTATCTTCGCATGAGTTCTGGTTTAGGCAAACTTGCTAAGTTCGTTTGATATTGGTTAGATGCGAACTTGTTAAGTTCGTTTGGGGTGATTTTTTTTTATTTTTCTTGTTTACTTGATATTTTCTTTCATACTTGTTGTTATGGCTAATATGGTGCAGGTAACCAACATGTTGAACTATGACACTGAAATTGGAATTCCATAGAAACCACTAAAGCTCTTGAGTCTAGCTGATTATCCAAATGGGAAATATTGTTTCATACACAGATTCTAGCTTGTGGATACCAATTCTCGACGGCTATAATCATCCGACTTATTCCTTTGTGGATAATGATAATCTTCCATAGCCAGTCTTTGCTTTGACAGCTGAAGAAAAATTAATCTTTGATAGAGAGAAGAAGGCAATGGCGAGTATCTCGATGTGATTACCAAAAGAAATTTTTCATGGATTCAAGCAGTTCAAAACTTCAAAGCAATTATGGGATGGATTACAAAAAAGATTTGAAGGATGCTTGGATGTTAAGAAAAGCCGAAAGAAATTATTGAAGAAACAATTTCTGGTGTTCAAGTACTTTCAAAATGAAACTTTGGATGAGTTGGCTACAAGATTTTATCATTTGCTTAGTGAGCTTGCAACTGCAAAGGTGGTTTATGAACTTGAAGAAATAAATGACAAGTTCTTGGATGCATTACCATCAAAGTTTGATGTGTATTCTGTGCTTATTAAAGAAAGTGAGAAATACAAGACAAGGTCATTAGAAGATGTGATGGGGGAAAATACAATCTCATGACTTGAATCTGAAGAAGAAAGAAACAAACATGGAGCATATTCAAGATCCTTCAATGTATTTTGCAAAAACTGCTGCTAAATCTGGATCTACAGTTGCTTTATTCTCTGGAGATGGTCAAGATTGTAATGTGCAGAATTCTTCTGGTTTTCTACAACAACATCAACTTCATCTGGATCACAGTCAACAAGTTCTCATTCTATAAATCAAAGAGTAGTTGAAGATTATATGGCATTGTTTTCATCGTTCATTGCATCTTAAGAAAATTTTATTTGTGGGAAAATTCATGATCTGGAAGCCATTGAAAAAGATTACAAGCAAATTGATCTTGTTGATTTGGAAGAAATGAATATTCAGTGGAATATGGCTAAGTTATTGAGGCAAGATAAAGATTTCTTGAAAAAGACCGGAAGAAAGTATATTGGATCTAACAGCAGAACAAAGATGGGTTTCGACAAATTAAGACTTGGTAACAATTCATCCTGCATCAACCTCATCAAGATTTCTCATAAAATTTGGTCTTAATGGATGAAGTGCTTAGGTCTCATTTATTTTTTGTTAAATTTTCATTTTCATGATAACAAAAGTTGTGAAAGTTTATTGTATCAGCTAGTTCTATTTCATAAAGGTTTCTATCCAGATAATGATAACCAATGAGTTTAAGTTAATGATTACTTTGTTTTGGCCATGCAAACCTCATAACTGTCAAAGTGTAGCTTTATTATTGATACTAAATTCCGAGTATTCTCCAAAATATGCAATGTATCATAAAGCTTAATACAAAGATCAATTATTTCATGGTTCTATGTAGCCTTAACATTTAAATGCACCACTAACTTCTCATCTTAATTATTAGTTGAATTCTGGTAAGGAAACGTATAGAACTAGACTCAATGCATCATATGTTGATAGGAATATTAATATTAGCGGACTCAAAAAATCATTAATTAGTAACTACCTTATCTTAGCCAGCTAGTCCCTTTGGCTTATGGATGGTCTCATTGCTTATGCCTAATATAATGACATAGTTTTGCAGTGAGACACCTCCTTGGGGAACTTAAAGCTGGAAGTAATACTTGTTTTTTGTTTCTGGACTTTAGAGCTATCCTCTCTATAGTAACTTTTCTTCCTCTTTTTAGGTTTAGTGGCAGTGAGGTGAATAACACCCGGCTTTTCAGTTTTAGGCTTTCTTTTTCCTGTACGTATGTTGCTATCAATACACTCATTTTTCTTTGGTACTTCTGAGTGTTATAGTTGATTTTTTAAGGCAATTAATCATACTAGTGGAAAAAATATTATGTACGCACTGAAAAAACTTCACTGATTTCCATGTATATGCCCTTAGTTTAGGGTCATGTCAGTGTAAATGATGATATGTTCACAGATGCCACTTAACCTTTTATTTAGAATTACAATGTTTGCATGCGTCTTAGGAATTATTTTGATTCTTTCATTTCCACGGATAATACATTAGTCTTAGGAAATGTAGAATCTGAAGTAGCTCCCCTGATAGCAATAATGAAAGGAGTTCTTGATTACAATAAGAGACATTGTGTTTGACTTATCCTATTTTTATGCTCTACTTTTCTTTTGTAATACTTTTATCAGAAAGAGCAGTAGGAGTGTCATGTCTTAAGGGATAATCAAGACTCAATAAGAGTAAATATTTATAGACACCCTTAATTAAGCAAAACTCATCTTAGAACCTTGAGTGAGTGAAAATAAGGTGCAAATAGCTAAAGAAGAACTTAGAGTGATCTATGGGGTAATAATCTAAGGCAGACAGAAATAATAAATTAAATAAAGTTCTACTTAAGAACAATTATATTATGAAGATGTGATAAAATCTATTATAACACCAACCTAATAGATTAATTAGGTTCTACTTAAACAATGTAACACATCACCTTTGGACAGAAGTGAGACATTTGTTTAGTATTAGGAACAATTTAACACTGAGTATGTGTAGTAAGAATGTAACACATCACTTTTGGGCAGAAGTGAAATATTTGTTTAGAATGCTCATAATTAGGTTCGCGGAACACAAATGTAACACATCACCTTTGGGCAGAAGCAGAATCATTCATGTATTTCAGGCGAACTAGTGCTTAATTAGACTTAAATAACTTTACGAGCGTGAAACATCACATTTGGGCGGAATTGAAACTTTAGGTGTTATTTAAGTTAATCATGTTTTAATATCATGAAATGCACTAAGTTATAATGCTTAATTAAGCTTGAATAAGTTTACAAATGCATCATATCACCTTTGGGCAGAAGTGAAGCTTTAGGTGTTATTAAAGTAAGTTTTTTAAGTTTTGAAAACATTTAATTTTAAGGTTTAACAAAACTAAAACTAAAGCATTCATTAATAGCAAACCCCTGTTAGCGCGGATCGAACTAAAGCATTCATTAATAGCAAACCCCTTGTTAGCGCGCCCCCGCTGGGAAAAATTTTAGGCACATATAAGGTTTGGTTCACGGCTTAAAGTATGTTCTCGGGAAAATTTAGGTTCTCGGGAAAGAATTGAGTTCTCGGGAATAGATAAGTTTTCAGGAAAAATATTAGTTCTCGGAATCATTAGGTTCTCGGGAAACATTAAGGTTCACGGCTCAGTAAGTTTCATAGCTCAGTAAGGTTCACGACTTAGGTATGGTTCACGGCTCCATTGAGGGTTCACTGCTCAGGTAAGGTTCACAGCTCCAATGAACATGAACCGTGAACTTTAAGACCGTAAACTTAGAACCCATGAACTATACCCGTGAAGTAAAAAATCATGAAGTCTAATCCGTGAAATGTAAACCCGTGAACTATAAACCCGTGAATTATAAACCCGTGAATTATAAACCCGTGAAGTATAAATACCCGTGAACTAAGAACCATGATCTTTATACCCGAGAAGGCAGTGCGAAATTTAAGGGATTTTGATTGTATTTTAAATTTCGAAAATCTTTTAAGTTGTTTAGTAAATCCAAGTTTCTTTATTTAAAATAATAAAATAATATTTTAATTCGAAATCTTGGAGTTAAAGTTACAACATTTTAGGAAAAACACAATCAAAATCCTAATCTATCCCAAAATAAGGGGATTTTCATCGAAACTAATGATGAACACGAAGAACAGTTTATGAACATCAGATAAACTGTTCTTCAGTAATATCAGATAAAAACCTTGAATCGAAATCTCGAAACATAATTTTAACAGATTTCAAAAAAACATTAAGGATCTCGAGTTTAGGAGATCAAAACCATGATATTTTTACAAAAACAGAAAACCGTGAACATTAAAGAACATGATTTTTTTTTCAACGGTTTTAACAGAACTTTGTTCTCCGATTTTAATTCTAGTTTAGGGAAAGAAACAAGAACCGATTAATCAACATACGCTCTCATACCATATGTTGATCAGTTCTTGAAACAAGATAATGGAAAACAAATAATAATAATAAACCATACCTTGTAGAAGCATGTTTTAGTAACTATAGATTAAATTCTATGTATCGGTGTACTAGGCTAGTACACAGGAGGGTGTTCCTGCGCACTTAGCTTGTTCCCCAGTTGGTCCTGCGTACTTAGCAAGTACGCATGACCAATGCCCTGCGTACTTAGCCAAGTACGCAGGTAGTGTTCCTTCCCCTATAAATAGAAGACCTGTCTTCATTTGTAGGTGGAACTCTGGAACTAGGTTGAGAGGTGTCCGGGTCAGGACGAGCTCTCCCGACCCCTGGACCGTGAGCGTAGACGAGAGATGTGTACTTATTCGGTATGTAATACGGGATGACTTCTATGTTATGGATTACGTATCGTTTCATTATCTTTTGTCTTTGTTTTTGTTTCTTGGTTCCCACACAAATCAGAGAACAGGTCCGTGTTATCTCCGCTGCGCGACGAGGCTCCCGGGACCTACAAGTGGTATCAGAGCCTCGGTGTTCGTTGATTTGTGTTCCTGTTTTGATTTTTTAGGGTTTTGAGCAGATACGAGTTCGTACATTTTCAGACTAAAATCCGTAAAATCGAGTTTGTTATCACTTCATTTGGTGTTTGGAAGGCTAAGGGTTTGTTAGATGATGTTTTCTAAGCTTTTGAAAGCATTAATTTCTTAGATCCATAACTTTTCGAGCATTCTCCTCAAGATTCGTCAAGAACACTGCTGTGTTGAACAAGTACGCAGAATCACCTTTTCTGCGTATTTGCTAAGTACGCATGGGTTTTTTGGCGGGAAACTTTTCTTGGCCAAATTTTTTAGGGATCATTTATCCGTGTGTTTCGGGCCATTTTTGAGAAGATAGTAATTTTGGTTTTTCCAGACCAGAATTTGTATACGATGTGGCTTGGCGAAACACGGACGAGATTTTTGTTGGATGATACCACTTGTCATACATTGTTTAAGTGCCCATACCTGAAAATGTAAGGTACGAGTATCCGGGATACTTATTTAATAGGGTATGAATGCTGAACTAATGGGAGCAATTGGGTCGTCATCGGCTAAAGGTCTCATTCTATTTATGAAGATGTGGCTGCTTTGGGTCTTTCGGAAAAAGAATCATCTCATTTAGGTATTCAAACCTGAATATGTAGGCTACGAGTATCCGGGATACTTCTTTAATAGGGGATGAATACTATAACAACTTGAACCCAAGGATTTGCTGTTTTAGATCTTTGCAAAAGAATAAAAGAATAAAATCCTGGAGTTGGCTAGCTGTGCTTTTTGAAGGATTTGAGTGAAGCGGTGATGAAGCTGGTCATAGTTTACAGAGAAATGAGGGGATAAAATCTAGTATTCATGAGACATTAAAGAGGTGGTGGAAAAGCCATTGGAACTTCCTATATATATACCTCTTTGACATAACATGGATCTCAACTATGATTTTCGTGTAAACTATATTTTTTGTGTTTGATTATATCATGTGTTTTCATGATGAAGCTGGATATTCGTTGGATTATTAGTTGAAGATGGAACCTTTATCATTTGCCGATAGGATAGGAAACGTTCCCTTATTTCTGGTCTAGTCAGGAGAAGCTTATATTGAAAGGGGAAATTGGAAATGAACATCTTCGGGAATTTGGTTGACTTGTGAAGATAGAGGATAGAGTTGGACACATCTGGTTGAAGACTAAAGTTTATCTTATTGGAATTCCTATGGGAGCTGATTAGTTTGATGGACACATCTGGTTGAAGACTAAAGTTTATCTTATTGGAATTCCTATGGGAGCTGATTAGTTTGATGCAGGTTATTGGAAATTCAAACTCTCTATCATATGCCAGCTAATTTGGAGGAATTCTAAGTCAGGGTGGAGGTTGCTACAGCTGAGAGGATGAACTACAATGAGTTGTGTTGGGTTAGTTGGTTCTTATTGAAGCACTTGGTTTGGTCTACAATGAAAGCTACAGTTAAGAGGGAGTCGGGTTTGTCATCACACGGCAACTGAAGACTGAAGTTTGAAGATTTGAAGATCTCAAGTGGAATGCCAGAAGATCAAGTCTCGCCAGAAGACACGTGATGTCATTAGTTTAGAGGGAGTCTGCTAGGACATTCTTTGTAAACTGATGATTATCAGTGTTAGTGATAGATAGAATTTGATGATATAGTTAAGAGGGAGTCTGTAGAAGTATGTTTTAGTAACTATAGATTAAATTCTATGTATCGGTGTACTAGGCTAGTATGCAGGAGGGTGTTTCTGCGTACTTAGCTTATTCACCAGTTGGTCCTGCGTACTTAGTAAGTACGCAAGGCTTTTGCCTTGCGTACTTACCAAGTACGCATGACCAATGCCCTTCGTACTTAGCCAAGTACGCAGGTAGTGTTCCTTCCCCTATAAATAAAAGACGTGTCTTCATTTGTAGGTGGAACTCTGGAACTAGGTTGAGAGGTGTCTGGGTCGGGACGAGCTCTCCCGACCCCTGGACCGTGGGCGTAGACGAGAGATGTGTACTTCTTCGGTATGTAATACGGGATGACTTCTATGTTATGGATTACGTTTCGTTTCATTGTCTTTTGTCTTTGTATTTGTTTCTCTGCTTTGTTTCTTGGTTCCCACACAAATCACAGAACATGTCCGTGTTATCTCCGCTGCGCGACGAGGCTTCCGGGACCTACATACCTGATAAGCTAACCGTAGAGTGGGAAGACTTCATGATCTCTGATCTGGATCGGGTTCCCGTTTAGGGTGTATGGTTAGGATGACTTAGCGTGAGCTCACGGTTCAGAGAGAGAGGGACAAATTTAATGGTGATAGTATTGAATGATTCATTAGTCAATTCCCTTTAATTAACTCTCAATTTATATGTACACTAAAGGGGAAACCCATTAATGGCCCAATAAGAGTAAGTGGGCCCATCAATCAATTACTAGCCATAGGTTATTAAATAAATAAGTAATTATATTTGATCATTTAATAATAAGATAAATGATTATAAGAACCACACAATAAATCGTGTCTTACATTTAGCACATCAAACCGAATTCTATCAATATTCTGGAAAGGATCTAAAACATCTTGCCTACAAGAAAAAAAAGCAACAAGAGGTATCAGAACATGATCTTAAAAAGGTAGTATAAGCCTACGAAGACACGTCAAACTGGCTCATAGCTAACAAGGACAAAGTCGGGGAGATCAAAACAATGTTGTAGCATTTTGCTTATTAAAACAACGCTGAAAAGAAAGTTTAATGGAAGTGACATGGACAATGATCATGCCTCTCATCAAAAAGAGGAGAAAGTGGTCAACATTTTAGAGATGTATGAGCCAACATTTGAACTAGTAAAGACCTTTCACACCACTTCAATGCCTTCATCTGAAAAATAGAAGGAAGAAAACCACCCTGAAGTGTCACGATCTAAATCTTCAGAAACCCAACCAAAAAGTACAAAATAGGGTATGTCTCAGCAGCACAACTTGAGTCGGCCATTAACTCGGTTACAAAGAAACAACTCAAGGTATAAAAGTTTTCTGAGCATCGGACTACTACCTTTCAACAACCTCCATAGTAGATTTATGAAATTCCCGCTTCTAAGGCCACTTCCTTTAAACCCAAGGCATCTAAGATGCTTCTGAGCCTAAGGCTTCTAGTTTGAAAATCTCTGTGTTGGTTTGTACATTCCTATTTTAAATAATTTATTTTGATGGTGTTAAAGATCTGGGAGGACATCGCCACTTATTTTTGAACCAGAAATTGAGAGGCTAGCAAGGCAAAACCGAACTCCGTATTGACCTTACCGGGACTTACGTGTGGTATCAGAGCTTTTGCTCCTGATCGCGATCGACTAGTGACTTTTGTGTTAATATTTGACATCAAAAGCTTGAGTTTTTACAAGGATTTCATGTTCATGGCGTTTTTGGGTTCTTAAATTGATTTTAGAGCAGATTTCATCAAATTGGAAGCGTTTTTGAAGAAATTGATCCATTCAAAGTGTTCTAATTCATCTTATATACATTCCTACGGTTCAATTTGATCAATTCCTTCAAATCATCAAGAAATGGCAATTTTCATAAGTGTTGGTTTGTGTTTAGGTTGAAGTTTCATCTTCCTGATGTTTCAGCTATAACATGCAAACTTAAGGGAGTGAACTTATTATCTTCGCATGAGTTCTGGTTTAGGCAAACTTGCTAAGTTCGTTTGATATTGGTTAGATGCGAACTTGTTAAGTTCGTTTGGGGTGATTTTTATTTATTTTTCTTGGTTACTTGATATTTTCTTTCATACTTGTTGTTATGGCTAATATGGTGCAGGTAACCAACATGTTGAACTATGACACTGAAATTGGAATTCCATAGAAACCACTAAAGCTCTTGAGTCTAGCTGATTATCCAAATGGGAAATATTGTTTCATACACAGATTCTAGCTTGTGGATACCAATTCTCGACGGCTATAATCATCCGACTTATTCCTTTGTGGATAATGATAATCTTCCATAGCCAGTCTTTGCTTTAACAGCTGAAGAAAAATTAATCTTTGATAGAGAGAAGAAGGCAATGGCGAGTATCTCGATGTGATTACCAAAAGAAATTTTTCATGGATTCAAGCAGTTCAAAACTTCAAAGCAATTATGGGATGGATTACAAAAAACATGTGAAGGAAGCTTGGATGTTACGAAAAGCCGAAAGGAATTATTGAAGAAACAATTTCTGGTGTTCAAGTACTTTCAAAATGAAACTTTGGATGAGTTGGCTACAAGATTTTATCATTTGCTTAGTGAGCTTGCGACTGCAAAGGTGGTTTATGAACTTGAAGAAATAAATGACAAGTTCTTGGATGCATTACCATCAAAGTTTGATGTGTATTTTGTGCTTATTAAAGAAAGTTAGAAATACAAGACAAGGTCATTAGAAGATGTGTTGGGGAAAATACAATCTCATGACTTGAATCTGAAGAAGAAAGAAACAAACATGGAGCATATTCAAGATCTTTCAATGTATTTTGCAAAAACTGCTGCTAAATCTGGATCTACAGTTGCTTTATTCTCTGGAGATGGTCAAGATTGTAATGTGCAGAATTCTTCTGGTTTTCTACAACAACATCAACTTCATCTGGATCACAGTCAACAAGTTCTCATTCTATAAATCAAAGAGTAGCTGAAGATTATATGGCATTGTTTTCATCGTTCATTGCATCTTAAGAAAATTTTATTTATGGGAAAATTCATGATCTGGAAGCCATTGAAGAAGATTACAAGCAAATTGATCCTGTTGATTTGGAAGAAATGAATATTCAGTGGAATATGGCTAAGTTATTGAGGCAAGATAAAGATTTCTTGAAAAAGACCGGAAGAAAGTATATTGGATCTAACAGCAGAACAAAGATGGGTTTCGACAAATTAAAAGTTCGTTGTTATAATTGTCAGGAGTATGGTCATTTTGCCAAAGAATGCATTAAACCAAAAGTTGAGTTTGATTCTCAAAAGAAGAAAAATTATCAAGGAAACAGACAACATCAATATCAACAGGGATCTGGAAATTCTGGAAATTTGTCTACATCATCTACCTTAGTTGCTCAAAGGGATGACAATTAAGATTGGGGAATTCATTTAGAAGACTTGGTTGGAGCTGTGAGTCAAGCATTTGTTGCTGAAATTTATACAACTAATTCATCCGAGGATGATAGTCCAAGCAGTTCGAGTGAAGAAGAATGTTCAGCAAGTGAAACTAAAAGTCAGAATGAAGCAGTTGAAGATAGTATTTCTGAAGATAATATCTCAGTTGAAAGTCATTCTGATGATAAAGTATCAACTACAAGTGCTTCTAAAGATGAAATTGTTCTGAAGATTAAAGAACCTGAAATGAAGAAAAGATTTCTACAGCAAATGAGCATGTATTCCTGGCTGACACATCCAATCCTAATAATGTAAAAGATGTTATCTGTAAAATATATTGTTCTAACTGTGTTTCTGTGAAAGATAAAATGATGAGGGTTATGGAGGATAATACAAACCTTATTTGTGATATGAAATCGATATATACGGTAAATCAGACCTTGAGGGATAATGAAAAGCCGTGTATTGAAAGGATTGACTCGTTGAAAAGAGATATTAATTTTCTGACCTTGAAGATAAAGGAGAAGGCGTATCAACTGGATATGTCATTTGCTGAGATTGGGAAAAGAAATGCTATTCCTACTGAGACGAACAAGAAGCTTGCTGATTCTGAAGCAGAAGTGGTTAGACTGCACAGAAAGATAGAAGGTTTTAGAAATTCTTCATTATTGCTGGGATATTACAATGAAAACATTGATCAAGATAAAAAAGTGGGCGGTGTTAGATTTGTACCTCCACCTTTTAATGGAAACTATACAGTTGAACCTGCAGTTATGAAGGATGAGGATTTGGATCCTAAGACAGTGCTCAATGTAAATCCTGTAACTGGAGAAGACATGGTGTATGAGACTGACACTAATGATGAAAAGTTTGACGAGGCTAAAATTGAAGGTGTTCATGAAGAGGTTAAGTTGAAGGAACAGAAGATGGTTAAGCAAGTAACAAGGGATCGATACATACTAACTGAACCTGATGAGGCTGTTCAACCAAAAGCAGTCATTGAGAAGAAATTTTTTGTTAGTGATGGTGATATTAAAGTTGAAGTTCCAAAAGTTGAGAACAAATCAACTGTTGAGTTTATCAAACAAATGGTAAAGCTAGAGTGGTGAGTCAACAAAGAAAGTGTATGTTCCAAAGAAGCAAGATGTTGATGAGGTGAAATCTTCTTAAAGTTATACATCGGGAAGTTCTTCTAATTCAAGAAGGGTTCCTTATGTCAGTGAATACAGAGAAAGGCGTGTGTGCTTTCATTGCAATGAGGTGGGGCATATCTTGGTAAACTGTCCTTACAAGAATAAGGAAAAGAATCATGTCATTTCAGAGAAACCAAAGCCTGTTATTAATCCAGTAGTTAGTCAATCAAAACCTAAAGTAGTGAAGATTCTAAAAAGGCCTGGTGTGGTGAAGTGTACATCTGATAATATGGTGAAACAATCGATTAAAGAAACTTTTAGAAATTGATCAACAAATTTCTTTTTCACATAATTATGTTTTCATAATCAATCTAATTTTGATAAGAAAAAGAATGTTTCCAAATCAAAATTATCTAGTTCTGAATCATTTCTTCAATCACCAAGGGTGGATGATCATAAAGATTGTGAATTGCTTGAAGTAGTTTATTTTGATGCAAATGGCAAACCCAAGACCACAATGGCTTGGGTACCTATTACTAACTGATTTTTCTTGTTTATGTAGGGTCAACTAAGGAGGACTGTAAACAACAATTGGTATGTTGACAGTGGTTGTTCCCGACATATTACTGGAAATATTCATTTGCTTGAAGATGTTAAAAAGATTGATGGTGGTTATGTCGCTTTTGCGGGTGAGAAAGGCGGTTACATAACTGGACAAGGAACGCTGAAGAATGAAAAAGTGAAATTTGAGAAAGTCAATTATGTTGAGCAACTCGAGCACAATTTACTCAGTGTGTCCCAAGTCTGCGATAAAAGTTTTCTTTCCATTTTAATGATTCTGAATGCTTTGTTCTAAACCCGGGACTTGTTATACCCGACGAATGGATCCTGATGAAGGCACCAAGGAGAAATGACACCAATGTCCTAGACATGAGTGTTGCTACTACAATGGATTCAGTTCCTACATGTTTACTCTCCAAAGCGTCTGAATCTGACTCTATTCTCTAGCATCGGAAGCTAGCACACATCAATTTCAGAAAAATGAATTACTTGGTGAAGAATGATTTGGTTACTGGCATTCCCAAAGTGAAGTTTTCTATGCCTAATGACTGTATACCTTGCAAGAAGGGCAAGCAGCACAGAAAGTCCCACAAATCAAAGAAACAAAATTCATTTGTTACTCCTTTGGAGCTTCTACATATGGATTTGTTTGGGCCGATAAGTATTCGAACTATTGGATGAAAATCGTATTGCTTGGTGGTAACTGATGACTTCTCAAGATTCTCATGGGTTAAGTTTTTGGCAACAAAAGATGAAACAACCAAGACTGTTCAATTCTTGATTATTAGTTTAGAGAATCTATTCAAGCAGAAAGTCAGGAGGATTAGAAGTGACAATGCCACTGAATTCAAAAACAGCAAGATGGGATTCTTTTGTTTACAAAAAGGTATTCATCATGAATTTAGCGCGCCATATGTTCCTCAACAGAATGGTGTGGCTGAGCAAAAGAACAAAACGTTAGTTGAAACAATGAGAACTATACTTGAGGATTCTAATCTATCGGTCAGTTTCTGGGCCGAAGCTGTGAATACTGCTTGTCATGTCCTTAACCGAGTTCTGACCGTGAAGTAACACAACAAGATGTGTTATGAGTTGTTAAATAACCGAATGCCTAATTTGGATTATCTATTACCTTTTGGGAATCCGTGTACTCTTTTGAAGACCATGAATGTTCCTACAAAGTTTAGCGAAAAGGCCATTGAAGGGATTTTTCTTGGATATGTAGCCAATTCGTTGAATAAAAGAGTGTATAACAAGGAATCAAGACAGGTCGAAGAATGGTTCCATATCGATTACTCAAATCGTTCTATTCCTTAGAAGGCGGTTGGTCCAGAATGGTTCTATATCGATTACTCAAATCGTTCTATTCCTTAGAAGGCGATGAGGTGATATTTCAAAATTCTTTAACTGATCCTTTGATCGTTGATGATTCGTCTACAGCTACACAAATTCCGGGGGAGATTTCTTCTAATCTAGATCCAGTGATACCAGTATCACAAGTTGTTCCTCCTCAAGTGAAGACTACACAAGTTGATGTTTTACCTGTTCCCGAGGTTGTTTCCATCAAAGAATTAAAAGATTATCCGGTGACGAATATCATTGGGAATATACAGGATGGAGTCAAAACACGTTCTTTAACTGAAAATACTTGTTTATATTATCAGATTAAGGATACTGGAGTACTTGATGTTTGCTCAAATTCTTGTTTTGTTTCTCAGATCGAACCAAAGAACATGGAAATGGCGTTACAAGACAATAATTGGATTGAGGCTATGCAGGAGGAGCTAGCTCAATTTGATAAATTGAAGGATTGGAATCTAGTAGATCTTCCAAAGGGAGTGTATCCGATCGACACAAAGTTGTTCTTTAAATGTAAGAAAGATGATAGAGGTGTCGTAGTGAGTAATAAAGCGAGGTTGGTCGTCAAGGGTTCAATCAACAGGAGGGCATAGATTATACTGAGGTGTACGCACCAGTAGCGAGGTTGGAAGCCATTCGGTTGTTTCTGGATTTTGCTTCATTCAAGGGGTTTAAAGTTTATCAATTGGACGTCAAGAGTGCTCTCCTTTATGGCAAGGTTAAAGAAGAAGTGTATGTATGTCAGCCACCGGGCTTTGAAGATCCATTACATCCTTTGAGAGCGTTCAAGCTAGATAAAGATTTATATAGACTCATCAGGCGCCCGAGCTTGGTATGAAATGTTGTTTCAGCATCTTCTGGATAATGGTTTTTTTCGTGGCCAGATTGACTTAACCTTGTTCATAAAGAAAGCAAGGGGAGATTACTTGATGGTTCAGATTTACATGGACATATTTGATTCAACAAATGACGATTTATGCAAGGAGTTTGAGGGAGTCATGAAATCTAAGTTTCAAATGTCCGCTATAGGAGAGTTGTCCTTTTTCTTAGGGTTGCATTTTAAGCAGAAGGAAGATGGATTCTTTATTCACAAGTCTAAGTACGTATATGACATCTTGACCCGGTTCAATATGGAAGATTGTACCCCATATGACACACAGATCCTAGTGAATCACAACTTAAATCCAAATCCAGAAGGGACGGATATTGACAGTCGATTGTACAAAGCTATGATCGGATCCCTCATGTACTTTAACCGCGTCAAGGCCATATATAATGTTTGGCATGTGTCTCTGTTCTAGATTTCAAGCGAAACCAAAAAAATCTCATCTGATTGCAGTAAAAAGGATATTCCGGTACGTGAAAGGGAAACCTAGACTAGGACTTTGGTTTACTCATGGATCTAATTTTGATTTTGTTTCATATACAGATTCTGATTTTGGAGGTTGCTGCTTGGATAGGAAGTCTACAACAGGTGGTTGCCAGTTCCTTGGTAATCGACTTGTATCATGAAAGTGTAAGAAGCAGACCACAGTCTCAATTTCAACATGTAAAGCAGAGTACATTGCAGCTTCTAGTTGTTGTTCACAAATTTTGTGGATCTAACAACAATTAAGAGATTACGGTTTGAATTTTACATTCACCTCCATGTTCATAGATAATAATGCAACTATGTTCATTACTAATAACCATGTCAAGCACAATAAAACTAAGCACATTGAAATAAGATATCATTTTATTCATGATTGTGAAGATAAAAGGTTGATTGAGCTGGTGAAAGTGCATACTGATGACAACTTTGCTGATCTCTTCACTAAGGAATTTGATCGGACTCGCTTTGAGTTTATGGTAAAAATGTTCAGCATTATCAATCCCAAATAAAAGTTTTTTCAAAAACTATTTTCATAGAAGTGTTTATTTTGTTTTATTTCTTTCATTTAGCATAGTTTTACTACTTTATTACTTTCATGCTTTTATTTTACTGTCAAAAAGCTGTTATTTATAAAAATTCAAAACAAATTTGAAAAAGATAAAATCAACATCACTTGAAGTTAGAGAAGAAATGATAGTACATCAGTAGATAATCATACACATGACCATAGAAAGACTACATGGTTCCTGTATTTATACTCAAAGTTGTGTTTATATGATTTAATCTAAACTTCTTAGTTTGCATAAACAAGAAATGATAGCTTCATGACTGCTTAACATTACATATATATATATATATTTAAATTTGTATATCTGCATGTAATTTGAATTGCCAGTAGGCTAGAAGCGTGTTTAGACCATTAGTAGTGTGAAAACATAATGATCTATGTCACAATTGTGATTTGAACCCATAATATGTGGGGGGTGTGTGTTAAAAGATCATTATCAAATATAGAATATGAGACTTTAAGAATTTCATGAGACCAGTATCGGATTATTTTGATTAGCACAATTCATTCGGTTTGCTTCATTGCCCATGTCCTGAAAAGCATGCAATTTGAAGTTTTACCAAGACATGTTCTCGACAACATCTGTCAAACATATACTAGCCCTTGAATCTAAATCACTTGATTATCCTGATTTATTAAAGAGATCCAGAGAACAATTGGACCACATTACCCTGAATTATTGAATCAATCGATTCTTTATTCAATCTTTCATCTCTTACATGATATCATTGAGAATCATCAAAGCCAAGCCAATCTATATGAATCATTAGATTCTGAATCTTTATGATTCTTTATATCCTTTGGGATCTGTTTTTTTTCCTGTGCTAATTGAGATAATTTCATCATGGAGATTGATACATATATTCTCTTGCATAAAGTCTTATATGTCTTGAAGATAGTGCAAATTTACTTTCTGTTGGCATACTTGTGGGGTACACATTGTTTTCATAAAAATGGTACTAACTCACGAGAACGTGGGATAAACATGCTTGTAGTTTTAAATCTTATAATACAGATAACTTGAATTCACTTGTAGTGTATTGCAAATTCGGTACGAATAAGTTAGCATGTCATGATATGATCTTGTTTACTTTGAAGTTTATCACGTATCATTTCATAATCTTTTAAAAGGAAATGTTTGATAATTCTGAGAGTTGTGAACTGTACTTGGACAGAAAACTAGAGGTCACCCTTAGATCTGCTAGGGATTTTAGATCTGATATGTGTGTGATTCATCAAAGATACTGATATGATCTTCTTACTCATGATGATTTGAAGAAAAATATGTGTTTTCAGTACATGTATTTCATTTTTGTATTGTCACACCCCCAAATTCCACTAACGGAGTTTTACTGTTTGGTGCGTGACAAACCAGGATCTCAGACATTAGTTACATCAAACGACACTATATGGGACTCAAATTGAAATATTATAAAAGTTCAGAGTAAATGCGGAAGCGTTTAAACAAGAGAAGAAATGCGCACAACAACGCGCCCAAGTCTAACAATAACATAAACATAATAAATGATCAGTAGATTGACAATTGTTAAATACATCATGTTGACACCATGCATGCCCTAACGTGCACCTGTGCCTTAGCTTAGCGTCCTGAGAAAACATGTAAGAAAACTGTCAACACAAGGTTGGTGAGTTCATAGGTTTCAGTTTGCAACAAAGTTCAATAGGTTAATGTACATTCAATATATAAATCAATAGGTAGCTAACCCATAAGCATGCTAACTAATGCGTGCGCAACCGACATCTGACTGTTTATGTTTTTGCCTCCCACCAGGCCTATCAACCATGGTTCATGTTTAGGTCAAGACTGAACCTGTTCGACATCCAGTTGGGTTAGCGCGACTAACGCGGATGAGGTTTATCAAACCTAGTAGTACTACTCAACTTACCTCGCTATGTTCATATTAACGGTCCGATGTGAGGACTTAGTGATAGATGTGTACGCATAGTTAAACAAGGGATAACATATATGAATTACATAACCAAAAATGTTTACGACATGTTTTCTCCCCCAAATTGTAAAACAGTAAAAGGGGTCGTGAAAACTCACCTGATTATATAGGTAGTAATCACACAAGTACGAGATGGAAATCTCAAGCGTTAGCCCAACACGGCTCACAAATGCCCTAGAATTACATCATAATTATTAGGCATAAAATAGGATATGTGACGACGACATTGAATGAGAAACGTCCTAAGAGAAACGCTCCAAAGATCAAGAGTAGACGAATATGTCTACGGGAATACGAATTTCTAAGTTAAATAATTAGAGTGATTACGATACGTGACGAAAGACAATAATTACAATAATTAATAAATATATTCAATCGTGTTCGTCATTAAATAATGATTTAGAAAAATAATATTATTATATTATTTTTAAACTCGCATAGCTAATACGATAACTATTGATGTGGTAAAAATAGTAATATATTATTTTTATTTGAGAATATGATTACGAGTAAACAATATAAATATTTATATTATTTATAACTTTGAAACGTCTAATAATCTTTAAAACGTGACGAAAATAATATATAAATATATTATTTTAAATTGGAGTTATAGTTTGAAAAATAATATAACTATATTATTATATTAATGGAAATAATATTAAAGATGGGTCATAGAATCAAACCTGAGCCTATGGGTGATTTCCGAGGCTAAAACATATTAATATATCAATATAATAATATAGAGTTTGATTAAATATTAAAACAATAGCTAGAAAAATGTTTTTAAAAATAAAACTGTGTGGAGAGACTCGAACCCGGGTCTCTTCCCACACAAGTACAACACCTTAACCAACTCAGCTCCTGTCCAAATTGCAAACAGACCCGGAAAATAATGGTTTTATCAAACAAGTCCCTGAGGTTTCTCCCCCATGGCAACCCGCGATCAATCCTCAGTCCCGATTCCTCAAATCCGATTGTAAAAGATCAAAACAGTAAAGGGGTTTTGTTAATCGAGTCCATACACGTTTGTTGTGAGTTTTAATTGAAGTTATAACAAGTTTAGGATCGTTTAATGAAGGATTTATTGACCGAAAATTTAGTTATGAACACATGATCAAATCGATCAAATTGGATGATAGAAATCGATGAAATCATGGGGCTTTTACACTTTAGGATGTTGCGAAACTGATGATACAATTTAATTCGATTTAAACAGGGTTTATAGTTGAATTCGATTAAACCCGTTTTGCATGAACCCTAGAATTTAGATCATATTCAATTCGATAATGCAAGCCTCTAAAAGCATAGGGCTTTTGATGTAGACGTCGAGACGAGTCTGTGGACGTGATCAATTTCAGTATTTGTTTTCGAATTGATATGGTTCGATTAAACCCGAAAGTAAATGAACCCTAGTACTGGTTCACGTTGAATTCTATAATGTAAGCCCTGATAATGATAGGGCTTTTGATCTATGAATTGAGACGAAACTAAGACTGTAACAATTACCAGAATAGATGATGGATTGATAGCGTCCGACTAAAACGAGTGCCGTCGGCAACGAGTTTGATATCCGGTGATTACGGTTGTGTCTCCGACCAAATCAACGTGTGCAGAAGCTCCAGAGAGTTGATTCAATCGTGTGCAGAGACTCAATTCGTGAATTGGTATACGAAAACGATGAATTTGACGTTATTTGGCAATGAAGTCGACGGTTATAGTAATCATGATCATAATTGGGTTTATTTGAGTGAAACGATTATGATTAAGGCTCTAATTAGGTTCGTTAATGTCATAATTGTGGATATCGGTTACTAATCGCAACGAATCCCAGACAGAGAGTTCGAATTTGGATCAAACGGATGCGGCTTTGATTTTCAAATTCAACTGAATCAAAGTTGGGCTATTGACAGATTTAGTCCCTACGATTTATTGAATTTAGGTTTAGCACTTTGGCAGAAATAGTCCTTGAGGTTAGAGTCCAGTTAAAAATTAGTTAGTTTGACATTCGAAAAGTCAACAGGAAAGCGATTTTTGACTTTCAAAGTCAACAAGGTGAGTTTTGATTAATTGCAATACCAATCCTTGTAGTTTTAGGTTTGGATAATAACAGAACTAGTCCCTGGAGTTTAATTTGAGTTATTTAGGTTAACTTTTAACTGGATTTACTAACGAGGTTAACTCTAAAGTCCAGATTGTCACATGTATAGATAAAAACCAAAAATATGTGATTTCAGTTTATATAGATAAAAACCAAAAAAGATTTTATTTTTGTTTGTTGTTTACTGCTTATATCAATTCTAAAAATTCAAAAATATTTTAAGTGTGTTTTAGCATAAAATTTCAAAAATACAAAAAATATGTTCGTTCTCTGATAGTTCGTCTTATTAAAAATCCAAAAATATTTTCTTTCTTGCTTCCATGAGAAATTTTATTTTATAAATGTTCGGGATTGTATCTTTTATAGGTTCAAGTTGGAAAGAAGAAAGACTGAGAATTTGAAAGTTGGATTGAAAAAGTTCAAAATTTTCTAAGTTTGGTATTTTGGCTAAGTTCATCTGGGAGCGAACTTAATAAGTTCGCCTGGTTTAAGCGAACTTAAACAAGGGGTATAACTTGTACAGTGTTGCGAACTTAATCTTTTACCTCTTTCTCTGATATAGCGAACTTGTTTGGCGAACTTACTTAACTTTGTGCAAACTTACTGTTTTTCAATTGTTTGTTGTTTGGAGGGATTTTCTTCATTATATTCTTGTTTGATTTGATCTTGTGATTCATTTGAAGGTATAATCACTTGTTTTCATCCATTCAATTGATCTGAATTTGAAAATTTTAGGGTTTGAGTTACGGGGTTATTAACATGCTGTGTTTGTGCTTTGTTTGTGTGTATAACATGGAATTGTTTCTACATTAACTCTTATCAGTGCTTTTGTAACATATTTAATGGCTTGATTGTACTTGAGATCATCGAGTTTGAGTTTTGAATTTTCTGTCTAAGTTCTAAGCTTTAGCGAACTTGCTCAGGCGAACTTATTAAGTTCGCCTATTGCACTCTAAGCGAACTTAATAAGTTCGCCACTGGGGACAGTACTGATTCTTGACATAGCATATTTTTCTGTTGAAATTTTTTTTAACTTGGTTTTAGTTTTATTTTCTTTATTATTTTAATGCTAAGTCTAACAAATTCTATTCTTTACAGATGGATAGTCGGTGGAGTACAAGCATAATCAAGTTGCACTTCTTGATCCAGAGCTACCCGAGGCTGTGAACTACAAAGAGAGAATCACATTTCTTAACAGATCAAGAATCAGGGTTGCCTTGTCTGCTAATCCCGTTATTAGTTTGCAAAATATTCAACAGTTCTGGGATACAACGGTACATGACTGTGAAGTAAATCCAAATGTGCTTCGTGCAACCGTCAACAATCAAGCTATATCCATATCCGTGGAGACTATAAGGGAAGCTTTATCACTGGGAGGAGATAATACTGATCCAATCATGCTTCCTCCTACTCTTATTACAGGTTATTTTCATCATATGGGCTACCGAGGTAAAGCTAATGATTCCCAAGCTAGGAAGGAAGGACTTGTCGGTCAATGGAGATATTTTATGCACGTGATTATACAATGTTTGTCTCCTAGAAAGGCGGGTACCGATGGGTTGAAGTAATCTCTTCAGGATGCTATGGTGGCACTGACTCTGAACAGAGGATATAATTTTGCCTTATATATTTATTAAGAGATTGTAGCACAGATTAATCCGCCAGAAGGGCAGGGCTTTATCATGTATCCAAGATTTCTGCAGGTTATTATCAATCACTTGATACCTGAGTTGCCTCCAATTGGACAAAGACTTACTCTCACTCCAATGAAAAAAGGATCTTTACTGATTGTAATAATGTCAAGAGAGAAAATCCAGCTTTGATTCTGGTTCCTACTCTAATGTTCGGGCACATAATTAATCCTGATTATGTTGCACCTACTATTGATAACTGGATCAATCCTGATGAATAACAGCAACTAGCACAAGTACAACAACAGCAGCAGCAACAACAACCACAAAAACCTCAAGTTTCTATACCACAACATGTTCAAGTTCAAGTTCCAGATCTTGTACAGCAAGAACAACAAGTAGAACAACCTGCTCAAGTTGCACAAGTTGATCATGTTCAAGCTGATGATCGAGTTGATAATGTTGATGAAGATGTGAATGTAAATGATGATGTTAATGTACCTTCACCCCCACCTCAACAAGAGAATGTGCAAGCAGAGACTACCAGTACAAGCTTTAGTAGTTCATGTAAAGATGAAGGAGGAGATAAAGGGAAGGAAGTTGATTCAGAAGAGACTGAACTGGATTTTGGTTTAGATCATTATGAGCAATTAAAAAAGAATCCAAGAGTTCCTAAAAAAGCATAATGTAGAAAGAAATCAATTCTGAGATCCAACTCAGTTCGAGGTCCTCCTTTCGGATCTGTACTTGGCAAGAGAAGCTTGAGAGACGAAACGTCTGACTCGGATTATGTAACTGACTCTTCGAAGGGCAAAAAGAAAGTAACTAAGACGGCTCAAGCTAGTCAAGCTGATGAGGATGTAGCCTTTGTTGATTCTTTATTAGTTACTCCTACACCGTCAACGCAAACTACTCCTACTGTTCTAAAATAGTCAAGTTAAGCTGAACCATCAGCATCTAATGCTACAGATAAACAAATCAAAGTTTTAGACGATAAAGTTGCCTGTCTAGAAGGTCAAGTAGAAGGCTTTCAAGGGCGATATGCAACAACAAGTTGAAATACAATCTCAAAATTGTCGGTTAGCCGCAATGCAAATTCTAATTTAACAACTTATAGAGAGTATTGACGCTCAGGGGGAGATGGCTAATACTGATGATACTTGTCACCGAGTTGAGGTTCAAAGAAAAATAATGATGATGACAACGATCCTAATGCAAGAGATAAAAGTGAGTGTCAACACACTGATGTGACACCACTATCTTTAGCTCAGGGGGAGTCCACAAATGCACAAGCTGACAAGTCAACAGATAAAGAAATGTCTAATGTTGAAGCTATGGATTTATTAGAAAATTCATCATTTTTTGAGGATTATGAAAGTGATGACAATGATAAGATTGAATGTTTGCTCAACTTAGATGACCTAAGTGATGATGATGATGATGGTGATGATGTTGAGCTTGATATTAAAGATGGAGAGATTGTTGAATTTGAGGTGACTAAGAATGTAAATACTATAACATATGAACGTAATGACGGGTTAAACATTTCATTAGATTTTATTCAAGATAATGCTGTTCCAGAAGAAAGTTCTGATGGAATTTCTGACATGGCTGAGGATAAAGAAGATGAAGTGAATCAATCTAGTTACCCGTCTACTGCAATTGCTAAGGGTCAAGAACAAAGTGATAAGAACCAGTGTTGTATAAGCAAACTGGTATGACCAAGGAAAACTGGCTAAAGATGGTAAGAAGCTAGAGAAAAGCTTTACCAGTCACTCAAGACCGATGCTTAAAGAAAAATATGTTAATGATGTTCACTTCATTGGTAGAATCATAAGTTGGTTTTATGATGAAGAATTCAAGTTATTTGTGATCAAGAGATCTGATGGTACCCAGTACTTGAAGCCTAGAGTAAAATATTTCAACTCATTACCAAAGTGTGAACTAAACGGTCTAGCAACAAAACCACTGATTAATAGATCAAGAAATGGTATTGCAGATTGTATAGCAAGGCGGATCCATACAGAAGGGAACACCGGAAAGTATAATAGATTGAAACCACAAAATGGGAAAAGAGTAAAGAGTGGTGTGATAGATCCGATGACTCAGAAATAATTCATAAGAATCAAGTATAAACCTGTGAAAGTACTTCAAAGGATTCCTTTGAAAAGATTTGATCAATACTTTATGGAAAATTTGAAGTGGTGGTATGTTGATGTAGACACAGGTGAAGCTGTAGTGGAAGAAAAAGTTGGACAGATCTTAGCTCGTGTTTATGATGCTATGAATTTTGTTAATTTCTCAAGGAAAGGTCAGCTTATGCTCAGACGTAAAGAGATAATGTACACAAAGGATTGGAGAGAACAAACCATGCAGTATAAAAGAGTGTTATATGTTTGCATAGCGAAGAAACTATTTGCAGGGAGTCAAGGACAGAAGAGTTAGATGAAAGCGTGAAGTTCGAAGACCCTGAAGATAAAGATACAAGCTATTGTCAAGGAGGAGTCTGTAGAGACATGTTTTGTGACAATAAGCCTTGTAATAGATTAGTACTTTGTAATGTCTTTATGTTTTGTGTTTGCCTTTTAATGTTTGATTTTGTAAGTATTAACTAAGTGTTGGCATACGCGAACTTAGTAAGTTCGCCTAGGACAAGTTCCAGCGAACTTGTTAAGTTTGCCTGCATCAGATACTTAATCTATAAATAGGTGTTTACTTGTTTGAATTGTAAGCTTCTGTCATTAAGTCATGTAAACACTCTGAGTTTGAGAGCAATGCAAGTGGATATTATATACCTACTGTGTTCATTGATATTGTTCTAGTTGTCATCTATACAAAAGCATGCATGCCTTGGATTCCGCGGTCCGTGTGCGTGTCAAGTCGCTCATCTAGACTGATCCGTATTGACCTTACCAGGACCTACAAAAAACTTTTATCATCCCATTTTCGTAGCCCCAAAACCGCAATCCTTTGATAAGATTTCAATGGCCATGATTTTGAAAATTGAAACCGATTACCGTTGTTGAAAATCACTTAAATCGCTCCAAAATCATTTTATCACCCTCAATCCTAATCACACATCTTTGTCTTCCTCTCGGTTCGTTTCCTAGCACTTACTGAACCACCTTTGTTTCTCAGCTATTACCCGTGTTGAAGCCAAAACGCTGCACAACATGTCTTTTTCCATGTTCAATTCTCAACCATTTTCGAGGGAGTTAGTCCCCGATTAGAACAAGGGTCGTAGTCGTACACTCCTCGATCGGTCGTTCAACACCAAGTGATACCTCGGTTAATCTTGATTCAAGGTAACTATCTTGAATTTCGATTATTAAAATAGTTGATTGGTTTCTTAGTTTTGAATATGTATTTTGGCCTTTTAGGTATTGGCGGAGTTGCTACAACGATTATGCGAAGGGGAATTGTATTTTATTAATATGATAGCTCACTTATCCCTGGGAGATCCAAGGTTAAGTGGTATAATCATTACAACTAGTATGAGGAACTACAATGAGAGATTACAGGAGATGTAAATGTAATATATGGGGAAACACCAGGGGAACTAGGAGAAGTAAGTAGGAGAGGATGTGAGTATACAAGATGTTGGTGTTTATAATCCAATGATCATTTGAATGAGACCTTGGACATGCATTTATAGTGTTCTTGGTGGATTGCTCATTCCCCTATCTTGTCTCGTGATTCTTCCAGAAGAGGAAGTTCTTCAAAGACCTTTCCTTCTTTCAGATTCCTATCCGTCCCCTTTCCAGACAAGAGGTTGACTTTCCTTCTTGCGGATAGCTACTCTTCCTTTTGTTCCTCTTACCAAGCCAACGCTTTCTTCGCTGAATTCCTCAGGGCTTAGTTCTTTTAAAGATGCTCTTTAGTTATTGTGTTGTCGTTTTATTGGCTTGCTAGAAGGAGTGGTAGTCTCCGTATTAACGATTGCATATTGGAGATGTATCCTCCTACGTCATCAGCCCCTTAGTACGGGCCTTTGGCGAAGGCATTCTTTGCTAATGGGCCGCACTCTTTGTTATGCCCTATTGTATGTTTTTGTGATGAAGTGGGTCGTTCCCTTTTTATATTTTTTTGTCCTTTTTGCAGTTAATGAGGAGTCGTCAGGTTGTGCCGCCGCCTGCGCTGTTGTCTATCATACGTCCCATCACGCACGGTTATCGAACATCCTCCTTTAAATTTGAATTTCCTGCCCCTTTACACCATTTTCTTCGTTTTGTTCTTCTCTGATCCGTCTTGTATTCCCATTCCAGGTTAGTATCTCATCCTATTTCTTTCGTTTTCGTTTGATTACTATCACTATGGGTGGTACATACGATATGCATTTGCATTATTCCAAACTTAGTCGTCGTTCCTTCGCCGAGCACTATTCTCGCTATGGTGTTGGTAGCGAGTTTGATCCGATCGGACGATGAAGTGATTAATAGCCCACCCGTCGGGTACATTGGCTTGTATACTTCCTATTTTGAATTTTCCAAACTGTGATTTCCTTTTACTCTCTTTTTTCTTTGGGTAATCAACTCCTTGGGGCTCCAGATTTTTCAGCTTGCACCGTATGGCCTTTGTAAAATTACTCATTTTAAGATTTTGTGTCGCGCCCACCTTGTTATGCCATCTGTTCCTTTGTTTCATCAGTTTTTCTGCCTCGCTCACAATGGTGAGTGGCTCACCGTTGAGATGTTGAAGGACGGGAGTCCTCGCTGCATATACCACACCAAACCATCTCTAAAACATTGGAAGGAAAATTTCTTTTGGGTGAAAAAGTCTGCTGTTCTGTTCAAGATGTCTGCTCGCGATCCGTTAGGCCCTCTCGAACTTCCTGCTCTTCTAGACTCGCTCACCAAACTGTATTCACCAAACTTCAAGACCCGCTCACCTATGCCCGATCTTATGATGAACATGTTCTTGTTAAAGCTGGTGTCAGTCACCTCTAGCCGGTTTCTGGTGAGGCGTTGGTCATTTTAAGGGAAGGTGTAGGTGAGCATCTGAAGCTTTGGAGTTATTCATGTTTGCTTTGCTTGTTGTATTGACCCCGTCTTCCTTTGATTTTTTACAGATATGAGTTTGCTCGAGATCTTGTCAGAAAAAAGATTGGATGGGGTAGAGTTGTCCTCTCGTCACTTGGATGCTGGGCAGAAACATGCTTTAGATGCCTATGATTCTGCCTTTTTCAGTGGTGGTGAGTTTTCCAGCATTCTTGTCGGGTTGGACGGAGAGGATCTTCTTGGTCACCCTGCTGTTAATGCTGCTACCAAGGTTGTTTCTACGGGGGATGTTTTGGCCCCAGGTGGTTCCATTCTGAAAGTTTCTGTCCATGAAGGTTCTCCCTTCTAGTTCTACTAAAAGGATTAGCAAGAGGAAGAAACAAGTGACCACTCCGGGAACTTCTAAGAGAACCCGGTCTTCAGCCTAGCAGGCTAGTACGGCTGATCTTCCTGACTCTGATTTGAAAATTCTTGAATTTGAGGAGGGAGAGGGGGAGTCCCCTCATGGGTACGATCTTAGTTCGGCGGTTGGTCAGGAGAAAGGAGCTGGTGATGCCTTCGATGGGACGAAGTTTATTCCGGGTTGGTCTATTACTAACAAGGATACCTTGTCGAACCCCTCTGTCTGCCGTAAGTTGATTCGTCATTTGTTTCCTCCTGCAGAGAGATTGGCCCTTGGGACCGTTTCATTGGGTACCCTTATTGGGGAGGCCTATCAACATCAAGCAAAGGTGAATTCTCTCTTACCTACCATTTGTGACATGGCCTCTGACTGCAAGAGTAACTAGGAGAGGCATGCTTCCCGTATATCTGTTTGGCAAAGTCGGTATGCTACGGAGGCCGCCTTGGTCAAATCTTTGAAGGAGAAAGCCGATCTTCTGGAAGCTCGTCATCTGGATGACCTGGAGAATCTTGATTGCTTACGGCTTCGTTATCTGGAAGAGAGTAAAGAAAGATCTGAGGAGGTTAGTGTTCTGAAGGTTAAGGTTGTGGATTTGGAGGGGATTGGCGCCTCCTTAGATGTTGAGAGAGAATTATTAGAGGAGGAGAAGAAAGGTCTAGAGGAGCAAGTTGCCATTCTTCTAAAAGAGAAGCGGTGGCTTATTGAAGATGGCTTTGCACACGTTGTTGGATACCTGCTTCATAGCACTGAGTTTTTTGGTACCTTATCTGCGGTGCAGAGGTCATTTAGGGCTTTAGGGATGCATGAAGGAGTATCTATTGGTCATACGACTGCCTTGAAGTAGGTCCCCCTTGCTTCCGTTAAGGGTCATGACCCCTTCGCTAAACAAAACTTGGTTGAGGCTATTCGTTCTTATGAGAAGACTTCCTATCTTTACCTCTCTTCCTTGGCCTCATGTGCCGACAAGCCAGTGAAGGAGATTCGTGAACTGGAGCCGCAAGGTTTAAATAAGGAGAAGGCTCTGTTTTGGATTACTATGTGTAAATGTAGGAGTTGTCAAAATAGCCAGACTAGTGCTAGCATGGAAACTCCTTCTTCAATGGCCGTTAAGATGTCGCTTCCCTCTACCTCCCATGATGTTGCCAAGTCTGCTTTGGTGGTGGAGGAACATGGAGCAGAAGATCTAAGTGCTGCACAAGAGACTCTGTTTGAGGCGGAAGGAGGAGCTCTCGGCGCTGTTTAAGGAGAAGATTAAAGGGATGGGTATGCCCCTATGTTCTTATGTAATTCAAAACATTTTACCTGTTTTCTTATGTCCCTTTATGGGATGTGTGCTTGTTTTTGAACAATATGTTTTGCTAGTCTTCTAGACAATGTTTGTATGTTTTGGTGATGACATTAGTCTTTGAACATGTTTTGGATGCTTCGATTTTCATGGTATTTCACTTGTTATGGAATGTGCTTTTTGTCTTGCAAGGTGATCAACCCCGGGTATGATGAACTTGATAGTTCGAACCAACCATTTTAGACAAGCATTTACTTTTCCATTTTGGGATTTTGTTTTCCCTTGTGTCCGTATTTGGTGAAGACTGTTAATCAGGACAATTGCTTGCCATTTAGGCATATTCGGAGTGTAATTGAAAGTGTGTTTTCATTTCTTTCGAAATTAATACAAAGTTCACAAAAGGCTGTTACATTTCATGCACTTTGTAGGCCTTAAGCCTTTTAACAAACAAAAGAAAATGCCAGTAACTAGGAAGGTCCTTGCCCTACTCTTCCTGTTCTGGCGCGTTTAGGGGATATCCGCTCTGCCTGTTCCCTGGAGCGGCTTTTCCGCTGATGGTATCTGACTTGTGGGGCTCCTTTGCACGTGCCTCCTTGATTATGTAGGTATCCTCCCATTTTGGCCCCATTTTGTCGGAGCGTTTCTTGCAGTTCGTTTTGTTCCTCCGGAGTACTATGTATTCAAGTTGGAGCATCTTCTTATTACATACCTCGCCACAAACAGCCCTCTTGCCTTGTGTTTTCAAGACCTGCAATTGTTGGTATATTTTTGATCCTTGGAAGAGATGCTCCGCCTTATTTCGGTATTCTTTCATATGAGTGGTTTCTTTGTATGTGCCATATGGCTTCATACCCTGAGAAGTATTTTTTGCCTTTTCAGCTCGCTTGACCTTGGAGTTCTTAAGACCTCCCCCCAATTGAAGAAGGGGAGCAGCCTCCCCGTTAGTCTGAAAAGGAGGCGGTGGAATATCCTCGGCTTTTCATTTGAACCTTGCCCTTCTTTTGTTGACTTTGATGATGCCGTCTCCTGCCAGATTCGGGCTTTGTCGAGGGTGATCTTCTTTATCTGCTTGGACACCAGGTGTCTTGAAGGCTTGTCTTTCTTCTTATTCGGATTCGGCTTCCTGTCAACCTTCCTCCAGTTCTTGCACATCCTTCTAACATCTCGGAGGGGTGACTGCTCATTTGCTACTAGGTCACTTGCGTAATCTTTCGATGTTATCGTTGTGACCCTTCCTAAGGTAGGAAACTTCATCAGGGAATGAGTGGTGGACACGACTTCCCCAAAGGCATTGATGACTAGTCATCCAATCAGAATGTTGCAGACGGAGGTAAGATCTTTTCTTCGGAGAAGCTAACCAAGGTGGTATATGAGCCTTTGTGTCTTTTCTTCACCTCCTCCCCCATCTGTAGAAAACAATGCTCGTAGATGATCTCTGAGGCACTACCCCCGTCGATGTAGACTCACCTTACCTTTTTCTCTTCGACCTGTGCCCTTATGATCATAGGAGAGGAAGAATTCCCTCCTCCGGAGGGGTGGGAAGTCGATCCTTTATCGAACCCATTGATTTCTTGTTCTTTCCCGAACACGTGTTTTTGAGCTATCAATCATGTATATTGTTTTTTCTCTGACCGACTTGTCTTCTTTCTCTCCTCCTTGCTTCCTTTTATCCCGGATATTTTTAAGAAGGTGTTCCATCTCTTCGGATCTTACAGCATCCTCTATTTGCTTCTTTAGGTGGAAACCGTCGTTTGTGTGGTGACCCTTGTCACCATGGAACTCATAGTACTTAGACTGGTCTTTTCCTGGCCTGGCCATGGGCCTTGGTGACTTGAAAGTGAAGTGGGCTTCCTCAATGGCTAAGATTTCTCTTGGTGTTTTTGTCAGCTCCATGAATTGGATTCCCCGGGATCCTTCTGGAGTTCTTTCCCTTCTTTCGGGATGAGAGTAGGGAGACTTTTCGTACCTTCGACGATTTTCGGATCGGTGGCTGCCTATTCTCCTATCCACGTACATCGATCTGGGGTGATATCTTGAGGTCGAAGAGGGTTTCCCTTCATCTGTTATGAGGCGAACCTCTCGGGCCTGCAGAACTTCTTTTCCTCTCAGGAAGGGTTCAGCCAATTGCATAGCTTCTTCCATTGTTTCGGGGTGATGTTTATCCATTTCTTCGCACAGTTGCTTCGGACGGATGCGATGAACAAAACCGGACACTCTCATTCTCTCCGTGGCATTCCCTACACGGAGACTTTCCCTTTTGTATCTCTCCATGAATTCCTCCAGGTATTCGTCCTCCTTCTACCAAATGTAGTGATGGGAAATGGGATCCTTGACACATTTTCTCTGTTGCATAAAGTTGTTAAGGAAGCTTTTGCTAAGATCCTCGAAACTGTCGATGCTTCCTTCAGGGATGTCATTGTACCAAACACATGCTGCTCCTGTGAGAGTCTGGACAAACATCTGGCACCACACGAGCATGGACCATTGTAAGTCCCAATCTCTCTGGATCTTCGAATAAACATACACGATATCAATTCTCACACTTAGTAGGCGGAAACTACTAAGTATGGTGATTCAAGAACACAAAAATCAAAGTAAAACTCATATATTGCAATAGAAAATTACAAAGAACAATTACCAAAAACCCCTAACCCTTCTCGATTAGGGTATACATGTATATATACCTAGTATATGTGATACTAGGCCTCTATTACACATACTCGACCTTGTGGCCGACCCATTAACACCCAACCCGTGAACAAAAGTTCACGGTCACACCATATTAACCAAAAACAAGAACAACTAGCTTAATCAAAACTAGGTCCTACAATCTCCCCCTAGGATTAAGCTATAAATGATTCATCAAAAATTGATACCTTCAACATGGCTTCCACTTCCTGCAAAAAGTCGCTTACTAATGATGTCAGCAACTGCTCCAGTATACACCTTAGCTTGTTCTTCAAACAGTTGTTCACATCTGATCTGAATTCTGGCCAAAACATTTATGTCTTCTTCACCAAACATTGATAGATCAAAAGGATCCAATATTCTAAACTCATTAGTATTAGTTACAATCATAGCTTCAGCGGAAACTGGATCGTAAGCCCAAAATTGAAAGTCTTTCAATGAGTTTGTAGGCACTTTCATATGAACATGTAACTTCTTTGTGATCTTTGTAGCTGGACAGATAACGTTATATAAAGTCCTTCCAATACAAGGGTCCTTCACACCCTTAGCTTTCTTCAATTTTGATTCAACTGTATTCATACTTGCAAAAATAGTCAGACACTGCTGATTAAGAAAGTTATAGAACATGTTTGCCATTGTATCATTATGTCGCCCAGACGGTCAATAAAAATTATAATAAAAAACCTAATCTATACACCTAAGTAATACTCTGGAAAACCTATGAACTAGACCGCACTGACAGGCAGGTGTACCTATCGAATGTAGCTAAGCTAAACGGTAAACCAGATATCGAACCCTAGAGACACTACTATAGCTAAACTAGACTCTGACTATGAATAAGAATATTGGTTTAGGGGGTTTCTATAACTGAGATTAAACTAATGAATTCAAGATTATGAAAACAGATGAACGACTCTAACAATCAGACAAACGACTCGGAGAATATCAAGATAGAGAAAACACTACCTAGGTCGGAATCCTACTTGTAAGGCTCGGACTTCTACCGGTTATGGAAACTATGATGGAATGGGAATCTAAGGATAACAACTCTAGACAACCTAGTGGATCCCTAATCACTCTCAGGGTGTCACCAAAAGGAAACCCTAAAGATACAAAACGCTCACCAGATGGTCGGATTACCTTTCAGTATCTCCAACGACAATAAAGTACCCAAAAGACACATCTCCTCCCGGTCTCACTATTAATACACATTCAAGGAATGCATGGGGCAATCTCAGAACAAAACTATGACTCGGACTAGCAAAAAGTACTAATAACCTAAGTAAACTTCCTCTCAGACAGTTTACAATCAGAATCCTAACACTGAAGACTAACCAACAACCTCTCACCTTTCGGGTATCGAGATAAGAAGAATACTTAGATCTAATCCACTCTCAATCACCATTCCTATTGAATACTACGTCTAGTAAACCATCAAACAATAACAAACAAACCGTCTATGATCTAGATACGCTACTATAACTGAAAGACATTCACAAGCAGCATCAGGAACAATAATTAATCATACATCAGATTTAAGAATGCATATTCATCATAGCAATTGAACTGAAATCACTACAATATCATCAAACTATCATAAATATCCAAAAACCGAATAAAAATCTAAACTTTAACAAGTAATCATCTTTAATCGAGGCAGTATATATAGTTTAGCCTAGAATCATAATCAAAAACACAAATCCAGAAGTAAAGAACAAACCAATTAGTATCAATCAGAACAAACAAGCATACGATCATCAAAAACAATAACCGAATGATTAATATCTAAACAACCAATGATCAAAGCTCCAAACTTGACTTCGAAAAGCTTCTCTATCTCTCAAAATCACCCTAGATCTCTCTGTAGAGGGCTGGTAATCGAACTCCCTTCAATAATGGCTATCCAAAAAAATAAATTTCGATTTTAGGTTTTTTTGGATTTTAGGCCCCTCGCGTACCGCGAGGCAATTTACCAGGCCCTTCGCATACCACGAGGAAATTTACTAGGCCCTTCGCGTACCGCGAAGGCCAAAACAGTCGGGGTGGATTTCTGGTTCTCTAGCGTACCACGAGACATTTCCTCTCCTCCCTCGCATACCGCAAGGCTCTGAAAATTCAAATTTTCTTCATCTTTATTCCGGCTTTCCTCTCGTGCTCGATTTCTTCATGATTCAGCTTCATATTCCATACGAGTACCTGCAAATACAATAAAGACTAAGTACATGCTAAAATTACCACAAAACGAATACAAAACTAAGTAAAATAGCAAAGAATACACGGATAAAAAGTATGTGTTTTGCAACACATCAAATATCCTCACACTTAACCTTTTTTCGTCCTCGAAAAAGTCTACAAATGGAATCATAACCAGGACACTAACTTCAACTATCACATTAGTTTCACATATAATCAAGTTAACCGCAATCACTGGTATTTCAATCTGACAAAACCCAACCACCAACTTATCAGCCCCTGATCATGTTCTAATATTCACATTTATTAAGCATATCAATCTATCTATGGGTCTCACACTCAGAAAGTCACAGTTTCACCTAATCCCATCTCAAGGTCATGTTTAGGCCCGGTTAAACCGTATAGATTTTCCCACCACTATAAATAAAAACTTATATGTTTTAAAAATTACGGTGGATGATGGATGAATAGTGTGAATGATATGAGCATTAATCAATCAAAACAATCGAACCTTGCCTAGTGGTGCTTCAACCAAGCTGCTACTCGCCGTGTGGCACAGAGACTACAGTTCTAGCAATTAAGCAATTAAGCACTTAAGAATCAACTTAGTGGTGTTTCAACCAGGTTGCCATCCCGGAGGGTGACACATAAGCCAAACTTAACTTTCTCGGATTTATTTTCATAAAAAGAGAGTGGCGTGCCAAAAATAATTTCAAAAACATATATCTTTTTAACTTAGAGTGATACCTATCACCCTATGTTGACAGTTTCAGCTTCCCCGTTTCCCCTAAGATGAGAACCCACAAGATATCCTGATTTAATTCAACTATTTACCCTAATCAATACTTTCAGGACATTTAAGCTTTCAAAGTTAGCTGGGCCTACCAATGCATCACAAGTTATACTAGATTTCTGCTGATATTTATTTTAATTTAAGCTCAATAAATAGTGCCTAGTTTTACCATAGAGTGATGGCGGTTGGAATTGCCAGAGGGAGGGGTGTGTGGTGGATCACCGGAGTTTGATGGTGGTGTGGTGGAGAAGACGACAATAGGGGTTTTATAATTTTTTTTATAGAATTTATAAGCCCCTCACGTACCGCGAGGGGAAAACCCTAGTCGTTTCGCGTAGCGCGAAGGAAGCTAAACGGTGGCGCCTTTTTAGTTCCTCGCGTACTGCGAGGGGATAACGCTTGCCTCTCACGTACCGCGAGGGACAAGAAATCCTAGTTTTCCAGTTTGTCTTCCGCGTACCGCAAGAGACTCCACCAATTCCTTCGTGTACCGTGAGAAATACCCATTCACATAAATTTAAGTTTGTTTTACTTGGCAAATTTTTTTATCATTAACTTTCTACTTCACCCAAACCTCTTAAAAACCCATTCCAACCTCAAGATTAAAGTCTTACATACCTGAAACGTCGATTTTGATGGTATTTATGTGCATGAACGGTTACGATTCCCTGAAGCGCACAAATACACAAAAACACAAACCAAAAAATACAAAAAACTAAAATGAAAGTAAACATAAAGAGGTATACAAACTCTACACTCGGGCTACATCCCGAGGATTCAAACAAACCTAATCAAGAGGCTTCTCCCTTATCCTCCTCGGAACCGCTTCAATCCTGTGCGGTAGGCCGACTCTCACTAGCATTAAACTATCAATCAAGCTTCCACATCTGCTAACAATCTCTCCCAGATCCTTCCACCAACACTTAAACCGACCAAGTCCAAACATAACCTGCATCATCTATCCAAGAAGCCTTTCACACTTAAACATCCCCACACTTGGGGTTTTCTCTATTCTCAAACTATGAACACATCCTGACTCCCGCACCCTCTTTCGTGGCGGCCTAGACCTAGGGATTGACTCGGTATCTCTCCCCTTAGAATGAAACACAATACTAACGGTCGAGGGTTTAGGAAGGGGTATATCTAAAGATGTGGCATCTATTATCTCACCTGGCTCATCAAAACCCTCTACACTCTCAAGCATCCCTAGTGATGGGGTTTTCCCTATCATGTCTTCTAGATCTTCTATTATATCATGCAGATCGCTAGGCACCTCATCATACTCCTCTTTCGGTGCATTCAACAGCTCCTCTAACTCCAACTCCCAATCGGATAATCCTCCTACATCAGGCACGGGCTCTTCAACATCAATCTTGACCTCCTCATTTAAGGTATCATCCACTACTCTCTCTCCCAAACTAGAGTCCTGATGGTAATCTATGAAGGTATCAATCAAGCAAACCGAGTTGCCATCCTCATTACCCTCCTTCAAAGATTTAATGGCATCAAAGGTAACATGCTCATCCCTCACACGAAGTGTAAGCTTTCCGTCAAAGACATCAATCAATGCCTTGGCGGTACACAGAAAAGGGCATCCTAGGATGAGCAGGACTCTATTATCGACCTCCATGTTAGAATCAAAAAATCCATGAAGAAAACAAACTTGTCTACCTTCACCAATAGGTTCTCCACTATTCCCCGTGGATGCTTAACCGATCGGTCAGCCAATGATATGCTCATGCGGGTCGGCTTTGGGTGACCTAGGTCTAGTTGCTTAGAAACAGAATGTGGCATCAGATTGATGCTAGCATCTAAGTCAGCCAACGCGTGGTTCATAGGCAAGCTACCGAATAGACACAGGATCATGAAATGACCCGGATCTACCAATTTCTCTAGCAGCTTGTTCTGAACCACCGTAGGACATTTCTCACTTAGTGGGACTTTTGAGACCTCCTCCATCCTCTTCTTGTTAGACAGAAGATCTTTCAAGAACTTAACATATTTAGGCATATGCTGGAGGATCTCAATGAACGAAAGATTGAACTTAAGTTGCTTATTCATATCTAGGAAGACACCGTATTCCTTAGCATTCTTATAAGGTAGCAAACGGGCTGGGTAAGGAACATGGCTTAGGTCAATCTCGGGGGTCTTAATCTCCCCCTCTTTCTTCTTCTTAACCTTCTCGAGAGGCTTCTCTCTCACTCCTCCTCTTCCACTCCTAGTCGTCACGGCCATCACTGAAACATTAGAACCCTTATAGGCTGCAGATGATTCTGCCTGCTTATCCTTGAGATTCTTTGTGATGTCTCCTACCATGCGCTGCAGATGTTGGAATGCAGATTGCTGATTCTTTAATAACGTGTCATGCCCATCCAATCGCTGCTGAGTCTTCTTGTCTCTCGCTACTATATGAGCAAGCATCTGGGTCTGAGTTTCCAGCATCTCCTCTATCCTCTTGTTCCCCAGACTGCTTCCAGAACTCGCTCCTGCATCTCCTCCACCATACTGATTCTAGCGCTGCTGAAACCTGGGTGGGTTTCCACCAGACCTCTATCACGAGTTAAAGGTATTACCGAAGGCATTGTTAAAACCTCGGTTCTGGTTACTCACATACTCCACCTGCTCTTGCTGATTTACGGAGCAGTCACGGGTGTCGTGGCCCCCTCTTCACACCTCACATTTCTGTGCACTCAACTTAAGCTCTTTGATCTCCTTCGACATGACTGCAAGTGCAGCTGCCATGCTAGCATGAGGGGTGAGCTGATGAACACATCTAGCAGAAGAGGCGGGTGTCCTAGCAATAGGAATGGAAGTCCTTACAGAACGTGGCTACTGCTGCTTGGCTAAAGTGCAACTCTCAAACATCTCCTCGCATTCAATTAGCTCCTTCTTGTCCATGATATGGCCTCCAGCAGCAGTATTGAACATTTGCTGCTTCTCAAAAGTGAGGCCATTATAGAACTTCTCCACTATCACCCAGTCAGAAAGACCATGTTGGGGACATCGTCTCAACAAGGCGTTGAACCTTTCCCAGGCCATGTGATAAGGCTCATCAGGGTCCATACGGAAAGTGTGGATCTGGTCCCTTAGGCGAGCATCATTGGTAGGTGGATAGTACTTTTTCAAAAACTTGGCTTGCAAATCCTCCCAAGTGGTGATGGAATCGTCGGGGAGGGTATCAAGACAAGTGGCAGCACGCCCAGAGAGCGAGAATGGAAAGAGACGCAAGTAGATTGCGTCCCCATATACACTAGTGATATTAAAGGTATCATAGATACGAACGAAACGGGACAGATGTCCTGGTGCGTCCTCATCCTCGAGGCCATGAAACTGAGTAGAGTGAGTGATTGTAATCATAACATGTGATGGGATTTGCCAATTGTTGTTAGTACACAGTTGGGCGCATGATCGAAGATCTGGCTCCCGTAACACCATCACTGGCTCTCTGGTGTACGATACGTCTCGCTGGTAGGTCAGCTTCGCCCATGTTAGGAATAGGAATAGGGCTCGAGAAACGTACCTTTTTTCTCGTATAAAACTCTTAACCCCTCACGAAGGTCGTGGCTGCGCTCGTGAAGCTCTCAATCGGGTTCTGAATAAGTTGTAAACTCGGGTGATCCCCGTGAGCGGGTACGTTGCATAAACTGACAGAAAACAAAACAAATAGATAAAGACACAATCCTAAATTAAGACACACACGTGGCAAGCAGGACAAAGCACACAAATAAGACCTAAAACGAAAAGACTCAAACTACTAAAAGCAAAGAGAAAATAAAAACAAATAACCAAACAAATAACTAATCAAAGCTAATTTTGCTATTGCCAAGTGCCCCCGGCAACGGCGCCAAAAACTTGATGTCGCCCAGACGGTCTATAAAAACTATAATAAAAACCTAATCTAGACACCTAAGTAATACTTTGGAGAACCTATGAACTAGACCACATTGACAGGCAAGTGTACCGATCGAATGTAGCTAAGCTTAACGGTAAACCAGATATCGAACCTTAGAGACAGTACTATAAGTAAACTACACTCTGACTAGGACTACGAATATTGGTTTGGGGGGTTTCTATAACTAAGATTGAACTAATGAATTCAAGATTATGAAAACGTATGAAGGAATCTAACAATTAGACAAAAGACTCGAAGAATATCAAGATAAAGAAAACACTACCTAGGTCGGAATCCTACTTGTAAGGCTCAGACTTCTACCGGTTATTGAAACTATGATGGACTGGGTATCTAAGGATAACAACACTAGACAACCTAGTGGATCCCTAATCACTCTCAGGGTGTCACCAAAAGGAAACCCTAGAGATGCAAAATTCTCACCAGATGGTCGGATTACCTTTCAGTATCTCCAACGACAATAAAGTACCCAAAAGACAGATCTCCTTTTGGTCTCACTATTACTTCACATTCAAGAAACGCACGGGGTAATCTCAGAACAAAAGTATGACTCGGACAATCAACAAATACTAAGAACCAAGGGAAACTTTCTCTCAGACAGTTTACACTCAGAATCCTCACAGGCAAGTCTACCTACCGAATGTAGCTAAGCTTAACGATAAACCGGATATAGAACCCTAGAGACACTACTATAAGTAAACTACACTCTGACTAGGACTATGAATATTGGTTTGGGGGATTTCTATAACTAATATTAAACTAATGAATTCAAGATTATGAAAACAGATGAACGAATCTAACAATCAGACAAAAGATTTAGAGAATATCAAGATAGAGAAAACACTACCTTGGTAGGAATCCTACTTGTAAGGCTCAGACTTCTACCGGTTATGGAAACTATGATGGACTGGGTATCTAAGGATAAAAACACTAGAAAACCTAGTGGATCCCTAATCACTCTCAGGGTGTCACCAAAAGGAAACCCTAAAGATGCAAAACACTCACCAGATGGCCGGATTACCTTTCAGTATCTCCAACGACAATAAAGTACCCAAAAGACAGATCTCCTCTCGGTCTCACTATTACTGCACATTCAAGGAATGCACGGGGTAATCTTAGAACAAAACTATGACACGGACTAGCAACAAAAACTAAGAACCTACGAAAGCATCCTCTCAGACAGTTTACACTCAAAATCCTCACATGGAAGACTAACTAACAACCTCTCACCTTTCGGGTATTGAGATAAGAAGAATACTCAGATCTAATCCACACTCAATAACCGTTCCTATGGAATACTACGTCTAGAAAACCATCAAACAATCATAAAGAAACAGTCTATGATCTAGATACGCTACTATAACTGAAAGACATTCACAAGTAGCATCAGGAACAATAATCAATCATACATCAGATTTAAGCATGTAAATTCATCATAGCAACTGAACTGAAATCATTACAATATCATTAAACCATCATAAATATATAAAAACTGAATAAAAATCTAAATGTTAACAAGTAATCATCTTTAACCTAGGCAGTATATATAGTTTAGCCTAGAATCATAATCAAAAACACAAATCCAGCAGTAAAGAACAAAACCTTAGTATCAATCAAAACAAACTAGCATACGATCATCAAACACAATAACCGAATGATTAATATCTGACCAACCAATGATCAAAGCTCCAAACTTGACTTCCAAAAGCTTCTCTATCTCTCAAAATCTCCCTAGATCTCTCTGTAGACGGATGGTAATTGAACTCCCTTCAATAATGGCTATCCAAAAAATTAAATTTCGATTTTAGGTTTTTTTTTCATGGATTTTAGGCCCCTTGCATACTGCGAGGCAATTTACCAGGCCCTTCGCGTACCGCGAAGGACAAAACAGTTGGGGTGGATTTCTAGTTCTCTCGTGTACCGCGAGACATTTCCTCTCCTCCCTCGCATACCGCGAGGCTCTGAAATTTCAACTTTTCTTCATCTTTTTCCCGACTTTCCTCTAGTGCTCGGTTTCTTCATGATTTAGCTTCATATTCCATACGAGTACCTGCAAAAACAATAAAGACTAAGTACAAGCTAAAATTACCACAAAACGTAGTAAAATAGCAAAGAATACATGGATAAAAAGCATGTGTTTTGCAACACATCATATCATTTCCTTGATTCACAAAATATGCTTGATTTAATTCCCTGAATATCAAGCTTTGTCAAGGAACTAAAATCATTAGCATGTTTGTAGTATTCTACCTGATTACTTTTTCTTTCACCACGAACATCTTTTTTTCATTATCAAACTGCCAGGAAGCAATTCCCGACCTGTCACCCCTTTTTGAGTACTAGCCATCAATACTTGTCATAACATGAGTCTCAGAAGGTGGACCATGTGGTAAGAGCCACGAAGGACGTTCGTTTCTTATCTTTACTCCTGCATTTGATGATTCATTTGCTTCTTTTATTGAGCTAACCAGATTTACTTCGTCATTAATGTCTTGATTATGTCTTTCTAGTTCTGAATCAGATGAACTTTCAAACATCTCAACAATAGATTCATCCATGGGGCTTGTGTCTTTGTCTTTATCTATGTCATCAGGAGGCAAATTGTCTTGATTATCATCAAGATTCCCTTCAAAATTGAAATTATAAAGATCATCATCTTGATTGTCTTCATTTTGATTTCCCTAATTACTTCCCCCGGCATCTCCACCTCCCTGATCATTATCATCATCATTGTTTCCTCCAGTATCTTGCTTTTCACTGTCCTTAGAATCTAAGTCTTCTAATTTCTTCTTTAGCTCAAGTACAAGTGAAGTTAGATAGCCTTGATTTGCTTCAAAGGACATGATCTTGGCATTTTGAGCTGTTTTAGCTAGTCTCCCCAGTCGTATCCACCCGTTTGCTGACTAATTAGAGCTTTGGAGTTGCCTACAGCCTTGCTTCCTGCAGATGAACCAGCATCATTACCCCTTTGCTCCTTTGGTTTAGTGCATTCCCTAGCAAAGTGACCAGGTTCATGAGAGTTGTAGCATCGAAGATTTGACTTATTAAACCCAATCTTCTTTCTAGTATCTTCGCTCCATCTGAACTTTCCATTTTTGTTGCTGAAGTTCTTTGCTCTAAAGACAGTCATAGCCAATTTCCAAGAGATATCAAGTTCCTCGACATCTTCTGGATGAATTTGATTTAGCTCAGTTGTGAGTATCTCTGAAGGTGACAAATTTCCAGAGGCAAAAGCTGCATAGCAATTCATGATTCCAGAGCACAGAGAAGTATTTGCTTCATTTAACTTTACATGTTGTGTAGAATATGCTTGCTGATCTGGAATAGTATATCTAGCAGCTGTAGCTTGACCAGTTACAGCTTCCCCAGATCCAGATGCTCATTGTTATACACTTGATAGAAATGCAGTATTGCTGCCTTGTGCCCCTATTGAGTTTAGAGTCTTTACATGATTCATCTTTCTCTGCTTGTCATCAAGTTCATAGGATTTGATGATTGAAATTAAATCATTTAGAGAGGTAGCATTTAAGTCTTTAGTTCTCTTCAACAGCGCAACATTCATGTCCCAGCTTTGTGGGAGTCCATTTAATAGCTTTCTATTCAAATCCCCAGAGCTCATTTCAATTTGAGCACCTCTCATCTCAGTAACCAACTTAAGTGAACCTGTGCAGTTGCTCCTCCAGAGATTCTCCCAGAATGTGGTTAAACATGTTGAACTTCTACAAAAGCATCACTTTCCTGCTTGCTTTCATATCATCATTCCCTTCAAACACTTTTTCAAGGGATTCCCAAAGTTGTTTTGCAGAAGTACACTCTTTGAAGCTATGGGCAATATTAGGTGATAATGCCATAGTTAGAGAGGCCAAAGCTTTTAGATTAGTTCAACAAGATCAAAATCTTCATCAGTGTAGTTCTTAATTTGCTTTGGTGCCTTGGTACCATCTTCATTGTCATACATAGGAATCTGAGGTCCCTTAATAATGTTTCTCCACATTTTGCTTCTGAAAGTAGGACATAGTTCTTGTATCTATACTTCAAGTCAACAAAGTCTTCAGCATAAGTAAGTCTTGGTGGTTTTGTACTTGTTCCAATCTGAAGGTCTAACATGCTGTTAAGATTCATGGTCTGTTGAGGATTCATTTTGATCAGAGCACTGGGTCCTTGATCTAACCTGTAAAACTGTAAAACTATAAATAGAAGCTCAAATGAACCCCTGAATACACGTTCAGCCGAGAACTTGTAGGAAACTATGAACTAGAAGAAAGTCGTGAGTTCTTGGCCGTGAATACAAAACAGATGTGAACTAGGCTCAACACGTGAACTATGATCAACCCGTGAACACCCAACAAGCCATGAACACAGAAGATCTCATGAATTTGTAACCCGAGTAGACTTGCCGCGAAGTCTGAACCGGGTATCCAAGCCGTGAATCCAACCCGTGAATCTCTGCCGAGTAGCACACCCGTGAACCAAATTCTAATAGGAAGAAAATGGTAGACAAACAGTAGCTAAAAAAATTGTTTTGTTATAGGAAGAAGAAATGGAAGGTAGGTTACAGGTTGGAGATTAAGAAGAAGGGAGGGAAAGGTGGGACCCACATCTTTAGTTTTTTTTAATTCTTTTTTGTTTTTTATTCAAGGGTATTTTAGTCATTTCACAGCCACTTAAGTGAAAAAGTTAACCCCATCCACTCCAGCGACCGTCAGTGTAACAAAATGAAAGTTTCTTGGACTAAATCCATAATTTTTCAATCCTAGGGACGAAAACCGTAATTTGGTCAAACCACAGGGACCATCTGTGTAATTATTTCCAAAAATTAAAATGCTTTTATGTTAGCTTATAAATATAATTTCATGACTTTTAAAAAAAATAAAATTTAAAAACGCCTAGCCATTTTTTTTAAATTGTAAAATTTGCATATGTATCATCCTGATTTACATATGTAACACGCTGAATTTACACTAAAAACGGGATTTTTTCTCAATTTTTCATGATTTAAAAAAAATGTTCGACATTTTTTTTTTTTTTTTAAGTGACGAAAATGAGTATAAAACCTACATTTAAAAAAATATATATAAAAGTTACATAAGGTTTTCACAGGTTTTTTCAACTCAAGTGGGTTTTCATTTTATACTTTCCCTATATATATATATATATATATATATATATATATATATATATATATATATATATATAACTATGTGGGAAGCCACAAAGACACTGCCAGGTGTCCCTCTATCGGTGACTACCATGAGTGCGCAATTCATGATATCTGTCACTAGTCATGATAATTGTCCTTTCATGACCCTAACAAATTTTGCGCATTATGTTTAGACTTGTGTAACTCTTCGGCACCGACCTATAGGTAATAATATGAGGATCTCATTTCCTTCAATGGAAACCGTGAATATTATCAGGGCAATCATGATCTCAGGCCATGACGTTGTCACTTAGTTGTGAATCCTCATTAGCCTTTACATTGGTCCTTAAGTGATCATCACCAGTTAAGTCTATATCACTGTACAATGTCATCTTTCTTGTTGTCCCATGCATGGATCAAACTGTCATAAGGTTGTTCAGCCGATTATGGACAAACCTTTTCTTCCAGACCATAAGGTCAAAACTTTTTTTAACATGCCAACATATGCCAAAACTTTATCATTGTAGCCCAAACATTTAAAATGTTTAAAATTGGGCGTTATAACTTCTTTAGAAAACCTTTCTTGATCAGTGTACTAGCTCAAAATGTTTAAAACATTTAAAACCAGAGCTTCTTGGAACTTGCATAAATGTTAACACAACATGTATATCAGCCCAAAAGATTAAAACACGTAAAAGTGAGCGTCACCAAACTCACCTCTCGTCTTTCCTTCTTCCGACAGAATTCCTACGTTCCCAATTTATAATGGCATGATACTTGATTTATAACCCTAGGCCATTAAAACATTACTTCGGCATACGTATTTATCTTAATGGAAAGAACCAAACCTTAGAGAACTAGTCAGAACCTTACCTCGATACTATCTATTGCTAGTTGTTCCAGAATCTCAGGAAACCGGAATTTGAAACGCGAACCGGGACTAGGGATTTCATGAACTAGAGCTTAAATGTGTGTTTGAAGGTGTTTGTGTGTGGTTTGATGTTCCAAGTGAAAGACTACGTCTTCAAGTTTATAAGCTTCACATGGCACCCGTAGCGGACCGTTAAGGAGGTGTGTAGCGGTCCACTACCGCCTCAGGTTTCTGGATAAGGTGCGTGGGCAACACTTTGCAGACCGTTAAGCTTAAAGTTAGCAGTCTGCGATCCGTATTACGGCTTGGTGGACCGTAACCGTCCTGGTGACGGTCCGCTATAGGGTTTCCACGCGTCAGATTCCATTCGCTAGTCACCCAACACGTGTCACACCATCATTGTTTTCCTTGGCTGCTACGTAGCGGACCGTTAGGGTCCTTGGTAGCGGTCCGCTACCGGGCCCTTTTTAAACTTTTTAATTTTTAGTCCCCCATCTTTGAACTATTGTCGATTCTAACCCTTAGGAGTATTTTGCCTTATAAAAATAGGGGTGTTACAACGTGCTAGGCCAACCACCTTGATCTTTCCTAAAATATTTGTATCCCCTACAACGGCGCCAAAAACTTGTTGTGTTCGTTGGTGTATATAAAAATAGATGATTTTAAACACAAAAGCTTTAAATTTATAAAATGGTAATTACTTCCACTCACTACAACACACTTAGGGCAAGTGCACATATCTCGGACATAATATTGTGTTGGTAAGACCAGATATCGATCTAAGGATACAGAGGCTCTTAGTATCGGATTTCAGTCAATCTCTAATCTAGCCAGAATTGAAAAGTTGTTTGATTTTAATTTTAAAAGACGGAGAAAAGATAAAATAGTAATAAGTAATCAATAAACAAGGATAAATCACTTTGGTTCGAATTCCTTCCAATGTTGTGGTTTGATTTTAATTATGGATTCTTAAAAGATCACTATATCGCAAACATGGTGGTCGTCACTTAAGTCGCTAGACCCTATGGCGAGGGTCGATTTTTTCTTCCCAAATGTAGTAGTCTGAGCAAATGAAGACCGCTATGTTTAGCTAGAAATAGCTCCTGGTCAGGTTACCAAATCATATTCTAGGAAGATCTGTGATAATGTGTGTGTAATTCCAAAAGATGGAGCAACTTCTGGGTCGGGACATTAACTCCCACAACAATATTGGAAAGTTGCCACCCTGACAACCACCTTAGTGTCAGAATTAAAGTATGAAAATTGTGTCTTTAGATAAGGGACTTTACACACCAACCATTGTGATTCCCTCAGATCTGCTGATATTCAAGGATAAAGTCTTCAATCACACTCTGAATTGGCGGAAACAATTCAGAAATCAAATCCATACCAAAATGAACAAATCAAAGATAAGCAATCGCGATACTATCAATCACACCAAATGCATATTTCATGATGATTATCTTCGTTAATCAAGTAATGTAATCAAGTATTTACAGCAGAATCACACAAAGATTCTTTTGATTAAATTGTAAAATTCACAGTACAAAATGAGAAAGTTACTTGAAATACAAAAAACACAACTATTTATACTAGAGAGTTTTCGATCGAAATCTTCTTGATCGGAAAATGTTTTCGACCGAAAACATTTTCCGACCGAAAACATAAAGTTTTCGACCAAAAACTCTGAAGTTAATACTTCTAAAACCTAATTGATTTCTATGGACTATTAGGTTCCAACAATCTCCCCGTAGTCCACAAAACATCAATTCTTCAAAAGTTGTCTTTTTCAGGCTTGGTTTTGACTTTAACATGTAGCTTCTTAGTATCCAGATCAGTAAGTCTCTACTTGATCACTTCGGCTTCATGTCTTCTTGACAAACATCGAGCCACGACTCTCATATACAACTTTTCTTCAGTTTTAATCTTCGTGCTCATATCACATCAAATAGGATTCTTGTACAAAATCTTTAGATCATCATCAGAAAAGCTAAACAAATCCACTGGATCAAAAACTCTGACTTCTGGTAAATGATCCTGTATAATCACAGCTTCATGTGTTTTGCTATCATACACCCACTTCTTGAAGCTTTTAACGAATGTCTCTTTACATGCTGGAATGTAAACAGTTGAAACTGTATCAGCAGGCTTCACAATGTATCTAAACCCTCTTTTGTCTTCTTTATCATTTCTTTTCAACTTTCTGCATTCAGGCACATGTGGTTTGAACTTTTCAAATTTAGCTTTTCCACACTCTCTCTTTAAAAATTCTTCAAAGTTAGCAGCAAATGAATTGTTCGATGGATTGATCATCTTCAGGTGACCTAGCTCCAGTATGGAAATGTGTTTAACTTTGAACTTCCGTCAAAATACTGGATATTCCCATCACATCTCTTTATTACATACATATTCTTTTCACCATCATACATCCATGCTAATATTTCACCAGTTAACGCTTGTTCTGGACTCTTTATTGTCTGTGTAAGCTTTTCTACAAGGGATGGCTTCTCAGTCACTGTCCACCAAGTACTCTTGTCAATCTTTGAAGTCTTTGGCCTTTTAGATGGTGATTCAATATCCTCAGGAACAGTAAATGTCTCTCTTTCATCTACAAGCTTATCCAATTTACCAGTCACTGAACCATCTTCTTCAACATACGTATGTTGTTGTTCATATTCATACTTTTTGTATTCAGTGTTGGTTGAAATTTCTTGTTCAACATCTTCAATTGTTTTTCCACTTCCACCAACACCTCCAGTATCACCACTATTATCATCGTCATCTGAAGAATTGTTATCATCTTCTCTATCACTAGTGATCACCACTTCTTCATCATCTTCTTCTTCTTCCTGCTCCGTCTCTTCTTGGTTCTCATTAATTTTCTCCAATCCTTCACCTTCATCATTGAGAAGCATATCAACATCAAATAACATGTTGTCTTCATACATAGTTGCTTCAAAAACTAGAGTTTGAACTTGTTCACTAGTAGAAGGAATTGGTTCAGTGGCTGCTGGACTATGAACCTCTTCAACATTCTCTGCTAGGTTTGTACCAATTTGAACACCCGTAAGAGCTACTAAATCATGTACCATCTTCTGAAGTTGATCAATCTGTTGCTGCTGTTGAGCTATTACACCCTTTTGTTTAGTACTTTCAATTTTCAACTCTCTGATCTCTCTGGAATTAGTAGCTTCTCTACTTTGCAAGTTTGACATCTGAGTCTTCAATTGACTAACAACATCTGCAGTTTCCTTGGTTACATAGTTAAGACACTCTTCATCAACCAACTCATAACCTCTAGATCTTTTGGACTTATGCTTCTCTGGTACCTCTTTAGATTTACCCTTACCTTTATCAAGTCTTGTTGTAGTTTCCTTTTTCTTCTGTAATTCTAGATCAGTAAATACAATACCCTTAGATGGAGGATGTCTAGAAGGTACGGTCTTTGTTTGTTCAAGTTCTTTTCTTTTCTTTGATGGGGTTGTTGTTGTGGCAATTAACTGTTCATCATTAATTTCTAACACTTCAGTGTTCACGCTTAAGACATCGTCAGCTTCAACAATAAATTCTTCTGTGTGACTCAGTAATGGTTCAGTAACTTCTTCATTTACTTCAAGAACTCTGTTTTCTTCAAAAATCATTTCATGTTCTTCAACTTGAACTTGACCTACCTGTTGAATAACATTTACTTGACCACCACCGTGACCTTGATCATTATCATTTCCCTGATCATTATTCTGCACTTGGTCAGTTTCATGATTGTCACTATCAACTCCGTCTTCTATATCTTCTGCCATTAAGTCATTGATTTCATCTTCAATAGTAAAATCTGGATCAGGATTTTCTTCAAGCATATTAGGAAATAGTGGTGTCACAGTACCACTAAATTTGCTTGTCTTCATCACATTATTCATGCTACTGAAGATTACTTCTTTCATTGAATCCAAAGGAAGTTCAACACCATCGTTTTCCAGATTCGACAGCATTGTATTAATAATCATTTGTACAAATCTTGGGTACATTAGAAACTTGTAGTTTTGCCTTGGTCCCACAAACTTACTAATCATTGCCTCGAATATCATTCTTGAAAAATTGAATCTTCTATGAGTTGCCACACACACTAACGCTCTGCTGAATACTTCACCTATTTGATCAAAAGCAGATGTTCTGGGACTCATGCAATGAATTAATACATGGACAAGGTATCTCCATTGTTTTGCAAACATAGTTTTGGTCACCTGTATTCTTAGAAACGTTCATTCATATCCCATACTCAGAATTATCCCTGAGATTGCAATGTGATTGATTTTGTAGGGAAAATCAGTTGCGTCTATGAAGTTCACCACCTGTCTAATCACTTGCTCAGTTACTTTAATCTTGTTTCCTCCCATCGAGCTTTCAATCCAGATTTCTTTATTCACATTCTTATACTCCACATTGTCCCAAAACTCTCTAACATGTTTTTCAAATACACAAACTTGCGTAGATATTGCAGTGTTAATTCTTGACTTGGTTAGAAATCGCACAATTTCTTCATAACTCTGTGCTTTCTTTGTACTCGTTGTTAAACAGGCACAGATGGTGTGCTTAGGCTCAAATTTTAATCTGTTCATGTCTATAACAAGAAACAACAAGTTAGAAAATTTCTAATAAAATCTTTTAACTTTTGACATTTCGATCGAAAACCTCATTATATATACAACCTTTTTCGATCGAAAACATTTAAAACCATTTCTGAAAATTACCTTGAACATTCGATCAGAAACTCTTCAGAATTTTACCTTTTCGATCGAAAACTCCTAGTACTTTACTTTTTCAATTAAAACAAACATTTGAATTTTATCCTTACAACTTTTCGATCAAAAACTTTCATTAATAGAGAAACTAAACATTTTCTTTTCGATCAAAAACTAATGAACCAAAAACCACTTCTTTTCAATCGAAATAATAAATCAATTATACTTTTCGATCGAAAACACTTTTTGATCCATTCATCTAAGATTTCGGGCAATTCAAATATTCAAAAATTCAGCCGTAAACTAAGGCTTTGGATCTAACCTATCAACCTCTATGAATCACGAGAACATACCTGGATGATCGAAAAACATTGAGAATCTAGATGACGTCACAATCGACCACTTTTTCGTACGAAACTTCAACACTTGTAAAACATGATTAATTTTGAAACAATACGGTCTCGAGAAAATACGAGTGGGAAAAATATTTTCAATCAAAAAATTTGAATATATAGACTTTTAAATCTTGACCAAAAACTTCAGTCATGACTTTTCGATCGAAAATTGTTTCAGATAATATATTTTCGGTCAAGAGATTTCGACCGAAAATTCCAAACATGATAAATTTTGAAAATTTTCAAACTAATTTTTTTTTAAATAATTTTAACAATCACAATCATAACTAGGTAAGATACACACTTGCACACTAATTTTTTTTTTTACTATTTTCTTTTTGACTTTCTTATCATATTTCAACAATTTTATTCCAACCTTTTATTTTCTTTTGATGAACTGAAATGATATAGGATCATAAATGTATATTATCTTAACTACACTGCATATCAAATCAGGATCTAAACAGTTCAACCTTGATTGCCAGTATAATTTTCAGCTTAAACTCAAACATCATATTTCAGCAGATACTGTGTGACATTTAAGGTAAGATTTATCAATACAAAGTGTATCCAAACATCGAGATGGATTAAGCCAATACGCAACACAAATTTTCACCAAAGCATAATCCAATCACCAGCATGAGGGTAGCGTTTTTAGCAGAGGAAAATAATCCAGATGGATTTGATGTGAATCCTTTTGATTCATATATATTGGTTTCTGATGGAATAAAAACTGAATCAGTTTGATTCATATGAGATTCGGGTATGCGGATATCCATATGTTATTGGATATGTCAATTGAAATCACGAATGATTCAAAGGGTGAGACAGACTGACTTTCTGATTTCCATCCGAGATTTCCACCAGAACCATCAGCTGTATAAAAATGTTTAACTCTAAATCGTATATTTGACGGGTATAGTCAATAGAGTAAACAAATTATGCTAAAAACCCATCAAGATCCTGGTCTCATGGTATGTATGGATTTACTTAGCATTCGAAGAATGGAAGTACCGATATTCGATGAGGATAACACTAAGATTACGATTTAGTTAATCACACAAATATCGCCCAATTTACATATGCAGAGCCTATCAACATATCAAAAGTTGCAACCGATGTCACCATCATATCTAATTAATTCGTAAGCTCAGCACACACTTGTACTATCATTTCCTATATATGTCATTCAGACACACAAATTTTCTTTTTCTTTTATTCTCCCCCAAAAATTATGATGTGACTTTATTTACTATTTATATCACTTATGAGAACAAACATTCATTAAGCTAACACACATATAAAGCGTACACAACACAATTTTAACACTTAAAAAAAAATCTTTTTGAGGAACAAATTTCTAAGATCTTTCAGTTCAAAAATGGATTATTTATTATTCAAAAAACCCCTTTTTTATTTATTATTTTTTATTTTTTTTTATTTTTAAAATGAAATCATCCCCAACATCTCAACCAAAGAGTTAAACCGATCTATTGAAAAAACTTTTGTAAAAATATCGGCTTTCTGCTCTAGGGTATCGACATGGACCACTTTAATCAACCCATTCTCAAAACAGTCACAATTGAAGTGTAACCTGATCGCAATGTGCTTTGTTTTGGAATTCTGAATGGGATTTTTTACTATTCCGAGCACTGCCTTGTTGTCACAATAAATCAGAGTTTCCAGGAAATTTACTCCAAAATCTAGCATTTGATGTTGAATCCAGATAACTTGTGAACAACAGCTCGATGCAGCAGTATACATAGCTTCAGCAGTTAATGTGGATACATTCGTTTGTTTCTTACACTGCCAAGACACCAGTCTCTCCCCCAAAAATTGACATCCACCTAAAGTTGACTTCCTATCCAAATTACAACCTCCATAATCGCTGTCATTGTAAGCAAAGAAATTAAATTCAGAATCCGAAGGATATCATAAACCTAAATTTACTCGACCCTTAAGATATCGTAAAATTCGTTTAACAGCTGATTCATGAGATTCTTTTGGAGCTGCCTGATATCTGGCACAAGAGCAAACATCAAACATGATATCTGGCACAAGAGCAAACAGGAAACATGATATCTGGTTGACTTGCAGTCAAATACATCAACGAGCCAATCATTGACCTGTACATCTTTTGATTTACTTCAACTCCAGACACATCGACAGTTAAAGGTTCATGAGGAGCAATTGGTGTTGAAGCTGATTTGCAATCAGTCATTTTGAATTTTGTAAGAATATCTTTCACATATTTGGCCTGATGAATAAGAATTTCTGATTCAAACTACTCAACTTGTAACCCAGAAAGAACTTAATTTTTCCCATCAAGCTCACTTCAAACTTTAATTTCATAACTTGTAAAAATTCTTTGTAAAGATCTTCATTTGTTGATCCATAGATAATATCATCGACATAAACTTGTACAATTAACAAATCAGCATCATATTTTGTTCAGGAATAAGGTCTTGTCAATTGTTCCACGAACGATGATGTAAGATGTATTGACAAGGTTTCATACCACGCACGAGGCGCTTGATGTAACCTGTATAGTGCTTTATCAAGCTTATACACTTGAAATGGATGAGCTGGATCTTCAAAACCTGGTGGTTGATTCATACCACCCCATATAGAAAAGCTGTTTTTACATCCATTTTGATATACAGTAAATTTCTTGTACGATGTATAAGCCAAAAAGATTCGTATGGCTTCAATTCGTGCAACAGAAGCAAAGAAATCATCATAATCTAGTCCTTCCTCTTGATAAAAACCTTGTACAACCAAACGAGTTTTGTTCTGAAATACAATCCCACTGTCATCCTATTTGTTTCTGAAGACCCACTTCGTTCCAATTGGATATTTTCCCTCAAGTAAGTCCACAAGATGCCACACGTTTAACTTCTTAAACTGAAGCAATTCTTCTTGCATAGCTTCAATCCAACTTGGATCTTGTAAAGCAACAGTAACATTCTTTGGTTCCTCTTGAGATAAGAAACAGGAGTACAAACAAACATTTATATTTCTAGTTTGACTTCTTGTCTTTACTCCATCTTCAAGAGATCCAATAATATTCTCAACTGGATGAGCAGAATGGATTTGATGATTTTGAATATGCTCAACTTCCACAGATTCTGGCATGTTTGTATCATTCAACTCTGGTAATTGATCATTTGAATCTTCAACACTAGAAGAACTTATCTGAATTACATCCTCAGTCTGATCATTTACAGGATCCAACTGAACTTCATTAACTGCTGGCTTATCATTTGTACTTGGAATTTCTTGTACTTCAAAATCAACATTAGTGACAGAGTTATCAACAAGATCTTCTTGTGTTTGAGTGGATGTAGTAACATTCTCAAACAACTCATTTTGAATAACCAAATTCTGTGGTCCAACCAAAAACTTTCCAACAGATAGATCACTACTTGTAGAAGACTCAGTTACAGTACCCGAAGTACTTGCTTCATTAGAATCCATTTGAAGTTGTAGGAGTATTTAGTTCTTGCCACTCCACATAAAAGTTTTGAAGATTACTTCAGCTTCAAAGAACCAGTCAGGTCCATTTTGGTCTGTAGGAGTATTTAGTTCTTGCCACTCCACATAAAACGATTCTGTAACAATTTTGGTTCTTTTATTGTACACTCTATAAGCTTTCTGATATGAAGAATAACCCAAAAAATAGCATTCATCACCGACAACTGCAAATTTTGGCGATGAATCTTGTGTATTCAACAATGTACAAGAACAACCAAATGCTCTAAAGAACTTGATATATGGCTTTCATTTATAGAATAGTTAATACGAAGTCTTTGTAAGTTGTTTCACCATAAGAACTCTGTTTAAAACATAACATGCAGTGTTTACTGCTTCAGCCCAGAAGATAATGGGCAACTTGGAATCGACAAGCATTGTTCGAGCAGCTTCTATTAAAGTTATGTTTTTCCTTTCAGCTACTCCATTCTGTTGTGGTGTTCTTGCAGCACTATACTTATGTGTTATTCCTTTTTTACACAAAACGAACTTATCAGTTTATTTTTAAATTCTGTTCCATTGTCACTGCGAATGATTGAAACTTTGCTATCATAGATGTTTTCTATTCATTTGACAAAATCAATAATTGTTTAAGGTGTTTCATCCTTTGTTGCAAGGAAAAACACCCATGAAAATCTTGAAAAATCATATGTGATAACAAGACAATATGACTTTTTCGCAATAGTTTTAACTCGAACTAGACCAAACAAATCCATATGAATAAGAAATAAAGGCCTAGTAAAAGTTTTTATGGTTTTTCTTGGATGGGACTTCTTGTGTTGTTTTCCCTTTATACATGACATGCAATTTTCTTCAATTATGAACTCTTTCTTCGGCAATCCTCGCACCAAATATTTATGCACCAAGTTATTCATGTTCTTTAAATTCACATGACCCGTTCTTCGATGCCACAAATAAGATTCTGAACCAGTTGCCTTTCATAATAAACATGAAACATTTACTGGTGTAGTATGATCATTCATGTCAACCACATATGTGTTGAATTTCCTTGGAGCACGCATCAGAATCATTTCTTCTGGAATAACCAATCCAGGCTTTAAGAACAAGCATTCCTTTGAAGTAAAATGAACTCGTATGTCTTTATCACAAACTAGAGAAAAACTTAGTAAATTGAATTCCAATTGAGACACAAAATTTACTTTTTCTAATGTTTTGAGTTCATTCGACACTGTTCCTTGACCAGTTATTTTTCCTCCATTTTTATCTCCAGCAAATGCAACAAAACCTCCATCAAAGGTTCGAAAATTTTTCAGATTTTTTCTTTGTCCAATCATGTGCCTTGAGCAACCGCTATCAACATTCCAAGCATTATTAATAGTCCTCCCGATTAAACTCTGCACATTCAAGGCAAAATTAATGATAAACAGGTACCCAGATCATCTTTGACCCGGGCTGACTTTTACCTTTTACAGTCTTAACATCTTTAACATCTTGTTCTTTCAATTTTATTAATTTTATATTTTCTTTATTCCAACCATATGTGAAGATTGTTCATTTTTAACTTTCCAAACATAACCAACATTTTTCGCATATTTCATAGTAATTTTTTCTTTAGCAAAATAGATTGGTTGGTTAAATTTCTTCACATACTGTGAACCTTTTGGGACACGTTTATCCTCAAACTTTGGTAGCACATAATCACGGCAAACATTAGAATATAAAGCATGACAATTTCTGGAAAGCAAGTAATCACGACTATATCTTTGTATCACTCCGGACTCTGACACACTGTCATTCTCAGACGCTTGCTTGAAATGCCGAATAACGTTGCTCTTAACTTTCGCTTTGTTCTTTGTGCACCTTGACTCACTAGAGTTGTGTTTTCAATTTCTTGTAAAATGACCAACCTGACCACACACAAAGCAAATGTAGCTCTTAGGCTTTGACTTTGACTTTGACTTTGACTTTGACTTTGAACACTCACCTACTTCACTCTTTAGGCCACAAATTTTCTTTCTTAATTGTTCTTTGATTTGAATAGACTTATCTTTGACATCAATGAACTTTTCTTTAACATCAATGGTTTTGCCTTTGACACACCAAGACTTTCTTTGGACATTTGTTGGTACACTCACTTTAACTTTGACAACTGTATTGTTCTCTGTCTCACTGGTAAGAATATGATTCTCTGGTGCAATGACATTATTTTTCTTTGGTCTCTCACTTGACAAATCATACTCTTGAATCAGAGGATTTCCAAACTCATCTAAGACCACATCACCAACTAGACTAGACATTTTATTAAGTGGGGCATAATCTCTAGCTATATGCACCACTTTTCAAAGAAAGTAGATGTTGATGACACTTCAGACACACAATTAAACTCAACACAACTGTTAGTAGAACATGTCGAAACATAAGAAATATCATAATCAGAATCAGAAGCATTAATATTTTTTGCAACAGCATTACAACTAGAAAATTGAAACAAATTTATCTAGATTACAGTCAACATCTAGATACTGTTTACAGTCCCTAATAAACTCCCTAGTGCACTGTTTACTGAAAGCTGAAAAACTTTTCACTCCATCAAGTTCATTTTCATCATTCACACACCCTGAGTTTATATCTGCACTAATATACATATCATGAAAGTTAGAATATCCGACATTCATCAACTCATTCGATTCATGCGGTTCAGGAAAAGGTACAAAATTCTCAGGATGTGGAACCTTGTTGTAACCCAACCCGTCTTTGATATAAACAGTTCTCTGTTTGCTCACACATTTATCAAAGACATTTTGTTGCATCTTCCACTTTGAAACAATTACCCTTTCTTTTATTAAATCAGTTTCAGATTTGATAAGTTTTTCTGCATGATCTTTGATTAAAACGTCCTTTTTATCCAAATATTATTTAAATGTTATATTATCTTTCAATAATGCTTTAATTTTTCTTGTAAAATTTACTTCATTTTGTTTCAATTCTTTGTTTACTCTTTTTAGTTTATCATTTTCAGCAATCAGAAACGTGTTTGCTGCATGATAGTTTTGCATTCGATCTACACACAATGAGGAACATATATCAAATTTATTTTTAGAATTTACCTTATTCTCAGATGAAGTTTCATCAGAAACAACAGCTTTGCCCTTTTCTTTAAAATCAGTTTTGAGCACACAGTCACTGACAATATCAGCTGGTTTTATTGAATCTTCAATTTCAGCCATCAAGGCTTCATCCATTTCATCCTCAGCATCCATAATCTCATCCTCCCATTCACAATTACTCAGCTGTTTGGACATAAGTGCAGTTGGAGCCTTCTTTGACTTATCAGATTCATCAACCATTTCCACCAGCTTAACCCTGCTTCCCTCAACCTTCTTTTTCTTGTCCTTGGTATACTCAGTAGCAAAGTGACCAAGCTGTTGACAGTTGTAGCACCTGAGTTTAGCTTTGTCAAAACCAACCTTTTTACCAAACTGCAACTTATCCTTCCCAACCTTCTGTAAATACTTTTTATCAGGATTGATCTGAACAAGACCTTCTAATCATGCACGACAGGTTGTAACTTTCCTGTCACCAGTGCATCATAGCTGCTCATAAAAGCTCCAAACAAAGCAATCTGATCTTCAGGGATTTGTCCAGATGACTTGACTTTCTCACCAGAGGAGTGTTCACAACAACCTTTGTTTTTCTCAGGTTTTGTTCCACTATTTCCTTCACTACTTCCAGAAAATAATGTTGCATTTGTTGAACTTGAGTTATTTTGTTTATCTTTGTTGTTCAGTTCTCTCTTCTTTGCATCCAATTCATAAGACTCGAGTACACAGATAATATCATCAAGTGTTTTACTCTTCAGATCTAGAGTTGTGTTCTTGATTAGCATACAAGGTATGCTCCAGCAATCTGGCAGTGAGTCTAACAGCTTCTTTCCTAGTTCATACTCTTCAAATTTTACTCCCATTTTTCTCAACCTGTTGATCATGGTTGTAAACCTAGTCACCTGCTCACTGAGAGTCTCATTCTTTTTATAACTAAACATGTTATATTGCTTCAATAGAAGATCGGTTCTGCTTTCCTGAAGAGCTGCATTACCTTCAAATCTTAAGCACAAAGCGTTCCACAGGCCCTGAGCAGTTTCATGTTGCTCAAAATTCAAATACAACTCAGTCGGAAGTGCTAGAATAATAGAACCCAATGCTCTGTTATCCCTTTCGATTAACTTCTTATCTTCCTCTGAATAAAGATCAAGATCAGCAATCGGGACTAACCCATCAGCATTTGTAGTCTTAGGAATGTGAGGACCTTTTACAATTTATTCCCAAAGTGTGTGTTCAGTAAACTTGAAATAAGCCTTCATCATTATCTTCCAATTTGAAAATTCTGATATTGATTTCAGCATCGGTGGTGATTTCCCAATAACCCTCTCAGTATCGTATACCTTTCCAGCCATTCTTTACTTGTAATTTGAAACTTGGTCTAAATCAAAAAAAATTTCCAACTTATAACTTTTCGGTCGAAAACTTAGTACAATACTTTTCGATCGAAAAGTCAGAATATTTCGAACAGATGAAATTTTGGACAATACGTTTCGAACGAAATCCTTTTCAATTTCTTCAAACAGTGTTTTCGGCTACTTCAAACAAACTTTTCGGACAATTCAACAGAAGAAAACTTGAATTAACCAAAAACTTTCTGTGATGATCCGAGTAAAGAATCAAGTCTTCAAACTTGATGCAAACTTCATCTCCATCAAAACTAGCTTCAAATCAGCAACAATGGCACCCAATTACTTCAATTTGATCAGATTTGACTTAAAATCTTCTTGAATACCAAGAGCTATTAACCAACAACTCTGATACCACTTGTGATTCCCTCAGATCTGCTGATATTCAAGGATAAAGTCTTCAATCATTCTCTGAATTGGCTGACACAATTCAGAAATCAAATCCACACCAAAATGAACAAATCAAAGATAAGCAATTTCGATACTATCAATCACACCAAATGCATATTTCATGATGATTATCTTCGTTAATCAGGTATTACAGCAGAAACACACAAAGATTCTTTTGATTAAATTGTAAAATTCACAGTACAAAATGAGAAAGTTACTTGAAATACAAAAGACACAACTATTTATACTAGAGAGTTTTCGATCGAAATCTTCTTGATCGAAAAATGTTTTCGACCGAAAACATTTTTCGACCGAAAACATTTTCCCACCGAAAACATAAAGTTTTTGACCAAAAACTCTGAAGTTAATACTTCTAAAACCTAATTGATTTCTATGGACTATTAGGTTCCAACAACCATTATGAACCCCTTGATTTGATTCCTCTCCTCAAGGTTAATGGTAATGCATAAAATCAAGTACTTAGAATACTGAGTCATCGCATATTAAAAAGCAAGGATCTTTACAAACCGCATTCATAATTCACAACTTCTAGCACCCTTTTAAGTTACTAATACACCAACTCTACATAGACATAGAAGTGTTAATGCCTGAATCAACAAAGCATGAAGTTGTTGAATTGCTCCAACGGTTGTAACGATCCACTTTTAATGTTAAAAGATCACATTTTGAAGTCACTCACACACCAATATTGAATCCATAAAGATACTAACTACTTCATTGGAAGTTCATCTTCCCAAAGTGATTTAAAGAACTTAGCTAAGAATGGTTATACAAATAACAAAGATTGAACTTGTATAAACACATAAATACATCATTACAAGATTTCAAATTTGTTAAATGATTCTAGAACCTTGAAGATGAAGACTAACTACAAAAATACAGAAAATAAAATCGATAATTTTTCTAACAATGGCTACTAACTCCTTACAAAAGCTCTCTTCAAAATGGTGAAAGAATGACACATTTATAGGTTGTTCTGGGACTTTCGCACGGGCGTGCCTAATGAGGCACTGCCCCGTGTGTACCCATTTGTTGCTCCACTAACTTGGTCGAAACATAATTGGACAAGGTAGTGCACACAGGGGCGTGTTGAACTTAAGCACAGGGCCTTTGGCATGGGGCGTGTTGGCTTAGACACGGGGGCATAGGTCCCATATGTCTGCTTGTCTCCTGACCTTGGGCACAGGTGTCTTGTTGACTTGATTATTTCTTCTTGATTTTTGCATGATTTTCGCTTCTTTGAACAATTCTTGGTCTTTTGGTCCTAAAAATTCAAAATGAATCAATTAAGGTTCTAATTCATAAAACTTTCAAGAAAACAAACATAAATGGAATGACATTTGATGTGAAAAACATGTATAATTTGGTGCACATCACTGATCAATGTAGCTCTTCATTTTAAGAACTTGAGATCTGACTTGAGTACCTTCTTGCATATGACATGAAACAAGAGACTTGATAGTGTCAACCCATTCATGAGGAGCTTGATATTGGAACATTTCCTTCACTGCTTGAACATGTCAAAAGCTAGAAGATTGATGTGTTGCAAAACACATGCTTTTGATCCGTGTATTCTGTGCAATTTTGTTTAGTTTTGTATTCGTTTTGTGGTACTTTTAGCTTGCACTTAGTCTATGTTGCATTTGCATTTGTTCATATGGAATTTGGAGCTAAAGCATGAACAAATCGAGCACGAGAGGAAAGAAGAAGAAAATCTGAAAATTCTAGTTCTTGCGGTACGCGAGAGAGGAGAAAGATAACCTCGCGGTATGTGAGGGAAACAGAAACCGGGCCCGACTACATTGTCCTTCACGGTACGCGAAGGGACCAACTTTTTTATCTCGTGGTACGAGAGAGGCCTGTAAATCCGCAAAAACCCTAAAGTGGACAATTAATAGATTTGAACGGCCATTATTCAGAGGATTCGAATTTCAGCCGTCTAAGTAAGGGTTTTGGGCGATTTTAGCAAGGAAGAAAGTGTTTGGGTCAAGGTTTTGAAGCTTGAGAGATCGATCCAGTTAGAATCAAATCATTCGGTCACGATTACTCGTTCTTATTTGATTGATTTGTTATTTGGAACTATGTTTGATACTTTTGATGCTGATTTTATAGTTTTGATCATGCTTCGAGGCTAGAAGCTTTGAACTACCTCGGTTTGAGATCATAGTTTGACAAAGTTTAGATTTTTATCGGGTTTTTGGATCTTGTTTTGGATTTATGCTTTTGTAACAGATCTGATTTCACTTGTTTGATGAATATGCATGCTTAGTTCTGAATCTTTATTGGTTAATTGTTCCATATGCATCTTTATGAATGTCGTTCACGTGTAGGTATGTATTGGATCGCTTACTTTGTGTTTGTGATTCGTATGTGGTTTACTAGACGTTAGTAACCATAGGAACATTAATTAGTAATCTATTAAATTGAGTGTTCTTCTTGTCTAGATACCCGAAAGGTGATAGATAATCGATTTGTCTTCGATGTTAGAGTTTCTGAGTGCAAACTGTCAAAGTGGAAGTTTCCTTAGGTTTCTGCTGTCGTTGTTAATTCGTGTCAAATAGTGTGTTTTCATATTACTCCCTGCATCTCTGATGTATTGAGGCACTGGTAACCGAAAGGTGAGCTTTCTATTGAGTTCTTTAGCATAGTTAGTGAGACCGAGAGGTAATCTAACCCACTGGTGAGTTTTGTGTCCCTTAGGTTTCCTTTTGGTCACATCCTGAGAGTGATTAAGAATCCATTAGGTAGTCTGAGGATGTCATATCTTAAGATCCCAGTTCCATCACATCTTCCATAACCGATAGAAGTCTGAGCTTAGCAAACAGGATTCGTAACCTAGGTAGTGCCCTTCTCCTTACTGATTTTATCCGAGTCTTTTGCTTGATTGTTAATTGTCTTTAGTAGTTTTCTTTAATCCGTTTATTTTGAGTTCATTAGTTAATCTTAGTTTGTAGAAAAACCCCCCCAACCAAATCATTCCAGTTCTAGTCAGAGTCTAGTTTAGTTATTCGTAGTGTCTCGTGGGTTCGATATCCGGACTTCCACAGAGCTGTGTTACAATTGATAAGTACACTTGCTTGTTTTTGTGGTCTAGTTTATAGGAGTGTCTAGAGTTTAACTAGAGTGTTTAGGTTAGTTTTGTGTTTATTTTTATAGACCGTTTGACCGACATCAAAGATCCTCCAAATTCTTTTGGATTTCAGGTATCATACATGCTAGCATAAGACATGATACTTCTTATGAGTCATCCATATCTTTATCCACATGTTCCTAACAACCGTGGTAGCACCTTCAGGTTCATTAGGGATAACACCTTCGAGGACATACAATTTCTTGTATGTCTTAAGAATTTGAGAACAATTTTCAGGTTACGGAACTAATCCAAGAAATTTTATCCATTGACTCTCTTTTTCCATAATGGATCTAAGAGAATGGTGTGAATTAATGGGGACAGGTTTGTAATAGGTTATAACGAGTCATACATTTCTTAATTTGTAATATCGACTCTTAAGGATTATAATAGCTCTTAATGGGTCATGACGGGTCTTATCAGGTCACACATGGTATTAATTTATTAGGTTTAATGAACATTGTCAACGAGTAACAAAAATTAACTTTGTTTGACCAAACTTAACTATTATTAACCAAGTTTTACTTTAAAATTGACCATTTTTAAGTATGTATTTCTCGATCTTTCTATAGATTTGCTATAGATTTTATTTAACATATTTATTTATTTTTTATAGTTATTTATTTTATGATATTTTATTTCAGATCTTGCTACATTTTATAATTAAATTAATTTTTTTAAATTATTTTCGAATATTTATGTTTTCTATTTTATTAAATTATTATCAGTTATTTTTTCAGTACTTATTATTATATTTTTTGCTATGGATTTTATTAAGAAATTTATTATTATTTAAATACTAGTTTTTCACTTTTGCTGCAATTATTATTAAATTAAATTTTTTGGATATTTATTTCTTGGTTTTGTTTGCTATAGGTTCTTTATACAAATTTTAGATTTTTTTAAAATATTATTTCCTAATTTCTATTGATTTTTATTAAACTGTTTTTTTAATATTTATTTTCCATGATTTTCCTGCGACTTTAATTTGCGACGGAATATTCGTAACTAAAACGTAGCAGAATCCGTAACAAATTTTAGCTAAGTTGTGGTGGATTTTTTTCGTAGTTAATACATTTTTCTATAGAAGTGAATGAACTTCAAATGTTAAGTAACAATCTCTCTATTTATAATACGAAGGACGCGTTTATATATCCTCGTAAATTTGTAAAATATAGTATTTTTTTAACACGTTTCTAATGTATGTGATAAAAAATAAATTTTAAAATTAAATAAAAAAAATACCTAAATCATATACCAAACATTAAATATATTTTTAAGTTTATATAAATCATTGTGTGAAATAATGCATACAATGACAACTACAAGTCAATAGAATTGAAGGCCAACTGGCCAGGCAAGTTGTTGAACAACCACACTCACACCCACACCCACACCCACACCATGTGATTTGACTTCCTTATTGTGGTGCTACATCATCCATGTTTTCCTATTATTATGTTTTATCCAGTTTTGTCGGGTACTCTCTGGGCATAAACCTAAACTAAACTGAATGAATTTCTTTCATAATTTAGATTAGAATTCCAAACTCAAACTGTTTATGGAACATGTCTTAATATATAGGACTTCAACTAAAAACATAAATGAACGTAGGACCTCAAACTTGATATATAATATATAAAGTGTGATAGTGTTTTCTGCCACTAAGTTCCATTCCCGAGCCAGGGACGTCTCCAAGATTTCGGGCGTCCTAAACGAGTACTAAAAAATGGGGCCTTAAATATATTTTTTTTCCAAAGATCGATAATAATGTAATAATAATAAACAAAAAACGTTATTGTAGCGATAAACAAATACAAAACAAGTTAAACAACAAACAGAACAAAGTTAAACGAATCGAGAGACTCTCCTAACATTTTTCAAAGCAAAAGTTGTTGATCAATTTTTCACGATCGAAATCCACATATTAATATTCTTACTAAAATCCCCAAAATAATATTCACGTAAATCAAAATTAAAAAACAATATGACTATCAAATAATATTCACTTACCGATTAGATAATTTTGGGACTGGATCGTGAATATTGAATTGTCAATTTTTGGATTGCAAAGAGTCGATGATTGCAAAGAACGATTGCCAAAATAATGTGATTAATTGTTTCACATAATTATTTAATTATTATTTTTTAATTAAAAATCCACATTATCATTTAAAAGAAAAAGAGTATTGTTGATTGGTCTCTTAATAAAATTAAGTTATTGGTTTAAATGAGTATGATAGTTAAATAGTTGATAATAGATTTATATTTAAATTTTTTTTGAGTTTTTATTTATGTACCTCTTAACAAAATTTGCATCTACTTATTTTGGTTTTAATATAAAAAAATGTATTTATATATATACACATAAATTTTTTTATATTTAAGCCCCTCGCGAAAACAGGCCCTAAGCGACCGCCGATGTCAGGTTGGGTTCCGAGACACCCCTGTCCCCAGCCCATACCCACCAACGTTGGCTTTGAAGAAGCAGTTGCCGGGAAGTTCGAACCGAGTTGATCATTATTCCAGTGTACTTTTGGTAATGTGGACGATGTTGGGGGCGATGGTAGTCTTGAGGTTGGAGAAGATGAAGAGTGTGAGTTGAGACCCGCATGAATTTAATATTCATTGATTTATTTTAATGTGGTGGGACCCACGTAAACATAATTTAATATTTAATTGTTTTATTTTTTTACTTTTATTTTTGGTTATTTAACCTTAATGACATTTTGGTTATTTCATATCTCATTAACAAAGAATGTTAACCTGTAATTAAGCTTTATATAAATGTAATAAATTTTATGTAATGTCATAAATATATAATTACATAATAAATATTATATACATATATGTGTATAACTATATGAAAAGTGCTCACTTCTTACCAATACGTGAGGCTTTCTCGTCTGAGAAGTTAGCAAAAATATTAATTAATGAAATCGTAAGCACACATGATATGCCATTAACGATCGTGTCAGATAGGGACACTCTATTCATATCAAGGTTTTGGAGGAAATTCAACGAATCAATGGGCAATAGACTGAACATCAGCACAGCTTACCACCCTTAAATCGATGGTCAATCGGAAAGGACCATTCAGACCATGGAGGACATGCTCCGGGCCTGTATCATTGATTTCGGTGGGAGCTGGGACCACCATTTACTATTGGCAGAGTTTTCGTGTAACAACAGCTATCACTTAACCATCGACATGCCACCATTTGAGATGTTGTATGGGAGAAGATGTAGAACCCCAGTTTGTTGAGGAGAAATTGGACAAAAAGACCTTGCTAGTCTCAAGGTGGTCAAAGCTACTTCAGAAAAGTTTAACCAGATAAAAGCTTGAATGAAAGCCGCTAAAGACAGGCATAAACTGTATGGGGATAAGAGAAGAAGAGATTTAGAGTTTTAAGTAGGGGACATGGTACTGTTAAAAGTATCACCATACAAAGGAATCATCTGATTCAGGAAACAAGGCAAACTAAGTCCAAGGATTATCGGACCTTTCAAAATCTTAGCAAGGGTTGGTCAGGTTGCTTACAGACTTGACCTACCCGATGAGCTCAGTGGAATTCACCCTACATTCCATGTGTCGCACTTACGCAAGTGCCTCGCTGACGATACGGCACACATACCATATGATGAGATCGAGGTGGATAACAGTCTAAACTATGTAGAAGAACCAATAGCTATTCTTGACCTAGCCGAGAAGCGACTATGCAATAAGTCAATACCTTTGGTTAAGTTACAATGAAAACACAGGAAAGGGTCAGAAGCGACTTGGGAGAAAGAGAGCAAAATTAAAGAACTGTACCCTCAGTTGTTTAACTAATAACTGGTTTTGAGGACGAAACCTCTTTAAGGAGGGTAGACTTGTAACATCCCTAAATTAAGTAAACCCGAATAAACGAGTTAGCAGTCGAGAGTAATAAGGTGAAGTGAAAAAGAAACATATGGGCTTGGCCTAGGGCTGGCCCATGGACCGTGAGCAAGGAGGGGAGGCCCTCAAATCAGCTACATCACCACAGCCTCCCCATTTCCACCATTTTCGCCACTTTATAGAGAGAGAGAGAACCGGGTCTAGAGAGAGAAAGCAAAGGAAGCAACTTAAAAACTCGAGAATCATCACTCACCATCTCAATAACGTCTAGCAAAAAGAGGAAACGAAAACAGGTGACCTTCACACTCGAATCTGAGTTTTTAGTTTGAAAGAGGGTTTATAGGGTTTAAGTGGGTTTTCGATCAAAGTCGATATTTTTACATTTGAATTTGCTTAAAAAGTATGTATTTAGCTTTATAGAAGCAAGATATGGGTTTTGGACGTAAAAAGATTGAATTTTGGATCAAAAACGACGAAATCAGCCAAGAACGTATGAATCGCCCGAAAACTCTATAAATGAATCGAAAACTCTAAATCGTTCGAAAAGTAATTCAGACAGAATTTTTCGGTCGAAAAGTGATTCGGACATCATAGATTTCGGACAGAACATTTCGATCGAAATAGTTTTTGGACAAGAAGTTTTCGAACAAAAGAATATGAGAATAAAGAATTTTCAAGTGATTAGTTTCCCGTCGGAAAAGATTTTGATCGAATTAGATTTCGATCGAAATAGATTTCGACCGGAATAGAATTCGGGAATAGGGTTTTCAACCAGAATGACTTGATATTAATTTGACTATTTGTAACCCTTAACAGATCCTTTAGCCTCCACATAGATTGAAGTTCTTACCAAGTGAGCTAATCTTTAAGACAATCAGGTGAGTTCTATGTGCCCTCTATGTGCTACGTGCAAATGATTTTAAATGTTTTGGGGCTGAAGTGTATACATGATATGAATAAATGTTACGAATGCTTATATGACATACGTGTTATAAGAATGAAACCAATGGTTATAAAGGGATGAAATGAATGAAGGACATACATGAACGAATATATACATATTATATGGACGAAAATACGTACTACCTCGGTAGGATGGTACGATGCTGACGACTACTTCGGTAGACGGACGACCATGCGACTATTATGCAAACGGTATGATAAAGTCTAGAAAGATAGACTAAATACGGAATACTACGGTAGGACGGAGGCCCTTAATTGAACGAAGGTTGCATAAATAGTTCGTATGGGAAACGGATGCCTTAGGGCAGACGGGCGAAAGGACGGACTACGACGGTAGACACGGTATGAAGGACAGACTACTTTGGTAGACATAGTATGAACAAAAGGACGGGACTACTTCGGTAGACACGGTATGAATGACGGCCTACGATGGTAGGTCGAAGCGCTTGTCTTTGTGACTTACGCAATCAATGGCGGGCTGATCACCCTTATGTGTATGACCAATGAATGATTCAATGTATGCATATGCACATATTATGTGTATAGTCAATGTATGTTCAATGTAAACAATGATTTATATATATATATATATATATATATATACCAATGGAACCAATGAATGACTATAGATATACCTAATTGCATTAAACTAGGACTTACCAGCGTTAGCGAACTTTTAGTATGCACTTCAGGAAATAAGAAGAAAGGACGGGCAAAGGCATGAAGGCTACCTGGCATCAAGACTAACATCCTGTTAATTGAATTTATGATAAGACAATGTCTATGTTTAATGTTAAGACTTCCGCTAATTGAATGATGAATGATTCCCCTGTGTTTGAATGTTTTTAATTAATGATTAGTGACTTATAACTATGTTTATGAGTAATCCAACGAGCGGGATCACCCGGGAAAGGGGCCTTATAAGTTGGTATCAGAGCAATAGTTTGAGAGATTCATACATCCCTAAATGTCTGGACTCAATCTGATAATGGGACAAACGCACGGATGTCAATCTGGGTAGCCAACACCAACGCCAACACAGTAAGTAAGTAATAAAGCTAATACCTTTAGTTACGAATAGATGCCTTAACTAAGAATACATAGATGTCAATTTCACTACTGATGTGAAAAGTTTTGAACCCGAAAAGCAAAGAAAATTATTAATCACAAACCGGTCACTGTAATTAAGAATTTACCTTGCTCGTACTATTCTAAACTATGATCTGAAGGAATGACATTGATGAAATCCCTCTTACTTATCAGGAATTTAGGATCTATGGCTAGGAGAAGAGGAAACGGAAGTCGAGGTGCTCGTACCGGTCGAGTCGTTAGACCACCATTGAATCGGAACCGTAACTAAGAGGAAAGTGTACACGTGGAGCATGAGCCAAGCGTCCACGAAACTAATGTGACCCCACTAGAAGAAGGCAATGAAGGGTCACTACAGCTAGAACCTGAGGTTAGAGATGCTATTGCCCGAGAGGTGGTACTCGCTCTGAAAGATGTGTTGCCTGACTTGTTAAGTGAAACATTAAAGAAAAGCAAACAGGATGAAGAAGGAAACCCCGAAGAGAATGTCTATGAAAATGATGGGGATGAGGTCAATGTTGGACTGACCACCAAGGGATGCACTTACAAGGGCTTCAAAAACTGTGACCCACCTAAGTTTGACGGGAAGAAAGATTCAGTTGACACATAGGAATGGATTGAAAGAATGAATGGAGTGATTAACATAAGTGAGTGCTGACCTGATCAAGCTATTAAGTATGTTGCTTACTCTTTCACCAACGAAGCACTAAGTTGGTGGAAAACATCCAGAGGACTAAGTGTAACACCAGGCCAATTCCGAGGTCCTAATTTGCCAACTTTGAACCCTAGGGGTTGGAATTGCCGAGTCCCTAAAAAAAAGGTTGAAAATGAAAATTTCTAAAATTAGACTGATAGCGGACCGCTACCATTCTTCTTAACGGTCCTCTAAGGCTGAAGGGTTGGGTGGCGGACCACCACCATACCAATAACGATTCGCTAGCCGTAATCTCTCATGATACCACGTGTCAGGTGACTCAGCCGGAAAATCTGACGCCTGTCACCATGGCGGGCCGCCACATCCTCCTTAACGGTCCACCAGCCGCTATCGGAGGATAGGTTCAATCAGGACAAGACGCGTAGGGCTGACGCAAGCCCTGGGCGGTAGCGGACCGCTACCACCCAGGCTAACGGTCCGCTACGGGTGGTGTCGAGCAACCATAAATAGCAAGCTCCGGACCCTTATTTCAGCACACCTCAATTCACACAAACTTCTCCCAACTTCTTGGAGCTGCTATACCTCGATCCTCGTGCCATCGTTCCGTTAATTTATCTGACTTTCGCTTATTTTCTGCACTTTCGCTTATTTTCGAATTCGTGTGTTACGATACTAACTTGACTTAGAACATGCATTAAGGTTTACACTAGCACTCAAGGACTACCCTTGAGATAAGAACAAGCTACTGTTAAGGTGAATATGTTTATCTATCTTTATCTTCAAAAATTTGAAAGTTTTACGTTTACGAAATGGCAATACTTGTATTCAAAAGTTTTAGGCATAAGGACGTCTACATAAAACATTCAAGCCATAAGTATACGTAAAACATGATTAAGGGATATACACTTTATGGGTGAAATTCCCATATTGGGGCTGGTAATTTTCTATAACTGGATGTAAGACGGGGTCTCAGTTAAGGGACATCGCGGTAAGTAAGTTTGCAAATGCCAGCAGTCCTTTTATAGAAATTATATGTGTATACCGTGGTTGTACACTCAGATGAAATAGTTCTGTTGGATGGTAGATTGTACCCACATTATGGTCAAATGTTTTGATACTGAATTTGCCAACTGAAACTAGTCATGATAATCATGTTCACCAGCGTTCGCGCTGACGTTTTATTTTCCAAAATGTTTTCAGACAATAAATGATTATTTATAAGACTAGTCCTACGGGATAGTCATGGGGATAAATGTGTACATAAAGGGATTTTGACAGGGTTATGTGCTGCTAGCATGCAGATAACTCTGCAGGAATGAAAGCAAGAGGAGATGTTAGGAAGATGTATTCCTAGACATGGATACTCCCTTGTTATACACAGGGTTAGGTATCGAAAGGTAAAACCCTTAGAAACCAATGCTGATATAGCTAGGTATTGGACAGGGTTAACTCCCCAGGCACAGGCCAACTACCTTGTGGCTCTAGTTTTACCCTACCTATGCAGGTGACATGTAAATGGTCGTGGACCAGGGTTTTGTTTAAAGAAGGGGTTGTAACATCCATGATTTTATGCTTGTAATACTTTGTTTCATTTCAATAAAAACATTTGTGAACCGGGATACCTAACATATCATTATATTATGATAAACCGAAATTTTAAATATTAACTTAAATGTCCAAGCGGTATATGATTAATAAGATTTAATTGGGCATTACATTTTTCCATTTATTTACATTTTTTTTCTTTCAGTTTATAGATAAATTGTATTTCTTTAAAAAAATATATATATATGATTCATGAAAGTTTAGGGACTAAAAAGTCCATTATGCAAAATCGCAAGGATCAAAAGGGTAAAAAAAATGTTCAGACTCAATCATTTCTTCCTCCTCGTTTTTTGGGCGGGTTTTCCGGCCTCCCCTTGTTTTTCCGACGACCCATTTTTGAACCCTAACCACTAGCATAATGAGTCGGTTACTTATCTCCATTCAAAACATGTTTCACGGGATCACAGTTACGCGTTATAGAGTTGTCAATTCCATTCAAAGAAAGTTTAATCCTAGCCCCAAATCCCGGAGTTTCCAAAACTATAAAATGAGTGTTTAAGCCTATAAATACTAGCGAAATCATTCAATATGGAAACCCACCGCACTCGTTAATCTTTCCCTTACTCGAAATCGTCCCTTCCCCTATCCATCCAACCGTCGCCGCCACTGGAACTCCAGCCAAGCGGCCGGTGAAGTCCAAGCATCGATTAGAGGTGAGTAATATGTTTTTCTGCTTGAATTCACATTTCGGTTCAAAGCCCTAAGATTTCGATTTGCAAACTGTACCCATTTTGATCGATTTTGAGTTAAAATGCTAGGGGTTACCGTCATTCCTGGGTTTGTGATTGGGAAGAAGGTGGAAGGGAGAAAAAGATAAAATATTTTTGTTTCTGGAAAATAACCAAATTGAGTCTCGGTCCTAGTGAACAAAAGGTCTTGAGTTCGAGACCTCCTATGCACCTTTTTATTCTGTTTTGGTCATGAACTCATATGCTTACTAGTATTTAAATTACATATTTTCTTATAAATAAAGTTTATTAAATCTTTTTCCTTTCTAATGGTTTAAGTACTTTTTTTTCCTTTTTGCTTTCTTTTAAATAAAAATAAGGCAATTATGTTTTTTAAATTGAAGTATGTATATGTAGTTTTAAAAAAATTACAAATAAAGTCGCTAATCCTAAAAGTCACGAGCTTTAATAAACATAAGAGATTTATGAATCACTTTTAAAAAAAATATTATTAACTTAAACGTTTTTACCTAAAACGACCTGATCCTACTCGCTGGAGTCGGTTAGTATTATATTTATTAAAAACACAACATATAAGAAATCATAAATTTTGGTCATTTGTGTTTTGCATGCAAATATTTGAAATGATGATTATTTTAACATAAATGTCTTAATAAAATATTTATTATATTAAGGTGCAAATAGTACTTATTTTGACACCTAACTTGCTTTTATTTATAAAACGTCAATTACACACTCTATTCGTGTTCTCGCTCGCTCGTCCGTTCCAAAACCCTAAATCCCAAATCATTTCATTGGTGTTTCTCTTAAACCGTTTCTAGATTATAATGACGTATCGTATTTAACTTAGGGCATCGTTGAATTTTATTACTACAAGTTACAATTCCAACCCTCTACAATATCAATGTGAGTTTTACATAGCCCATTTTTCATTTTGTACATTTTGGGGTGAAACATGATTTGCATTGAAAACTATTTGCAATTACATTATACAATTCTACATTATGACTATTTGTGTAATTTGTGCTTTTGTGCTTGAATGATACTAGTTAAGGCTACATATACATAACACAGTCGTGCAATCATTAACTCTTTACAAGCCAACGGTAACATTGATAGACCTATTGTGTCTGACAAACCCACCCAGGTAGGGTGATTGTTACCGACACTACATCAGGATAACATGCGTTGTTATGCCCTACGTTAGGATAACATGCGGGTTATGCCCTTCAGTCACAAGGTTTGATTATACACCTAGTTTAACTATAGATTCTCCATAAAATTCCTTATTTACCATATGTCATAAATTTTATACAACACTTGAAAACTACTTGAGATTTCTAAACCTATGTATGCTCACCAATTATTTATTATTGACCCTCTCATTTTAATCATGTTTCAGGTGGATATGTTGATGTACGAGTTTATCACATAGGAGCTTATGGACCTAGTGACAAATAAAATTGATGTATTGTTTGCTTCTGATGTTTGAACAAAATATATTTGTACCTGTAATTCAATTTAATAAAGTTATGAAATTTAGTTGATCATGAGCTTTTGAACAGTTTACATGTCCCGTCCTGACGTATTTCGCCGTCGGTTGGGGTGTGACAGATTGGTATCAGAGCCATGGTTATAGCGAATTAGGTTATTAGAAACCAATGACCTAGTCTATAACCTTAGGATACCCCCTTGTGTGATTATCCTACATGTTATCTTGGGTATTAAATCGCATGATACAATACATGATATTTTAGGTGCTACACTACCTGATAACTCACATGCTTATAAAATTGCTATCTTTGTAATACCTTGTTTACCACACTGCTTGATTTCATGGTAGTTATTTGAGCCCATTAAATGCTATCCTAAGTCTTACCACACACTTTTTCATATTTAAGTCTTTATACACCTTTACTCTTACACCCTTAAAATTATGTCACCATCATCACTTGTGAAGAATTTAAACTCTTAGGCCTAATGCCTATTAAATTTTTGAAAATCCCGTCAAAGTTTTGAGTTCTGAAAATTAGTAAAGAACATGTGCTATCCGGAAGGGTGAATGCATGTACTTTGGGTCTTCTGTCTAGAAAATCATTTCATATAAATCCAAATCAACCGAAGGATCCGTATGCTTTCCTGGGAATTCCCGAAGTGAGTGTTCACCTATAGGCTAAAGTATGTCTTCTTGGAAGTATAAGAATTTGAACCACTTTGATTTGTCAAAGTATCCATTTGGTTATGATACCAAATGAGTTCAATCTAAACACCATCATTTTGTTTATTGCAAATTAGTACACATACCTAAACCCTTCTTTGTAAACTAGCTATGTTATTAACATCATTATCTCATTCAAACAAAACCTTTATCAAAACCCTTAGTTTATATATATATATAATCTGGAGTATATATTTTCTATGAACCTTATCACCTTGTAAAGAAACTTAATACAGCCTGTTTTTTTAAAAAAAATTAATCAATAATTAGTTATGACTGATATTTCATTAAAGAGTAAATTACACTGATTGTTCTTTAATTATACTATAAATTACACTCTTTGCCCTTTGACTTCAATAAGTACACCACATGTCCTTTTCTTACATACTTTTATACACCCTATGTCCTTTACACTAACCGGTGTTAAGTTTAGACATGTGACTTGCACATGAGGGTAATTTGGTCTTTTTAACTATTAAAGGACAATTTGTGTAATTTACTCTAAAAACCATATTTTCATTTTCTTCCCCAATTCACGTACTCTCTCTCCACTCTCTATCTTTATACACCATTTCTCTCTGAACCAAAACCCACCACCCCCACCCCCTACCGCCGCCGCCACCACCACCACCATAGTAATTTACTCCCAAGTGATCTCAACCAAAACCCGTAATATTATCAATACAATCATCATAAAATGAAGCAAGACCAGTGACTATTTACCACAGAATTTCGTACATTTATTTCTAATTTTCTACCATCAAATCTATTGCAAATATATGAAATTCTAATTCTATGGTCATCGGGAGCAGCTGAGTCACTTACCATCAGGTTTGTTAGTGATGGAGCGGGTACCATGTGTAAACCACTGGACTAGAATGGCGTGGTCCTGCCGTAGTAAGCCGGAATCATTTCTCAACTGGAATAAACCATGACCAATCGATACAATAAACAAACTTGAACTTAAAAGATAGCATACACCCATTAAAATTGAAATTCTTGTTTCCTTGCCTCTGATTACTTCGCAACAGACACCAACGACACCAGAAACACTAAACCAACAAAAAATGTTTCACCTTCCAACTTCAATCTGCCTCAAGATCAAAATTTCTGCTTCCACCTGAAACACAAAACCAATTTGTTTTTTCCTTCGATTTCGTCCTTTAATCACTTGTATCTTTGAACAAACACACCAATTTCTTCAATCCTTCTGATTGAACACATCAATTGAACCACCAGATCCAAACCTGTGTCGCCTTACAAATCAATTGAACGACACACCCTTATTCCTTTTGAAAGCGTTCCCAATTGAATGGCTTTAAACAAACAGCACTAATCGATTACTTCTTTCACCCTTGATTTCGTCCTTTAATCACAAATGTCTTTTACAATTGAATGAAACGCAAGCAATTTCCAAAATCCTCTCTGACTCCTCCAAATTCCTTGAATGAACGATATGCGTGCGTAGGCGTGTGGGTCATAAAGGGAGGCGAAATGGGGGTGGGGTTGGGCCGGGTTGTGGAGGTAATGGTGGGCAGGGTTATGGTGGTGGTGGAACAAGTCGTTAGGGTTTAGGTATCGTGTGTTGGTGGGTTCGTTGAAGCTTTGTGAGTACTGGTCGAAGATATGGCAGTTTTGATGGCGACGACGGCGTTGAGCATGCCCCATTCGTAGTCCAGCATCTCCGATGATCGGTTTGTTGGTCTGGGAAGGTATGAAAAGGGGTTAGGGATGAGAGATGAGAGAGAGGTTTTTATTTTATTCAATTACATAAATTGTCCTTTAATAGTCAAAAATACCATACTACCCTCATGTGTAAGGCACATGTCTATACTTAATAGAAAAACTTAATACCATTTAGTGTAAAGGACATAGGGTGTATAAAAGTATGTAAGAAAGAACATGTGGTGTATTTATTTAAGTTAAATGACATAGAGTGTAATTTCTAGTATAACTAAAGGATAATCTATGTAATTTACTCTTCATTAAATTAATATATATTAAACCTTGGCTTAGTTATTAAATATTTTAGCCATCATTTTCTTTGGAGACATTCTCTTTAAAAAAAGTAAAATTAAATAAAAAAAAATTATTTATCCATTTATCTAGTTATTCAACGTATTATTTTCACTATTTTATTAATTTACATACAATAATAAATTACAATTTCTTGTTTATTTACAAACAAATAGCACAAATCAGTTATTCGTAAGCACACTACTCTGAATATCTACACAACCTTCTCGTTACCTTACACCTTAGGATATGTATGAGTGTATTAGGCACTGTAGGGAGATGAATCATTTCGCGTAGCCTTTAACTATCCATATAAACCTCAACAAGATTTAAAAATTTCAAACCCAACTACCCACATTATACATGAACGCCAAACAACACGCTTGTCCGCAACACTCGACCACTTACAAAATTCGATAGCTTACGTTACTCAGGAGATTCAATTACTTACATATGAACATTCACATGATACATAAAACTTGTTTGTTTGCAATATACATTATACTAGATTGATCACATAATGCATGAAACTTAGTTATTTACAAAATACATGATACTAAATTGTTTACATTATACATGAAAACTTATTTATTAACAAAATACATGAAACTAAATTGTTTACATTATACATGAAAACTTATTTATTTACAAAATACATGATACTAAGTTATTTACATCATACATGAGAACTTATTTACTTATAAAATACATGATACTAAATTGTTTACATTAGGCCTAGCAAACTTGACTTAATAGAGAGGAAAAAGGTTTGAAATGGGTAAAAAAAAAGTTCTCTTTGGGTTGGGATGGGCAGTTCCATAGTAGACAGTGAGTTGAGATGGGTAGAAAAAAAAGTCTAGACGGGTCAGGATGGGTAAGTAAAAGGAAATCGACGGGTCAAAATAGGTTATCTATGCGGATACAATCATTCACAAAGTTTATGAAAATCAACATAAAGAGTTCAAATAATCACCGTCGTACACCACCAACGGCCACAATTCCCACCTAAGGTCGTCACCGTCACAGCAACAACCACCACCTACCCTCGCCACCGTCGCAACAACCACCACCTACCCTCGCCACCGTCGCAACAACCGCCACCTACCCTCGCCACCGTCGCAACAACCGCCACCTACCCTCGCCACCGTCGCAACAACCACCACCTACCCTCGTCAACGTTGTAACAGCCACCACCTACAGTTATCCCAACAACCACCGAAATTCGCCCTCATCGCAACCACCGGCCGTTGGTGTGGTTTACGGATCTGTTGGTCTGCTGTTGTTATTCTTATTAAACAGGCGGTGGTCGATTAGCGACTCCGGTGGACATCGATTGAACAACCGATAGAAACATCATGAATGAAGACGTGGGGGTCTGTAACTCGAAGTGGAGGATAACTTCATAACTTTGTGTGATGGTGTGAAATGAAGAAAAGCAACCTAATATTAAAGATACGCTTTCAAAGTTTTAGTCATATAAATTAATAGTTTTTTTTTTATAAAAAACTACCCATTTTGACCCGGACTCATTTTGCTCCAAATCCGCTTCTACCCAAAGTCATTTTGCTCCTAACCCGTGTTAACCCGAACCCGTTCTGACCCAAACCCATTTTGATCCATGACCCGAACCCTCCCGACCCGCCCAATTTGCCAGGCCTAGTTTAGATCATACATGAAAAACTTATTTACTTACAAAATACATGGTACTAAATTGTTTACATTATACATGAAAACTTATTTATTTACAAAATACATGATACTAAATTGTTTAAATCATACATGAAAACTTATTTATTAACAAAATACATGAAACTAAATTGTTTACATTATACATAAAAACTAATTTATTTACAAAATACATGATACTAAGTTATTTACATCATACATGAGAACTTATTTACTTATAAAATACATGATACTAAATTGTTTACATTAGGCCTGGCAAACTTGACCTAATAGAGAGGAAAAAGGTTTGAAATGGGTAAAAAAAAAGTTCTCTTTGGGTTGGGATGGACAGTTCCACAGTAGACAATGGGTTGAGATGGGTAGAAAAAAAAGTCTGGACGGGTTAGGATGGGTAAGTAAAAGGAGATCGACGGGTCAAAATGGGTAAGTCTATGCGGGTACAATCATTCACAAAATTTATGAAAATCAACATAAAGAGTTCAAATAATCACCGTCGTACACCACTAACGGCCACAATTCCCACCTAAGGAAGTCACCGTCACAGCAACAACCACCACCTACCCTTGCCACCTTCGCAACAACCACCACCTACCCTCGCCACCGTCGCAACAACCGCCACCTACCCTCGCAACAACCGCCACCTACCCTTGCCACCGTCGCAACAACCACCACCTACCCTCATCAACGTCGCAACAGCCACCACCTACAGTTATCTCAACAACCACCGAAATTCGCCCTCATCGCAACCACCGGGCGTTGGTGTGGTTTACGGATCTGTTGGTCTGCTGTTGTTGTTCTTATTAAAGAGGCGGTGGTCGATTAGCGACTCCGGTGGACATCGATTGAACAACCGATAGAAACATCATGAATGAAGACATGGGGGTCTGTAACTCGAAGTGGAGGATAACTTCATAACTTTGTGTGATGGCGTGAAATGAAGAAAATCAACCTAATATTAAAGATAGGCTTTCAAAGTTTTAGTCATATAAATTAATAGTTTTTTTTATAAAAAATGACCCATTTTGACCCAGACTCATTTTGCTCCAAATCCGCTTCTACCCGAAGTCATTTTACTCCTAACCCGTGTTAACCCGAACCCGTTCTGACCCGAACCCGCCCAACCCGCCCAATTTGCCAGGCCTAGTTTACATCATACATGAAAAACTTATTTGCTTACAAAATACATGGTACTAAATTGTTTACATTATACATGAAAACTTATTTATTTACAAAATACATGATACTAAATTGTTTAAATCATACATGAAAACTTATTTATTTACAAAATACATGATACTAAGTTGTTTACATCATACATGAAAACTTATTTACTTACAAAATACATGATACTAAATTGTTTATATTATACATGAAAACTTATTTATTTACAAAATACATGATACTAAATTGTTTACATCATCTATGAAAACTTGTTTGTTTACAAAATACATGATACTAAATTGTTCGCATCCTATATGAAATTTATTTGTTTAAAGTATACATGATACTAAATTGTTCACATTATACATAAAACTTATTTGTTTACAAGATACATGATACTAAATTTCTCACATTATATATGAAACCTATTTGTTTACAATGTACATAACACTAGATCATATATGAAACTTGGGTGTTTACATTATACACGGAACTTGGTTGTTTACAATTGTTGCAATTGATTGGTCACATTATACACAAGGCATGAACATTCACTTTATTCATAAAAGTCGAAAGCTATAAAACTTTAAAAACTACTCATGGTTTGACGTATTCTTGTTCAAACACGAAGAAGTTGTAAAACTTTAAATATACTCGGGGTTTGATGTATTCTTGTTCAAACACGAGGAAACTATGGAACTCTAAGATATGCCACATTATTACTCTTCAGTTTTTCTGATTGACCTTAATATCTTGGGACACAGTTTTTCATTAGCAACTCATACGTGAAAACAATAGATATTAACTAAGTAAGTTTGTGTCCTCTCATGACTCGCACACAGTGGAAGGATCTATACGGACCATGCGACGATTTGAGTAATTACAGGTGCACACGTAATTATAAAAGTCAACGCATGGAAAACATAGTGAATTTTGTAGTGTGTTATGACATAAAACCTATTGTGATATATAGTAACGAAACTAATGTGATATGATAAGAGCATGGTGGATACGCCGTTGGTACTTCCTATATATAAGTGTTCCTGTTATATTGTCAAAAGTAACGTTATTCATGTCACGTAAAGTTTTAAGCTATTTCGACCCTAACTAATTCTCTTGTCTAGTAACGTATCTTGAACATACCAGACTTCCTCCTAATAAAAGTTCGATCATCAAATTCTCATCATTCTCATTTCAAGTAATGCAATATTATCTTTAGAGTCCAGAATATTCTTTGACAGTTTTCTCCTTAACTCTCTTCAAAATAAATCCACTACTACCATTTATGGCTAACATGATGACTTGATCTGACCTAGAGTATCGGACCTGAAACCTGTACTCAGTTATACTCCTCAAAACGACAATCAAAACTCATTGAGAACCCAAGCTCACCTCTCTCCTGATTTAGTAGCCTCCACTAGTTCAATTACGGGACGAAATTCCCTCAACATGGTGATACTGTAACATCCATGATTTTGTGCTTGTAATACTTTGTTTTACGTAGGATCGGTGAATACAAGATGGTTCTATTCTAGTTGAGATTGGCGGAAACAATCACAACTAAGCAATATAAAGAAGTAAACAAGAACAATACTGATAAATGCAATTTGTATTAAGCTTCAAAGATTACAAGATTACAGAGAAAACTCTTAAGAAAAAGCACACTTATACAATGACTTTAAGTACTACTTATATAGTAACTTAGAATCAAGACAGACCTTTGATTATAAGGATCAGATCTAACACAAGCCGTTGATCTTGTGTTGAAGCTATTCTACATGTAATGATAATAAATACTATAAAAGTTATCTTTACTCAAACGTCTTCTTAGGCATCATTTCTTGAGTCCTTGGAAGAAGAGCATCGTTGACTTTTATTGTCTTGCACCAGTAACATTCTTTCTACTTGGAGTGTGTTAGTGTTGTAGCAGAAAGTTGTCAGTGGTAATGGTTGCTTTATCGAAGCCAGTCAGCTGCAACGTTTGATCTTTATAGGAAATGGCTATCAGCAGCAATGTTGTTGATCAACAGCAAGAAACAACTGTCCCCAGCTGCTGATGATTTGCCTATCAACAGCAACTTTGGTCTTCAGCAGATAAGGATATCCACAGCAGATTTGTTCTTCAGCAGAAGAACAAGTATCCGCAGCAGATAAGCTTATCCGCTGCAGTTTGTCGATCTGCAGCAAACTCTGAGGTCCACAGCAATTGTACTTAGAGAATTTTGTAGCCATCAGTCTTTATTTCTACAAACTCCCCCTAGACTGATGCTACCAAAAATCTCTTACTGCTTTTGCTGCTGAAGCTTTTCCATGTTGTAGACTATCCTTTCTACCTCATAGTCTCTTGTGTCCTGGTTGGGATTGTTTAGAGGAATCTCAGGTAGAGTCTTTATGTCTTTGTTTGGCATTTTAAAGATGGCCTTGCTTGAACATATCATCTTCTGTCCTTTAACATCAATCAAGATAAACTTGTTGGTATCAGCCTTGAAGGACTAACTGGTGAATAGAGAATGGGATTGAAGAGGTTTGGCATCAATGATTACATCTTTACTAGGGTTGAAGTGATGTTTGATTGCTAGCAAAAGATGTCTCCCACCTTCATTCTCTGGCTTATGGGCTTCACCCAACTCCAATATTCTTCTTAGATCTGAGTCTGGGAGATGCAGTACCTCATCAACAGATTTATAGATAGATCTTTTCAGTTTTTCCTTTCCCCTAAAGACTTCAAACCATTTGTCTTGAGTGTTGTAGAACCAGACAACTATTTCTCTTGAGTCTTCTGGTGTGATGGTAGGTTTGGTTTTCTTCTTGGAAGGCTGCTGATGAGGAGGAGCTGGGTGGAGGGATTTGGAGTTTATGGGAAGAGAGGAATGAGGTCTAGGTTTGAGAGTGGAAGTACAGTGGGAGGAGGAAGTAGTGGATGAGGGAGAAGGCTTGGGTTTCTTTGATTTGTGTTCAGCAGTTTGAGTTATCACCTTTTTCTTGGAGCCTGTCTTCCCCAATCTGTCTTCCTCTTCCTTCTTGACTCTGGAGTACAAGGCTTGCAAGTTCATGAAACTCATGAGGCATAGCCTTTTTCCACTTTCTCCCCTGGCCTTCAGGAAGTCAGTCATGACCTTCCTTTCTTCATGGGTCTTTATGTTGAATGCAATGGTCTTCTTGGATTTTTGCTTGGCTTTTTCTTCTTCTTCGTCCATTTTCTTATTTGCCAATTGACCTTGTTGACCCATGAAGGCTCTGTAGATTTCTTTATTTGATAGTTTCTCAAGGTAGTCTGCATCCTCACCTTGAGAAATCAGAGCCGCTATCCATTCTTCTCTCATTTCTTTGGCTAGTTCAGAATCAGTTATTCTGAACTTAGCCTCTTCCCTTTTCTTCTTCTCCCTTTCTTATTCTTCTTCTTAATTAAACTGTTCCTGTAGCTGAAGAGCTAGGGCTTCATCTTCTTGTAATTGAGAAGTTGCAGGAAATCTGGCTTTGAGATCATCCAGCTGTTTAGCATACTGCTGGATTTGTTGTTCTCTGAAGATCATGACAGCTTTTCTTTCTTGAATTTTGCTTAGCTCTGCCATCTCCTATTCTTCTCTTCTTCTTCTTTCCTCCCTTTCCCTTTGCTCTTTCATCAGTCTCTCTTCCACCTCTTTAGTCATTACTCCCTTCCCCTTGGCTTTGGTGAATGCCTCTGCTTCAGCTTCATGGATCACAACAGCAGATGTTTTAGATACTGTTCAGATCTCTGCTTCAGCTTCATTGCAGTTTGGGGAGTGGATGTGGGAAGGTTTCTTGCTTCATCTTCTTCCCATTCACACCTAGTTACTTCCTTCCAACTTTTCGCTACATCCTCCAACTCTGTTCTTCTAGATTCTGTTGCAGTGTTCAGAGTGGCGGTTGGTGAAGAGAGAAAAGAGAAATCTGAGTCAGATGAGACATCTTCTGCAAAGCGTCCCTCATTTTCAAGACGAGCTTTGATAGTCTTGATCATTGCTTGGCTCTCTAAGGAGTTGACATTGCAGATATGTGTTGTGAGCTCAAAAATGTTGTATAGGAAGTCTGAGTTGAGGAGTAGGATCTCATTGATGTGGTTGAAGAAGACAGATGATCCATCACTCAGAAAAAAGGTGAAGCCAGAGGGCCCAGTGCACGACCATCCTAGCACTGCCAGTCCCCTGACCATCTCATTGTGTATGAAGCTTCTCCAGCAAACAGTTTCTTCGTCAGTTAAAGTACTGCTCGTGATCAGGTCAAGTCTACTTGGAGCCAGTCTTTGTATTGATGCTGTAGAAGATTCTACGCGGTCTTTAGGATATGCCACCCTGTTTGCTTCTTCTAATAGTGCTTCAAACCAGGGCAGATTTTCCTCCATTAAGTCTTGGAACCTGCAGATTACAAGTTTTGCTGAGAGATCTAAAGAGTTGTTGATGCAGCTGGATTAATACAGTTCAAGCACTTGAAGAGGATTTAGTGCATCCCAGTTCAGCTCTTCTACTCCGCTGAACTCTTTCCCAATCCAGAATCTCTCACATTGACCATCATACCCCCAAGCTAGTATGTAGTCAAAATCTAGCTTGTCTGCAGTCAGTATGAATTTAGGGGCAACGGTTAGACTTATTATGGCCGTTGCTTCAGGAAGAATGCTGACTGATGGAGGTGTGTCTTCATGGTGACTTGTATTTGTCAACACCTCATCACAGGCTCAAACAACCAACTTCCAATCCATAGTGATTTCTTCCTCTTCTTCTACTGAGTCTGGCAAGTCATGAACTTGAACAAAGGCAGGTTTGAATAAGGAACTTTGAAATGCAGCCTGCTCTTGTATCCAGTCCTCAAGGCTGTCAGCATAATCTTCTACTGCGACTATCTCCCCCTTTTTGGTTGCATCAGTGTAAAGGGTTGCATCTGTTTGAGTTCCCACTGATACAAGGGAAGGAGTAGGCACAGTTGGGCATTGATGGGCGTCATGCATAGAGACTTGGTGCCTTAGTATGGATGCTTTAGGCTCTAGCATAGCCACCTTGGAGGTCAATTTCATATTTTAGAGTTTCAGATTGTCCTTATCCACACTTGTGGAATCCTTGGAGTTGGATGGGGTCTTAGGCCTAGCCTTTGGATCCCCATCACCCTGGTTTTCTTGGCACCTGGGATTCCTCTCAGTGAAGAGTGTTTCAAAGGAAACATCCTCACTGTGAGTTGTCGTGGTTAAGGTCTTAGTGATGTTATCACTGTCCTCCTGGTTAGTTGATGTACCAGGAGTAGTGACAGCCCTTTCCACATTCACTATATCAGTACTCCCAGAGTGAACCTTCTTGGGTGATGAACTTGGATTAGGTGCACTAGCAACCAAGTCAATCAATACCTCCGAGATAGTGGTTGTTTGAGAAGGTATATCATCTTGACAAGGTGCCTCTGCACTTATGTTCAGAGAAGAAAAATAATGGAATGGCTCAGTGGGTTGTTCTATGAATCCGGGATGTGATCCTGATCCTAATAGAGAAGCTTCCAAGGAAGTCTCTCTAATGATGTGGCTATCCCTTTTGATATTCTAATCAGAATTTTAGGATTCTGAATGAGGGCTTTTAGGTTGGGATTGGGCCTTTGAGACAAGAAGAGAACGAGTCTTCTTGCTCCTTTTTCTAGTATATTTTTCCGCAACTGGGGCCCTTTGTTCCAGTTGAACGATAACATCCAAAACAGGTGTAAGTAATTTATGTGCCTGTGCATCCTTAGTAGTATGCATAGGGGTTCGAACAGTGGAAGCAGATTGTTGTTCAGGATGTGAAGAGGAGGGTGTGGGATCAGTATCTAGGATTGCTGAACTGTCACCCTGGGTACTTTGTATGTTCATCGTTGTAGATAACAATGGAACATTGACCCCTGAGAACTTTTTGGAAACAGTTCTCATACTTTGAAAATGTTATTTTTATGTCCCAGCATAAGATAGATTTTTACAGATTTTGAAAGATCTTTTAATTCGTTATTGAAAACCTCCTGCAAGAATCTTGGGTACATAAAAAATGATTGCTTTGCACCTTCTTGAAGGTTATATCTCAAACCTTCAAAGATGAGATATGCAAAGTTGAAACCCTGGCCAGAAACCATACCATGAACAACAGAGGCCAGTGCAGAGCTCACTTGATGCCATCCACTTCTCTTCTGGGATATGCATTGTAGAAGAGTGTGGCATAGAAACTTCCATGGAGGGCCTATCAGCGCCCTTTCGATTGTGTACTCTTTCTGATTTCCAGTGTACCGTATGGATACAAAGGTCCTCATGTATTCTTCCTTCGAGTATGAAATGGCGGCCCCCTCGTCTTGAAGCTTGAGATGTTTTCGTAGAGTAGCTTCAGTGATGGTGATGTATTTGCCATATACCTTGGCTTGGATTTGGGGTATTCCCTATTTGGTAGAGTAGACGACAGAGTTCCAGAAGTCCTCCATGTGAGGGATGTAAATGGTTGGGTTTACAGTGAGTGCATGGTGTATCTTTGATCGACAGAGAAAATCGATCATGTCATTGAATCCCTCAGACTTCTTTCCTTTGATTAAGTATGCCGTGAGGTTGTGATATGGAGAGAACTTATCATCGGGATGGTTTATGTCTACCTCTGCCATTTTGTTGGGTTTGGAGGGAAAGAGGAAGGTTTTTGAAGGGTTGTTAAGGATGGAAAGCTTTGAATATTGTGGACGCTTGATAGAAAGTGATGGGAGTTAGGGTGAAATTGAATGTGAAGAGGTGGTGAAGAAATTTGATTTGTGTTATAACGGCAGGGGAGAGAAAGAGAAAAAATACTTGTACAATACAACCTTGTTCACTTTTTACTGTTACAGCTGTAATACACTAAAGCAGTCATGGTGAATACTGAAAGTAATTTTTTTTACAGCGGGTAAAGGTTAATTTGGACTTACATTTACCCATTAGCAGCAAACTTGATTACTGCGGATGGTTAAGCCTATCCGCTGCAAGCTTGGTTGTTGTGGATGGTTAAGTCTGTCAGCAGCAAACTCAATTGCTACTGATGGATGCAATAATCCGCAGCAAGTATGTTGCTGCTGACAGCCTTAAAGCTATCCACATGAAACGTGTTCCTGCTGTTAACTTAAAGCAGTCAGTGGCAAATTGTTTGCTGCTGATGATTAAACCTGTCAGCAGCGAAAAAAGTTGCTGCTGACTTATAACTTTTATTTTCAACAAACGACAAACACATTTACAAACAAAATTTTAGAGACAGATTTTAATCAAAGTTTATCATACCAATAGATTCAACTAAATATCTAAATCCAGCATCATCAAAAGGTTTTGTAAACAAATCAGCATATTGCTCATTGGTATGAACTTTGGTTAAAATAATTCTCTTTTTCTCAGCTTGATCTCTTATGAAGTGATACCTGATTTCAATGTGCTTTGTCTTGGAGTGCTGCACCTGATTGTTTGTGATTGATATAGCACTCATGTTGTCAATGTGAATGGGAGTTTCCATGAAAGTCATCCCATAATCCAGCATTTGGTTTTGTATCCAGATGACTTGTGCACAGCAACTTGAAACTGCAATGTATTCTGCTTCTGCTGTAGAAGTTGAGACACATGTTTGCTTCTTGCACTGCTATGAAATCAGTCTCCCTCCTAGAAACTGACATCCCTCGGATGTGGACTTTTTGTCAAAGTTGCATCCCCTATAATTATTGTCAGTGTATGCATACAGATTGAACTTATCATTTTTAGAGTACCATAGCTCAAGTCTTGGGGCTCCCTTTAGGTATCTAAAAGTTCTCTTGACAGCTTGAAGATGTGAATTCTTTGGAGCTGCTTGGAATCTTGCACAGAGACATACTACAAACATGATATCTTGCCTTAAGGCAGTGAGATACGTGAGAGACCCTATCATTGCACGGTACTGAAGTTGATCAGTGTCTTGACCATCTTTGTCTGGACTCAGTTGATGGTGCACATGCATAGGGGTTCTTGCAGCAGAGCAGTCAGCCATCTTGAATCTTTCCAAAATGCTCTTGACATATTTGGATTGGCTAATGAAGATTCCATTTGGAACTTGTTTGACTTGAAGACCTAGAAAGAAATTTAGTTCACCCATTGAACTCATTTCAAATTCGAGTGCATCAGGATCTCAAAGTCTTTACACAACTTCTTCCTTGTTGATCCAAAGATGATATCATCAACGTAGATTTGTACCAGTAAGATTTCTCCCCCTTCATCTTTGATAAACAAGGTCTGGTCAATGGCACCTCTTATGAAGTTGTTGCTTAGCAGATATCCAGACAAAGTTTCATACCAGGCTCTTGGGGCTTGATGTAAGCCATACAGAGCTTTGTCTAGTTTGAACACTTGGTTAGGATGTGCGGGATCTACAAAGCCTGGAGGCTGTTTGACATATACTTCTTCACAAATCTTCCCTTACAGAAAGGCACTCTTGACATCCATTTGATAGATCATGAAATTCTTAGATGCAGCATATGCCAGGAAGATTCTGATGGCCTCGAGTCTGGCAACAGGAGCAAAGACCTCATCATAGTCAATTCCTTCTTCCTGGGTGTAGCCTTGAGCTACAAGTCTGGCTTTGTTCTTGACTACAATGCCTCTCTCATCTTGCTTGTTTCTGAATACCCATCTTGTGCAAACGGCAGATTGACCAGGTGGAAGATCAACAAGTTTCCACACATCATGTCTCTTGAATTGCAGCAACTCTTCCTGCATTGCCTCAATCCAAATGCTGTGTTTCAGAGCTTCATCTATCTTCTTAGGTTCCACCTGAGATAGAATACATGAAAACAAACATATATTGGCCTCATGAGATTTGCTTTTTGTTAGAACTACTTGGTGAACTTGGCCCATAATATTTTCTAGAGGATGTTCCTTGTTGATCCTCTGTGCTGGTACCACCTTTAGCTGTATCCTTTGCTCAAGATTGCTTTGATTTTGATCAGGGATTTCTTCATTCATGGTGGAAGAGTCTTCAATATCAACAGCTACATCAGTATTATCAGCAATAGTATTTGCAGCATCTACAGCATTTACCGAAGAGTCTTCATTCAAATTTTCATTTTCAGACAGGCTGCTGTTGGTGACATTGGAGAGTGTAAGGCCCCAAACCCGAGAGGCCTCACTTATTAGATTTACTCATCAACACATAGCACTTAAACATAAGACATACTGTAACATCCCTGATTTTCCGACCCTATTTTAACTTATTTTTAACTAATAAAATAACAACACGACATTGAATCATATACTTGTTCAAACCTACACCTCATTAATCGTTAGCCGATCGTATTCAATTCAAGGATTTAGAACTCATAATCAAGTGGTAACACCTCTCAGAGTTAATCCAGTTAGTAATCCCGTTAGGTGTTCTTTTAAACCCTAACCAAGCTAATTCTGTCAAAGCTGAAGTTACAAGGGCTGATTTTGTAAATAACCAGAAACCCTAGTAGGCACGGTCGCGCCACGTTTTGGCACGGTCGCGCCTCGTGTGGCACGGTTGCGCCAGTTATAGGCACGGTCGCGCCTCACACCAGTTGAAACGTAAATGCGGTTTTAATCGCTCGATCGTTGAGTTCCGTAACCGTTCCTCACTTCAGTTCCATTTACGAGAGTAATAGAATTTCCAATTACACAAACGTCCCAGTTTAATTCCTTTGAACTCGAAAAATCGTTCAAACATTTCAAAGAAAACATAAACCTTTTCTTTGATCCGAATCCTCCCAACCAAACAGAAGATTCACGATATACGATCCTCCCTAAAGCTTCAGAACACATTGAGTTAGCCGGAGTTGCAGCAGAAGACGCCGGAGATCAAACCCGCCATCACCGGAACTCATCTTTACCGTACACTATCAATTCATCGTCTTTCCGGGTAATTGAAACCTCCTACACTTTCGATTTAGTCTATAGATCAAAAGCCCCAAACTAATTTGGGCTTACAATATACAACTTAACACGAACCCGAATCTAGGGTTCATTCCAAAATGATTTAATCGAATACTGCTTTAAACATGTTTTAAACACAATTAATCTACACCAACAGACTCGTACTAACCTTGTGAATGAAAGCCCTATACATTCTAGCACTATTAATATAAGAATCAATCAATTCATTTCGGTTTTGAAGGGGACACGGTCGCGCTAATCATCAAGAGCGGTCGTGCCTCGGGAGACGCGGTCGTGCCGACTTCCAGCGCGGTCGTGCCTCTTGCTCAGACCCAGTCAATGCTCGTTGGCTAGACTTGATCGTACCCATAAGCATAGACACGGTCGTGCCTATCGAAGGCACGGTCGTGCCTAGTCGTTTGGCTAGTTGTCCTCTGTTTGACCAACACGGTCGCGCCCGGTCTAGAACGGTCGCGCCCGCCCTAGCACGATCGTGCCCTATCCTAGGCACGGTCGTGTGTGTTGGCAGAATGTTATTAATCTTTATATTTCTAAACAATTAGTATTTCATATTAATTTCTAAAATAATAATAATTGAATTTATAAAAATCTGTATTATTTTTATTTAGAAAAGATCAAATATTTAATCTTAAAATAAATGGAAATTATTTAAAGTTCAACATTTAATTTATAAACCCTACACTTAAATAATATTTTAAATGTCTAAATTACATTATATAAATAAATGAATAAGGTAATAATTATTTATTTGATTTATAATTAAACAAAAACATTTATTTAGTTACATCTAACACTTACATTATTTTCATAAACAGTAATTATTTAGTTTACATATTTAATTACTCCAAACTCAAACCTCATTCAAAAATATTCTAAAAATATTCATTTCAAATATTCTATTTTATACAATACTTTCAAGTACCAAACACTAACTTTATCCAATTTAACTTTAGATATAGACTTAGACTATTGTGCATTATTAATGCAATATACATTATACTCTAGGTTAACATTGTGCAATACAAAGGATCACATTACTATCTCGTATCTCGTGTTAGCTACACTTTCGAATCAAGTGAGTATTTCATAGCCCCTTTTACTCTTTTACACTTTTGGGGTGAAACTTGAACTCTATCAAATTACATGTTTACATTTACACAAACAACACAAGTACAAATCCTATTTACATTCATGTGTACAAATTTGAGCTTTATGCTCGAGTGCTATGTGTGCTAACTTTTGTATGCGATTATGTGCAATCATTAACTATTCAAGCCGGCAGTTTTCAATGATAGATCTATTGAGTCTGACAAACCCACCCAGATTGGGGTGATTGATACCGACAACACAATTTTGCATGCTAGTTACAAAGGTTTGATTGTACTTGGTTACACAATAGCTGCTCCCCATAAATGCCTTATTTATCATGTTATGTAAGCATTTGTTTTACAAACTATATGCTATCTATATACAAACCTGTGTTATACTCACCAACTTTTTAGTTGACCTTATTTTATTCATGTTTCAGGTGCTTTCATATGAGTTTGATCAAGACATGCTACACATAGGCTTTGGACCTAGTTAATCTTAATTCAAAAACAAATTGTATTTCATTATGTACTTGGAACTTGATTCATGTTGTTTGAATGGAAATGGATTTAACATATTACAATTTAGTCAACCTTGAGCTCATGAACAGTCTACATGTCCCGCCCCGATGATTCCGCCGTCGGTCGGGGTGTGACGGATTGGTATCAGAGCCTTGGTTATAGGGAACTAGGTTATTAGACACCTTTGACCTAGATTATAACTTTAGGACACCCATACAATGTCATGCTACTACATGTTACATTATTAATTCTTGTGTAAATATTTTACATGCTATCATAAGTATTTACACTACGTGATACAATACATAATGACTTATGTGTCACACTACTTGATAACTTTTGTGCTTACACTCATTACTATCTACATGCTATATGATTACTTTTTATGTGAATATTCTTACATGTTATACTATATAATTACATCATATGATACGACACTTAATAATCTATGTGTCACATTACCTGCTAATTTTTCTCCTATTCATTGCTACCTATTTAATTTATTTAAAGTGTTATCCTAAGTTTCCACACACACTCACATACACTTAGTTATTCATGCACCCCAAAACTCACATACATAATACCACACCTCTTGTGAACAACAAATTTTTAAACTATTGGGCCTAATGTCCATCAATAATAAACTAAGAAGCCCATCTATCCTTCAAGAAGCAAAAGCCAACTAAAATGCATAAACCTTACTTTCGGGCCACAAGGTCCAGTTCACAACAATTCTCATCATGACCATGAGCCCAACAATAGTATTATTAATACATGATGGCTGGAAGAGTGTGTAGGCCCATGAATAATTCAGGCTAAGGAAAGATAGGGTACTTAAGTGTGTCCTAGTGACCCACCCCTCTTTCCTGGGAATTCTCCTCAGGGATACACTACTTATAGGTCAAGTGTACTCCTAAAATACTATTGTGAAGACTCGGCGTTATGACTAGTCAAACTCTATGTCACACATCGACCGATGGTGGAATCATCGGGGCGGGACATGTAGACTGTTCATAAGCACAAGGTTGACTAAATTGAATATATTAAACATCAAATTTCATTACAAGTAATCCAAATACAACCAAATTCAAGATAGAACGAAACTGAAATTCATAGAGTTCTTTTTATTTAAATTAACTAAGTCCAAGCCTACGTGTATCACATCTTGAACAACCTCACACATTAGAACCTGAAACATGAATAAAATAAAGTCAACTAAAAAGTTGGTGAGTATAACACAGTTGTAAATAGATAGCATATAGTTGAAAACAAATCCTTTACAAAACATGATAAAATAAGGCATTTATGGGGAGCAGCTATTGTGTAACCATGTACAACCAAACCTTGTAACTAGCATGCAAAAATTGTGTTGTCGGTTTCAATCACCGCGCACCATGGGTGGGTTTGTCAGACTCAATAGATCTATCATTGAAAACCGTCGGCTTGTATAGTTAATGATTGCACATAATCGCATACAAAGGTTAGCACAACTAGCACTCGGGCACAAAGCTCAAATTTTGCACACATGTATGTAAATAGGATTTTTGCACTTGTGTTGTTTGCGTAAATGTAAATGTGTAATGTGTAATGTGTATAGAGTTCATGTTCCACCCCAAAAGTGTAAAAGAGTAAAAAGGGGTTGTGAATACTCACCTGATGAGCAAACAATGAAGCAAAGCAAAATAAGTAGCAACTAGCAAAGTCCGTGAATACGTGAGCCGACCTAACCATTCCCTATGGTAAAATAAGATACTTTACTGTCTAAACAATGTTCGAATGTGTAAGTTGATCGTGTATATGATTCACCCAATTTAGACTTGACATGAATACTAGTTTATATTTCCGACAGTTTTGACATGACGACCGTTAGTGACGAGTTGTGACAATCATATACATTTATATATACTTATATAAATAAGTTATGTATCTCAAGACGTGTCTTTACGTTTACACAACCACCCCATGGTTGGGGTTGAAAACAAATATATAGTATGGAAGGTAAAACTTTTACATCAAGATAGCCTTTAGTAATGTATTCGGGTTTTTAAGTCAACTTGTGTCATGTTTTTAGTCATTTTATCGAACTCAATAATTTATGAAACTTTTACCACACTCAACTAAGTGTATTGACTCTATAGAAATGTATGGGTCATAATTTATAAAGGGGTTTAAGGGTTTCAAACAAAAATCATAACACAAAGATGTTAACAGCTTCGGTTTTGTCGGATAGGTCTCGGAAATCTTGATGGTTGGGGGTCAAAATGTTAGTTTTATGATAATAGGACATATGGTTGTAATGCCAACACAAAATACTAGTTTTAGAAAAAAGAATCAAGTCATTTGAACCATTTTTGAGTGAGTTATGACCCCATGAAGTCGTCTTTGGAATTCTGTCCAAAAACTCAGATTGTACCCATTTTCTTGTATTGACCTCTTAAGGTATCAAAACTCCACCAAAAATCACGAAATCACTTGGGATGGATAGAGGATTCTTTAAACTTAATTTTTGACTCAAGAAGCGTCCATTTTGGTTTAGTTTTGACTAGTATATGACCGTCCAAAGTGGACTGAAAATTCTGCCAGCACGTTCTCGTTTTGAATGGTGACTTTTCTTTTGAAATAAACACTACTTGGGTGAACTTACACACAAACCAACTTGTGTACTTAATAAAATCAAAACCTAGGATATGAACACTCACTTAAAGCAAGCAAGGAGAAGGACGGAATGGTGTAGGAAGCTCGAACTCTTGAAATCACCCTTGAAACACCTTGAAACTTCAAAGCTCTAGCTAAACTTTTTAGTGGATTGTTCTTGATTTTTGAAAGAGTGAAATTGTGTGTGCATGTGTATATGTCGTATATATATATATATATATATATATATATATATATATATATATATATATATATAGATAGATAGAAAGGGGTGGGATTGAGTGTTAGACTTCTTCTAATCATCACAAGTCATGGTAGATGAGATGGATTTGACACCTTGCTTGTAATCAACTTGAAAGGGTATGGTTTGACATGACAACACACATGGAGAAAAGATGGAGTAGGAAAGGTGGGTGACCCCACCTTATTTCGGCCGAGAGAGGGTTAAGGGGTGGGGGGTTGGGTGTTGTCCAATCACTAGTTATCTCTCAATCGTTAGTTAGATCGGTTCTAGTTAGAATACACTCGGTAGGTGATACCGTGATATAATACTCGGTGTAGGAACTTTTAGTGATTAAAACTTTATATCTATATACCTAGATATCTATATATATATATATATCTATATACATACATACATATATATATATATAATTATTAGATGAAACGATGTTTGAGTGTTTGTCATAAATAAATTTCATAATTATGACGATGTGATTTTTCGATGTCGAGTGCACTCCTGTATAAAGTCAAATTCTCATTATTTGACCTTGGAGTGGAGTGTTGTACATGAAATCATGATGATAGAGTTAGAGTGTGGTTTTATCCATAATATCAATCATGAGATTTATGACATTGAGTGGAGTATAAGCAAGGATATAATGATGGTGATGTGATCTTTATGTTGCTTGCATCTTTGGTCATAATCATGATGATTATGATGCTTGAGTGTTGTGTAAGCAAAGCAATCATGATGATGATGTGATTGATTTAGATGTGGTATAATACCTGAAATTTATACCCGCTTTAATATCTTTAATTATTAAAACGTTTCACTAGACTTTTACTGTCAAGTTATTGTTAATCACCAACGACCATACTTTGCGGGTTATCACTTTCCTAGTAATTCTTAAAAATTACTATTTTGATATAATTTCCTTTCTTAGATTCCTTGACTTTACTTAGTCAAAATAAAACTTTAGGAAATATATGTTATGAACGTGCATTTATGTAATATGGATATTGACCTGAAATACTGGGTGTCACAGTATATATCCAAGTAAAACTTGAGTATTTGTATTGAATGATTGTATTTAATTGTAGATACGAATAGAACAAATTAGTGCACTAGAATTAGGTTTGAAAAGCGCTATATTGAATCGAAATACGGATACTAAAAATCAGAAATGTTACACTCTAAACCTATGAGAACTCCTATGTTTGACACTTAGTATTTATTTATCGCTTACAACCTTTCCATTGTTTTCCTGCTAAGCATGGACTCCTACTCTCCTACCTCCCCGGTATACCGTCCCGAAGAAGAGTCTGATTGGGAAGAAGACACCGGATCACCCGTACATCGATCACCAACACCCACTGCTGCTAGACCAAGGTTTGATGTAAGGATAGATTGGATTAGGAACACCGGCCCAAGACTTCGAACACCTGGATCAGCCGCGCCCAGAAACCCGTATCAGACACCCCATCCCCACAATCATCTACCACTCACACTAAGAGACCCATATCTAATGCCCGACCTGTATTACTCTAATCCTTGAGTAGGGCATATCATGGCACTCACTAGTACTATCGAATTTCCAATCAATGACACGCACCAATATGTAAGGACCTCAGAATTTGAGAGGCAAAGAATGGAGCAAGGGTTAATGCATGACTTGCAAGGACAAGGAATGAATAGCCTAGCAAACCAATTAGGGTACCAAAAGGAATTAATTTCCATCCTCGAAGCGGTGCTCGCCTTGGGAATTATTCTCCTTCTAGTGGAAAGCTACAGGGGACGTTAACAGGATTATTTTCTTATTTATTTCAGTTTGAGAACCATTTCCCTGTGTTTTGAATACGTTTCAGCATTACTAAATTTTATATTTTCCAAATTTATTATTCATAAATTCAATACGTTGAGTGTGAATTACACCCATCATATTTTTCATCAAAATTCTCCAAGTATTATATTTCTCATTCACCACATTTAGTACACTATCAGCAATCTCCTTCGTAACCAAATCATCCAATTATTTGATTTAAACAAACCTCGTTATTTCGTTCAAACAAAATGTTTATCAAACTTTTAGATAGTATAAAAAAAATAAAAAAAAATAAAATAAATAAATAAATTTTCCATAAAACTTCTCTCCTGATAAAGAAACTTAACACAATCTATTTTATAAAAATATTATTCCGAATTGATAAATAATTATGATTTTCCTCATTAAAGAAAAATATTCCTAAACCCTGGCTAAATTAGTATACGACTACTTGTTTAGCCAATAATTCCGCTTAGAAATATCCTTTTATTTATAGCTGAAAATTTAAATTAAAAGATTTCTCCATAAATTGTCTATTTATTTAAATTATGTGAATCAATGGATTCACTACTTTATATATCTACAACAAGGAACAATTTACCACTTTCTATTTTCAAGCAAAGATCAGTATTTGTAAACACATTTCCCCGAACGTTTTCAGAACTTTCTCATTACCTTTCACTTGTCGCTTCAAGAGACGATCCATACCGCGTAGACGTTAACCCTATCCATCAACCTCAATGAGAATTAAGAGCTAGAACCTAACTACCACATTATACAAGAACCCCAAACAACCCGCTCGTCCGCAACGCTCAACCACATACAAAACCCGTTAGTATACAACACACTCGAAGTTCAATAACCTACACATGCACGTTCACAATATACCCAACGTAACCACATGGTGCATGGAACCCAATTATTATCAATATACCAAATGCTACCCAAATTACATAATACATGAAACTAGTTTGCCTACAAATCACAATTTACTAGATTGATCACATGACACACGAAACATGCTTAATTGCAATACACATGCTACTAGATTGAGCACATAATACATGAAACGTAGTTGGTTGCAATATACATGACACATAACCTTTGTTTATTTGATACATAACCCTAGAGTGACCACATTAACATGAAACTCATTTGGTTAGACAGGGCATCATACTAAACTGTGCACATTATGCAATATACATGATACTAATTACACATGATACTATATTGTTTACATTACACGTGAGAGCTCGTTGATTTACAAAATACATAATACTAGCTGTTCATGCTACACAGGAGACTTGTGTGTTTACTTTATACATGAAACGAAATTTACTTACAATTATTACAATTGATTGATTACATTATACACAAGATATGATCATGCACTTTGTTCACCAAAGTTGAAAACCATAATACATGGAAACGACTCGGGGTTTGACGTATTCTTGTTCAAACACGAGCAAACTAAGAAACTTTAAGTTATTCTACTTTACTACTCTCTAGTCGTGAACTTACCTGCTTAAGGACATAGTTACTTGTTAGCGACTTTTATGTGAAAACAATGGACATGGACGGAGTGAAATTGTGCCCCTGAACCGCACACAACGGAATGACCTATACGGACCATGCGATGATTTGAGTAATTACGGGTGCACACGGAATTATGAAAATCAGCGTATGGAAAGCATAGTGGAATTTTGTCGTGTGTTGTGACCTAAAACTTATCATGATATGTAACAGCGAAACTAATGTGATATGACAAGGGCATGGTGGATACGCCGATGGTACTTCCTATATAAAAGTGTCCTATAATATTATCAGAAGTAACGTTGCTCGTGTCACGTGAAGTTTTGACCTAGACCAATGTTTATGAAATCTTTTACCCGCTGACAATTTTAAAGTATATTATACTACATCTTTCACAAACCCTAATTATCAAGATTCCATCAAATTCATTCCAAATAATACATCTCACATTTAGAATTCAGAATTATTATTCGACAATCTCCTCCTAAATTCATTTCAAAACAAAATTCATTATCACCCTTCATATTCAACTTTAAGTATCAGGCCTAAGCCATGTCAAGGGTTACACTCCCCAGAATACAACAATCAAAACTCACCGAGAACCCAAAACTCCCACCTGTTTCTTGACTTTTAATAGCCTCCATTAGTTAAATTTCTGGACGAAATTCCCTTAACATGGGGAGACTGTAACATACCTGATTTTCCGACCCTATTTGAACTTATTTTTAACTAATAAAATAACAACACGACATTGAATCATTTACTCGTTCAAACCTACACCTCATTAATCGTTAGTCGATCGTATTCAATTCAAGGATTTAGAACTCATAATCAAGTGGTAACACCTCTCAGAGTTAATCCAGTTAGTAATCCCGTTAGGTGTTCTGTTAAATCCTAACCAAATTAATTCTGTCAAAGCTGAAGTTACAAGGGCTGATTTTGTAAATAACCAGAAACCATAGTAGGCACGGTCGTGCCACGTTTTGGCACGGTCGCGCCTCGTCTGGCACGGTCGCGCCACGTTTTGGCACGGTCGCGCCTCGTGTGGCACGGTCGCGTCTCTTATAGGCACGGTCACGCCTCACACCAGTTGAAACGTAAATGCGATTTTAATCGCTCGATCGTAACCGTTCCTCACTTCAGTTCCATTTACGAGAGTAATAGCATTTCCAATTACACAAACGTCCTAGTTTAATTCCTTCGGACTTGAAAAATCGTTCAAACATTTCAAAGAAAACATAAACCTTTTCTTCTATCCGAATCCTCCCAACCAAACAGAAGATTCATGATATACGATCCTCCCTAAAGCTTCAGAACACATTGAGTTAGCTGGAGTTGCAGCAGAAGACGCCGGAGATCAAACCCGCCATCGCCGGAACTCATCTTTACCGTACGCTATCAATTCATCGTCTTTCCGGGTAATTGAAACCTCCTACACTTTCGATTTAGTCTATAGATCAAAAGCCCCAAACTAATTTGGGCTTACAATATACAATTTAACACGAACCCGAATCTAGGGTTCATTCCAAAATGATTTAATCGAATACTGCTTTAAACATGTTTTAAACACAATTAATCTACACCAACAGACTCGTACTAACCTTGTGAATGAAAGCTCTATACATTCCAGCACTATTAATATAAGAATCAATCAATTCGTTTCGGTTTTGAAGGAGACACGGTCACGCTAATCATCTAGCGCGGTCGTGCCTCGGGAGACGCGGTCGTGCCGACTTCCAGCGCGGTCGTGCCTCTTGCTCAGACCCAGTCAATGCTCGTTGGCTAGACTTGATCGTACCCATAAGCATAGACACGGTCGTGCCTATCGAAGGCACGGTCGTGCCTAGTCGTTTGGCTAGTTGTCCTCTGTTTGACCAACACGGTCGCGCCCGGTCTAGAACGGTCGCGCCCGCCCTAGCACGATCGTGCCCTATCCTAGGCACGGTCGTGCCTATCGAAGGCACGGTCGTGCCTAGTCGTTTGGCTAGTTGTCCTCTGTTTGACCAACACGGTCGCGCCCGGTCTAGAACGGTCGCGCCCGCCCTAGCACGATCGTGCCCTATCCTAGGCACGGTCGTGTGTGTTGGCAGAATGTTATTAATCTTTATATTTCTAAACAATTAGTATTTCATATTAATTTCTAAAATAATAATAATTGAATTTATAAAAATCTGTATTATTTTTATTTAGAAAAGATCAAATATTTAATCTTAAAATAAATGGAAATTATTTAAAGTTCAACATTTAATTTATAAACCCTACACTTAAATAATATTTTAAATGTCTAAATTACATTATTTAAATAAATGAATAAGGTAATAATTATTTATTTGATTTATAATTAAACAAAAATATTTATTTAGTTACATCTAACACTTACATTATTTTCATAAACAGTAATTATTTAGTTTACATATTTAATTACTCCAAACTCAAACCTCATTCAAAAATATTCTAAAAATATTCATTTCAAATATTCTATTTTATACAATACTTTCAAGTACCAAACACTAACTTTATCCAATTTAACTTTAGATATAGACTTAGACTATTGTGCATTATTAATGCAATATACATTATACTCTAGGTTAACATTGTGCAATACAAAGGATCACATTACTATCTCATATCTCGTGTTAGCTACACTTTCGAATCAAGTGAGTATTTCATAGCCCCTTTTACTCTTTTACACTTTTGGGGTGAAACTTGAACTCTATCAAATTACATGTTTACATTTACACAAACAACACAAGTACAAATCCTATTTACATTCATGTGTACAAATTTGAGCTTTATGCCCGAGTGCTATGTGTGCTAACTTTTGTATGCGATTATGTGCAATCATTAACTATTCAAGCCGACGGTTTTCAATGATAGATCTATTGAGTCTGACAAACCCACCCAGATTGGGGTGATTGATACCGACAACACAATTTTGCATGCTAGTTACAAAGGTTTGATTGTACTTGGTTACACAATAGCTGCTCCGCATAAATGTCTTATTTATCATGTTATGTAAGCATTTGTTTTACAAACTATATGCTATCTATATACAAACCTGTGTTATACTCACCAACTTTTTAGTTGACCTTATTTTATTCATGTTTCAGGTGCTTTCATATGAGTTCGATCAAGACATGCTACACATATGCTTTGGACCTAGTTAATCTTAATTCAAAAATAAATTGTATTTCATTATGTACTTGGAACTTGATTCATGTTGTTTGAATGGAAATGGATTTAACATATTACAATTTAGTCAACCTTGAGCTCATGAACAGTCTACATGTCCCACCCCGATGATTCCGCCGTCGGTCGGGGTGTGACAGATACATTATCACAGCGGAAACGATTTAAAATCTCAACATATGCAGCGGAAACATAACATGTCTAAACAACTGAAACTTGTCAAATACAATTAAAACTTGTCTTAATCAACATAATCAAAAGAAACATAAACATGATGCCAGATGTTGATCTTCGGGTAACTCTTCTCGCCAAGCCAAGCATCCACTTCCATCTACTGCCACATACACTTAACTGATGTGCATACTAAAAATCAGCAATGTTGAGTGAGTTCTAACGTTTACTTTAAATCAATTATACAAAAGATTTACTAAACATATATATTGCCAATAAGGCTAAACTTAACACACTTTGCTTTTCAAACAGTTTAAAACGTATAATAAACCGTCAATTCCTCTTTACTGTACTACCCTCATGGCTTACATCCATGAACCGACAAGTACCTGGTCAATGCCCCCATGATCAACGACCATGAACCGACAATACCCCTTATCCGTCAATTCCTTGTCACTACTGTACCGCCCCCATGGTCAACGACCATAAACCGACGAGTACCTGGTCAATGCCCCCATGATCAACGACCATGAACCGACAATACCCTGGTCAATGCCCCCATGATCAAAGACCATGAACCGACAATACCGCTTAACACTACGGGGAGGTTGCGTGGACCTCCCGAGCAACCGCCGTCACTCAACCCAGTTGTACAACCGTTAGCGAACCCAAAGGTTCTTACTAATGGGTAGAACCCATATCTGACATCTTGTACAAGTAACATCTGTCCCAAGGACCTTTATAGCTGGTACACATTCCCGAAGGAAAACTGTTCACTTTACTGTTCATAAAACTTTCTGTAAATCTTGTTCATAACTTAACACGTATTATGCTTTTGTTTATGTATATAAAAATATAGTAAATGCTTGCCATAAATACCTTTGTTTTTACTGAAATATATCTTAACACATATATCATGCCTTTGTTTATGTATAATAAATATTGTAAACGCTTGTCAAATGATATATCTTGCTTACTTGAAAATACTAACACATATATTATGCCTTTGTTTATGTATATGAAAATATAGTAAACGCTTGCCAAAATATATATCTTGCTTTACTTGAACATACTAGCACTTATATTATGCCTTTGTTTATGTATATGAAAAATATAATAAACGTTTGCCAATAATATAATCATACTTTACTAAAATGTACTTTTCCCTCTTTTAAACTTTTCACTAAAACATAGTTTTTCCCTTCAGTTTATAATATATAAAATACAATAAACACTTTACACTAACTATGCACACCACCCCTAAAGAAGGCAAAAAGGGGATTAGAACTCACCTGGTATCTTAGCTGTAATGGTCTACTGGATCTAACACAATCTGAACAATCATAACAATAGACACGTATCAGACTTAACTCGACGCTAAATGGTTTCACTATTTCTGGCTAGGCGAACATACCGACTTCACTAATCCAGCTATATTTATACCCGTAGACCTGATGCTTGCGCACTTGGCAAGTGCGCAGAGCCTTGTTCTTGCGTACTTGATAAGTACGCAGACTTTGCTTCTTGCGTACTTGATAAGTACGCATGCTTTGCTTCGTGCGTACTTGATAAATACGCAGGCTTTGCTTCATGCGTACTTGATAAGTACGCCGGATCCTCTTCATGCGTACTTGGTAAGTACGCAGGATCTGCTTCCCCGCAAAAACCGAAACTTTCGTGTTCGGGTCTGATCACGTCAAGATACCGGACTTGTTTACATTCAAAACGTTTGCTTATCATTAAGGAACTCAAATCTATGTTTTCCTTCCAATTTCATCCGTAAAAACGTTACTTTTTCCTCCAAAACCCGAAAAACCCAAAAACGAACAAAAACTCAGATCTAGGAGAATCGGTTACCTATAAACGCTTCTTCTTCACAGCTAATCGTTCCAGATACCTATGCCTACGGTCCTATGAGCTCGGATTCAAAAACCGGGACTTTCTCTCTCTGGACTCTCTCTCACTTTCTCTCTCTAGAAATCCAGAAATGATGTTGGAAGTGAGGGTTTTGGGCTGGTCTTGAGGCTTATAAGGGCCCAAACCCTTGCCCTTTCGGCCCGTATACCCCGTCCCAAGCCCGCTTCCCTTCTTTTCTTATTTGAGTTTTTAATTCTCGTGAATTATTTCGCGCTCCAAAACTCGGGCTGTTACAAGTCTACCCTCCTTACAATAGGTTTCGTCCTCGAAACCTGTCATAAGCTATATTGATAGCAAATTACAGATTGGGTGGCATAAACCGTAGCTATGCAAGGCACCTTGGTCATGAAGGCCATTGTGATTAACTACCACTGGGAGCTTAACCTTCGGCGATCTCAAATTCTAAGGCATCTAGACTAATGCGGCTAACTAATTTAGTAAGGAAATAATAACATAAACTTTCCATATCACAAATAAGAGCTTGTAACGTACCTTACTGAGTCATCTGGTAGACCCTCGCCTTGGCTCTGTTCATGTAGGGTTCCTTCTCTGCACCCTTTCCCTTTCCAGATCCCCCCGCTTCCGTTTCCTTGGGTTACCTATAATCTTGGCTCACGTGTCCCTGTCCTGCACAATTGTGGCATCTTGGCCTTTTCGGGCAGTCCCGTGATTGGTGTCCAAACTTGCCACACCTGAAACATCCCACCTGACCCGCCTTACACTCACCTCCATGTCTCCTTCCACATTTCCCGCATAGACCCTCAGCTTCTACCCTTGCCCTCCTATCGTTAGGACCCTGGAGTTCCTCAGCAGTGCGCTTAGCTGCCTGTTTCTTGGGTGCTTCAGCAATGATTTCAGAGGCGATGTCATCATACACAACCCCGCCCAGAACAACCACCGACTCAAAGGTACTCGGTGTGTTGGTCTTTACAAAGGTACGTATCTTTGGAGGTAACCCTTGAACATAATAATGAATCCTCCTCTCCTCTGTCATTACAAGATGAGGCACCAGGCGTGCCAACTCATTGTACTTTGAAGTATATTGCCGGTGAGTCATGAGTCCGGCTTGGAGAGTCAAGAATTCCCTTTCCACCTTATGGACCTCGTTCTTAGGACAAAACTTTTCAGTTACCAACGCTTTCAGGTCGCTCCACCTCATTAATCCGACCGCTTGGTCACCCTTAGCTTGTTTCACAGTTTCCCACCAGTGTGCTGCTTCTCCTTTCAATGACTTCGCAGCGAGCATGACTGCTTGTTCCGGTCGACATTCACTAAGACGAATGGTCGACTCCATGTCGTTAATCCAATCCAAGGTATCTGATGCTTACTTCTCCCTAGTAAGCACAGGTGGATCACAACCCCGAAACGCCTTGTAGTCGCAGCCGCGAGCAGGCGGTGCAACATTCCCTACCAGATTTGGTCCTCCCATTGCTGGAAGCACCACAGGCTCTTCAGCTGTGTTAGGGTTCTCCTTGGCCTTCCTCAAGGCTTCGTCCAGTATGGCCGGTAAGGTTTCCTTCAGCAGTCGAGTAAACTCACGGCCAATAGCTGCTTGCACGGGCGGCTCGAACTCGAATGTCTAATCATCTCCTGCCGCATGCTCAACATTGTGCTGACTGACTACCGTATCAGTATGGGTAGTGTGAACACTCCCCTCAATCTCTTGGTTGGTTCTAGCTCCACTGTGGCGGCCTATATGCCCACCACGTCTTCCTCCTCCACCCCCTCTAGTTCCTCCACGTCTAGCCATTTCTAACTGAGAGATAGAGAACAAAAGGATTTAATTTCATCATGCTAGGGAATATGTAGAACACAATAAGTAAGGTAAGATGTTAATATACACTAGCCATCTGCAATTAACCATTACATCACTTCTTGTTGTTCTATTTATTCGCTTTCATGGTTCCACTAAAGCCTCTATTCTTATCTTGACACTCTAAAAGGTAAACTTTACTTACTATACGCTTCTGATGTTTTGGCCTCAGTTACCTGTACTGGCATCCGCTACATGGTCCCATTCTCAGTTTAAGTCTGGACATCGGGGATGTCCAAATCTCTCAAACTATGGCTCTGATACCAACTTGTAAGGCTCCAAACCCGGGAGGCCTCACTTATTGGATTTACTCATCAACACATAGCACTTAAACATAAGACATACATTATCACAACGGAAACGATTTAAAGTCTCAACATATGCAGCGGAAACATAACATGCCTAAACAACTGAAACTTGTCAAATACAATTGAAATTTGTCTTAATCAACATAATCAAAAGAAACATAAACAGGATGCCAGATGTTGATCTTCGGGTAACTCTTCTCGCCAAACCAAGCATCCACTTTCATCTACTGCCACCTACACTTAACTGATGTGCATACTAAAAATCAGCAACGCTGAGTGAGTTCTAACGTTTACTTTAAATCAATTATACAAAAGATTTACTAAAACATATATATTGCCAATAAGGCTAAACTTAACACACTTTGCTTTTTAAACAGTTTAAAACGTATAATAAACCATCAATTCCTCTTTACTGTACTGCCCTCATGGCTTACATCCATGAACCGACAAGTACCTGGTCAATGCCCCCATGATCAATGACCATGAACCGACAATACCCCTTATCCATCAATTCCTTGTCACTACTGTACCGCCCCCATGGTCAACGACCATAAACCGACGAGTACCTGGTCAATGCCCCCATGATCAACGACCATGAACCGACAATACCCGGTCAATGCCCCCATGATCAACGACCATGAACCGACAATACCGCTTAATACTACGGGGAGGTTGCGTGGACCTCCCGAGCAACCGCCGTCACTCATCCCAGTTGTACAACTGTTAACGAACCCAAAGGTTCTTACTAATGGGTAGAACCCATATCTGACATCTTGTACAAGTAACATCTGTCCCAAGGACCTTTATAGCTGGTACACATTCCCGAAGGAAAGCTGTTCACTTTACTGTTCATAAAACTTTCTGTAAATCTTGTTCATAACTTAACATGTATTATGCCTTTGTTTATGTATATAAAAATATAGTAAACGCTTGCCATAAATACCTTTTCTTTTACTGAAATATATCTTAACACATATATCATGCCTTTGTTTATGTATAATAAATATAGTAAACGCTTGTCAAATGATATATCTTGCTTACTTGAAAATACTAACACATATATTATGCCTTTGTTTATGTATATGAAAATTTAGTAAACGCTTGCCAAAATATATATCTTGCTTTACTTGAACATACTAGCACTTATATTATGCCTTTGTTTGTGTATATGAAAAATATAATAAACGCTTGCCAATAATATAATCATACTTTACTAAAATGTACTTTTGCCTCTTTTAAACTTTTCACTAAAACATAGCTTTTCCCTTCAGTTTATAATATATAAAATATAATAAACGCTTTACACTAAGTATGCACACCACCCCTAAAGAAGGCAAAAAGGGGATTAGAACTCACCTGGTATCTTAGCTGCAATGGTCTACTGGATCTAACACAATCTGAACAATCATAACAATAGACACGTATCAGACTTAACTCGACGCTAAATGGTTTCACTAATTCTGGCTAGGCGAACATACCGACTTCACTAATCCAGCTATATATATATATATATATACACCCATAGACCTGATGCTTGCGCACTTGGCAAGTGCGCAGAGCCTTGTTCTTGCGTACTTGATAAGTACGTAGACTTTGCTTCTTGCGTACTTGATAAGTACGCATGCTTTGCTTCATGCGTACTTGATAAATACGCAGGCTTTGCTTCATCCGTACTTGATAAGTACGCAGGATCCTCTTCATGCGTACTTGGTAAGTACGCAGGATCTGCTTCCCCGTAGAAACCCTAACTTTCGTGTTCGGGTCTGATCACGTCAAGATCCCAGACTTGTTTACATTCAAAACGTCTGCTTATCATTAAGGAACTCAAATCTATGTTTTCCTTCCAATTTCATCCGTAAAAACGTTACTTTTTTCCTCCAAAACCCGAAAAACCCAAAAACGAACAAAAACTCAGATCTAGGAGAATCGGTTACCTGTAAACGTTTCTTCTTCACAGCTAATCGTTCCAGATACGTATGCCTATGGTCCTATGAGCTCGGATTTGAAAATCGAGACTTTCTCTCTCTAGACTCTCTCTCACTTTCTCTCTCTAGAAATCCGGAAAAGATTTTGGAAGTGAGGGTTTTGGGCTGGTCTTGAGGCTTATAAGGGCCCAAACCCTTGCCCTTTCGGCCCGTATACCCCGACCCAAGCCCGCTTCCTTTCTTTTCTTATTTGAGTTTTTAATTCTCGTGAATTATTTCGCGCTCCAAAACTCGGGCTGTTATAGAGAGTCTGGTTCCGGCTTCACTTGCTTCAATGGCTTCCATAACATATGGAGGAACAATGGATGGTCTTTTTAGACTGATGGAAGATTTAGGAAAATCCAGTCTGTAGTCAGAGGAGAAAGAGGAGTTAGTGCTTGTGAAGAGGTAGATTCCATATTTGAGAAAATGAGAGGCTCAAATATTTGGGTGAAGGAGTCTATGTCAAAGAGCTAGTTTGGGCCTTTTCCCTGTTCACATGCAATGTGTTCTCTACATTCCACGTTGGCTGATTCTTCCACAATTCTTGTTCATGAGTTGAATACTCTATAGGCCTTGGATTGAGAGGAATAGCCCATAAAATATCCTTCATCAGATTTGGCACCAAACTTAGGAAGAACCCCATGTGTGATCAAAATTGTGCATGGACATCCAAAAGGTTTTAGAAATCCAATGTAGGGAACTCTTTGGAACCATACTTCATAAGGTGTCTTGTTGAGAGGCTTGACTATGAGAACTCTATTTTGCACATAGAGGCTGTGCTTACTGCTTCTTCCCAGAATGTGAGAGGCAGTTTTGAGTCAGCCAACATAGATCTTACTGACTCAATTAGAGTTTTGTTTCTTCTTTCAGCAACTCAATTTTGTTGAGGAGTTCTTGGAGCAGTGTATTGTCTTTCTATTCCCTTGCTTTCATAGAAACAGTTCAAGGTGTGGTTCTTGAACTCTGTGACCTGATCACACCTTATGATCTTTACCTTCTGATTGCTTTGATTCTCTATCCTAAGAATGTAAGATGTGAGAATCTCAGCAGTTTCATCTTTAGTTCTGAACAAGTATACCCATGACAATCTGGTGTAGTCATCAGTTATCACCAGACAGTATGACTTCTTACCCATTGACATAATATTTGTAGGACCAAAGAGATCCATATGAAGCCGCTGTAGTGGAGTGTCATTTGTATTCAAAGTCTTGTGCTTGTGAGAACTCTTGTGTTGCTTCCCCTTCAATCAAGCAATGCAATGATCTTCTAGCTGGAATTCTTTGTCAGGAAGCCCTTTGACAAGATTATCCTTCACCAATTTGTTGATGGTTTGGATGTTAACATGGCTTAATATCCTGCGCCAGAGAGATGATTCATCAACTGAAGCTTTTGACAGAAGACAGGATACACTGCCAGATGGAGTGACCTCATTCATGTCAAGCACAAAAAGATTTTCTTTTCTCTGAGCAGTTAATAAAATCTTTTCTGGAGGAGGTTTAGATAAGCTAGGAGACAGTATAAAGCATTATTTATCTGTGAAGAGCATCCAATGCTTTTGATCACAGACCTGGGAAACACTCATGAGATTGAAGTCCAATTCTTTGACATAGTTTACCTTTTCAATACTCATTTTTTCATTAGACACAGTTCCTTGTCCAGTAATAGATCCTCATTTTGAGTCACTTCCAAAGGCAACATATCCTCCATTGAAATGTCTGAAGTTGGAGAGGATGGATCTGTTACCTGTCATGTGCCTGGAACAGCCACTATCTACCACCCAGGTGTTATTCTTGTGACCTGGCTGTCCTTTCACATAAGAGAGATCTAGTTAGTGGGAGGAATCCAAGAGCTTGCATCCTTGTAAAAAAGGGTTCTCGGATTATCAGTATCAGCATGTGTGCATTCAGCGGAACCAACGATGATTCTTGGAGGAATTTTGGCTTTCTAATGCTGAATTGGTGGTTTTCCAGCTCTCTTTGCTTTGTCAGCAGCAGATGTTGCAACTGAGGACTTTGGCTTATCAGCAGCAGATTGTGTTGATACTGATGGTTTTACTTGAGCAGCAGCAATCTTGGTTGCTGCTGAAGACTTGTCTTTGGGTCGCTTGGGCTTCAATTAATCAGCAACATTTTTGTTGGCTGCTGATGGTTTAACTTGGGCAGCAGCAATCTTGGTTGCTGATGAAGGCTTTTCCTTTGGTTACTTGAGTCTTACTTGATCAACAAAAGTTTTGTTTGCTGCTGATGGTTTAATCTCCGAAGTATGCCTACCCTTCTTCATCATACTGATAGGCTTTTGTTGAAGAGGAATTTATTGAAGAACCTGGTTGAGAGGATTAAACATACAATTTGCAGCAAAGTGGTCTGATTCACCACAGATGATGCAAGATTATTGAGGTTTTGGCAGATGCTTTCTTGGTGGGGATAGAAAGTTTCTGAACTGAGTTGCTTTGGCTTCAAAACTTCTTACCTTTTTTTTCTTGTTTGTTTTCTCAAAAACGTGTTGCTTTAGGTTTCTTTGTTGTTGAAGGTAATAGAAGATGGTGCTGGCAGTATGATTGTATTTCCCACACAGAAAGCATGATTTAGCCAGTTTATCCCTTTGAAAGTACACATAGTCCTTCTTTTGATTAAGTCTTTGAAGTTCCAGGGGTGAGCTTTGTTGTGCTCAAAGGTAGCTTCTTCCAATGTCTTTTGAACGTATGGAGCTCTCTCTCCAGGCGCATGACATATGTCAAACACCTTCCTTTGTTGGATTGATTTGGATTGAGGCTTTGAGTTGGTGGATGTTGAAGACTGTCCCTTTTCAACAGTTAGCTTTCTTCCTTCTGGAGGATAGCTGATTCTGATTTGTTTGGTTGGTTGAGATACTGGTACTGTTTTTGAAGGGATGAAAGGGATTGGATTGTTGGATTTAATAAATTCACAGGTAGGTGGTGATGAAACTTTGTTGGTTTCAGTGGAGTCTGAGCATGTTGACTCAGACTCGGATGAAGCAGTGCATTCTTGCACAGGGGTTTCTTGGACAACAGGGTCAAGATTTCGGTTGGCCATGTCAAGGTTGGAAATATTGAAACTTGGTTCATGAATGGCTACATAGTCAGCGGGTGGAGGAACAACATAGTATGGTTGTTCAGCTTGGAATCCAAGACCAGCAGTTACCTTTTCATGAATTTGAGCATCCAAAAGTCTTTGTAGCTTTTTGGATGCAAACTCATATTTTTCCACATGGACCTTTTGGTCTGCTAATTCGGCCCTTGTAGCTTTTAACTTAACCAGAAGATCATCAATTTGAGTTTCAAGGTTTGTTTGTTCATGTTTTAATGATGAAATTTCTTTCTTTAAACAATCAATCTTTTCATTGTAACTGTTTTCAATCTTTTTAAATTCAGATTTCATTTGGTGAAATTCTTCATTTTGATCTATGAGATTCTGGTTATGTTTCGTGTATCCAAGGACCTTATCAATACAAGCTTGAGTACAAAGATTTTCATATACCTGAGGTGGTACCTCTGATGTGTCTGCCATGAGAGCTTGATTGTTGGCAGGAATATCCTCATACTGGAAGCTCCAATCAAAGTTAGCAGTTCCAACAGCTGCACAAGCTGCAGTTTGTGAAGTAGGAGTGGCCTGTTGCTGTTGTTGCTGTCTTGGCTGAGCTTGGTGAGCTTGTCTGTTATGAGCAGCAGCTGGGTTTGCCTTTGGAGCCTTGCATTCTCTAGCAAAATGACCAAGTTGGTTACAGTTGTAACACCTCAATTTGCTTTTGTCCAAGCCAACCCTGGTGTTAGAGTTGTTGCTTGGAACGGGTCTTCCTTTTCTTAAGTAGAACCTTTTTGCTCTTAGAGAGAGCATGGCATAGGAGTGTTGTATATCCATTTCTTCTAGATCATCTGGATGAAAATATTCCAGATCTTCCTTGATAAAGGACATATTGCTTGAGTTTTCAGAGACAAAAGCAGCAGAGGTTGATGTTTGAGGTGGGGCTTCAAGAAGAAATGGTGAGTTGTTTGATTGAGAGGTTGGAGTTTGGGGATGAGTGACGATGGGAGGATAATAGTTGCTTGAACTAGGACCTGAGTGGTCAGAGTGGAGGGTATAAGAAGTGGTGGTGGTGGATGTTGAGGCTGTTTGGTAGCTTGAGCTTCTTTCCTTGGCCTGAATTATCTCTAATTCATAGGTCTTTAGCATACCGAAAAGCTCAGTCATCTGTAGAGTATTCAGATTCTCAGTTCTTCTGATGGACACTGTGTACAGTCTCCAGCAACTGGGTAAAAACCTAATGAACTTCTTCAGAATATCTTCATTCTCCAGCTTCACTTTTGAGCACTGCAGCTCACCTACAAGATAAGTATATCTGTTATATAAAACAGTTAGAGACTCACCTTCCTTCCAGACGAAGTTTTCATATTGCTGCTTCAGGATGTCTCTTCTGTTTTCTTTTACTTCCTCTGAACCAGCAAACATCTTCTCAAGAGCCACCCATAGCTCCTTTGCAGTTTTGTATCCTCTGAAGTTGTGAAAAACTTCATTTGGTAAGCACATCTGGATGGCTCCCAAGGCCTTGAAATCTACCTCCATTTTCTTGATGTCTTCATCAGAGTATTTGGAGGATTTTTGGGAACCAGTGTACCTCTGGAATCAGCGGAGGCCACCATGGGTATGTATGGTCCATCTTTAATGGATTTCCACATCCCATATTCTTGATAGCAGAAGAAGCTTTCCATTCTGTTCTTTCACATATCATAGTCTTCTCCAGACACCAGTATTGGTGGTCTTCTGATGCTTCCAATGTCTTCAACTCCATTGTGTGGTGCCATTTTTGATTTGTGATAATGGGTGACTTTAGCAAAGGGATAGTTTTGAATAGAACCAGAGAATGATTAAACAAGTGTGAGTTTGTTTAATCTGTAAGCCAAAGCTCTGATACCACTTGTAGGATCGATGAATACAAGATGGTTCTATTCTAGTTGAGAATGGCGGAAACAATCACAACTAAGCAATGTAAACAAGTAAATAAGAAGAATACTGATAAATGCATTTTGTATTAAGCTTCAAAGATTACAAGATTACATAGAAAACTCTTAAGAAAAAGCACACTTATACAATGACTCTAAGTACTACTTATATAGTAACTTAGAATCAAGACAGACCCTTGATTCTAAGGGTCAGATCTAACACAAGCCGTTGATCTTGTATTGAAGCTATTCTACATGTAACGACAATAAATACTACAAAAGTTATCTTTACTCAAATGTCTTCTTAGGCATCATTGCTTGAGTCCTTGGAAAAAGAGCGTCATTGTCTTTTATTGTCTTGCACCAGTAACATTCTTTCTGCGTGGACTGTGTCAGTATTGCAGCAGAAAGTTGTCAGTGGTAATGGTTGCTTTATCAAAGCCAGTCAGCTGCAATGTTTGATCTTCAGAGGGAATGACTATCAGCAGCAATGTTGTTGATCAGCAGCATGACACAACTGTCCACAACTGCTGATGATTTGCCTATCAGCAGCAACTTTGGTCTTCAGCAGATAAGGCTATCCGCAGCAGATTTGTTCTTCAGTAGAAGAACAAGTATCTGCAGCAGATAAGCTTATCCGCAACAGTTTGTCTATCTGCAGCAAACTCTGAGGTCCACAACAGTTGTACTTAGAGAATTTTGTAATCATCAGTCTTTATTTCTACATTTTATTTCAATAAAAACATTTGTGAACCGGGATACCTAACATATCATCATATTATAATAAACCGAAATTTTAAATTTTAACTTAAATGTCCAAGCGGTATATGATTAATAAGATTTAATTGGGCATTAATTTTTTTCTTTTATTTACATTTTTTTTCTTTCACTTTATAGATAAATTATATTTCTTTAAATATATATATATATATATATATATATGATTCTTGGAAGTTTAGGGACTAAAAAGTCCATTATGCAAAATCGCAAGGACCAAAAGGGTAAAAAAAATGTTCAGACTCAATCCTTTCTTCCCCCTCGTTTTTCCGGCTGCTTTTCCGGCCTCCCCTTGTTTTTCGACGACCCATTTTGAACCCTAACCACTATGAGTCGGTTACTTATCTCCATTCAAAACGTGATTCACGGGATCACAATTACGCGTTAAAGAGCTGTCAATTCCATTCAATGAAAGATTAATCCCAGCCCCAAATCTCGGAGTTTCCAAACCTGTAAAACGCGGTTTAAGCCTATAAATACTAGCAAATTCGTTCAGTACGGAAACCCACCGCACTTGTTAATCTTTCCCTTACTCGAAATCGTCCCTTCCCCTGTCCATCCAACCGTCGCCATCGATTAGAGGTGAGTAATATGTCTTTCTGTTTGTATTCACATTTCGGTTCAAAGCCCCAAGATTTCGATTTGCAAACTGTACCCATTTTGATCGATTTTGAGTTAAAATGCTAGGGGTTACCGTCATTCCTGGGTTTGTGTTTGGGAAGAAAGTGGAAGGGAGAAAATGATAAAAATATTTTTGTTTCTAGAAAATAAGCAAATTGAGTCTCGGTCCTAGTAGTTAAATATCTTGCTCAAACAAACAAAAGGTCTTTTAGTTCGAGACCTCCTATGCACCTTTTTATTCTGTTTTGGTCATGAACTCATATGCTTACTAGTATTTAAATTACATATTTTCTTATAAATAAAGTTTATTAAATATTTTTCCTTTCTAATGGTTTAAGTACTTTTTTTTTCTTTTTGCTTTCTTTTAAATAAAAGTAAGGCAATTATGTATTTTAAAATGAAGTATGTATATATAGTTTTAAAAAAAATTACAAATAAAGTCGTTAATTCTAAAAGTCACGAGCTTTAATAAACATAAGGGAATTATGAATCACTTAAAAAAAATATTATTAACTTAAACGTTTTTTCCTAAAACGACATGATCCTACTCGTTGGAGTCGGTTAGTATTATATTTATTGAAAACACAACATATAACAAAATCATAAATTTTGGTCATTTGTGTTTTGGATGCAAATATTTGAAATGATGATTATTTTAACCTAAATGTCTTAATAAAATATTTATTGTATTAAGTTACAAATAGTACTTATTTTGACACCTAACTTGCTTTTATTTATAAAACGTTAATTACACACTCTATTCGTGTTCTCGCTCGCTCGTCCATTCCAAAAACCTAAATCCCAAATCATTTCATTGTTGTTTCTCTTAAACTGATTCTAGATTATAATGACGTATCGTATTTAACTTAGGGCATCATTGAATTTTATTACTACAAGTTACAATTCCAACCCTCTACAATATCAAGGTGAGTTTTACATAGCCCCTTTTTCATTTTGTACATTTTGGGGGTGAAACATGATTTGCATTGAAAACTATTTGCAATTACAATATACAATTCTACATTATTACTATTTGTGTAATTTGTGCTTTTTGTGTTTAAATGCTATTAGTTAAGGCTAGATATACATGACACACTCGTGCAATCATTAACTCTGTACAATCCAAGGTAACATTGATAGATCTATTGTGTCTGACAAACCCACCCAGGTAGGGCGATTGTTACCGATACTACATCAGGATAACATGCGTTGTTATGCCCTACATTAGGATAACCTGCGGGTTATGCCCTTCAGTCACAAGGTTTGATTGTACACATAGCATAACTATAGATTATCCATAAAATGCTTTATTTACCATTTGTCATATGAATTGTATACAACACTTGAAAACTACTTGAGATTTCTAAACCTATGTATGCTCACCAACTATTTATAGTTGACCCTCTCATTTTAATCATGTTTCAAGTGGATATGTTGATGTACGAGTTTATCACATAGGAGCTTATGGACCTAGTGACAAATAAAATTGATGTATTCTTAGCTTCTGATGTTTGAACAAAATGTATTTGTACCTGTAATTCAATTTAATAAAGTTATGAAATTTAGCTGATCATGAGATTTTGAACAGTCTACATGTCTCGCCCCGACGTATTCCGCCGTTGGTTGGGGTGTGACAGGGGTATTTAAATCCCCAAGTGAAATAAAATGATGTTTTATTTATCCCCGGATTTGGAAAATATACAATATCAACCCTTGGGTTGATGTTTATTACAAGTTCGATCCAAAAGTAATTCCGCTGCCAAACTAACTCTGATTTCATATATAAAATAAGATTCGAGGTGCCAATATGGCCGCACGCCCGGGGTATCCAAAAACCGGGGTGTGACACTAAGTCGCCAAATGCACTCCGAAGAATGACATGGGAAGACTTGAAAGAAAAAATGATTCAGAAATTTTGTCCACGGAACGAGTTCGACCGTGTGGAAAATGAGTTTTTGAATTTCAAGGCTGGCAATATGACTCATCGCCAGTACACTTCATGGTACAATGAACTAGTACAGCTGGTACCCCATCTAGTGGAGACTGAGGAGAGACTAATCAAGTACTATGTGAAAGGCTTGCCTCAAAGGGTCCACATACATATGAAAGCTAACCTACCCTCTACCTTTGAGTCGGTAGTGAATTTGAGTGGAATCGTCTTTGACGACTATGCCAATGAGGACCCTGCATCCGAGGCACCAAAAAGAAAGTGGGAAAACCCGTCTAGGGGAAATGGAAAGGGAAAATTTACACAAGAACGTAAGAAGCCAAGGATTGAGGAGAATGAAACTTGCACGAAGTGCGGGAAACAACACCGCGGTGAGTGCCGAGCTGGCTCCACCATGTGCTATCGGTGTGGGAAGGCTGGGCACTACTCGAAAGACCGTAGGGGAAACACCAAGTGCCAGAACTGCGGTTGGTTTGGGCACGCTACTAAGGATTGCAAGAAAACCGGAAAATCTGGTTCGGGAAAAGAAAAGGAACAGGAACAGCCAAAGGCTAGGACTCTGGCCTACGCCTTAATTGAAGAAGAAGCGAGAGGGAACCCTGATGTCGTGTTAGGTACGTTCCTAGTTAATGATGAAAATGTTGCTGTTTTATTGGATTCTGGTGCTAGCAAAAGCTTTATATCAAACAACTTCTCTCGCAAATTAGACTGCTCAATTGATACCATAGTAAAGGGTTTTAGCGTAGAAACCGCCATGGGTAGAAACTCAGCAGTATTTAAAGTAACTGAGGATTGCATGATAGAAATAGAGGGCCATAAGTTTCTTTCTAGACTATTCCTTCTGACCTTAGGAGGATTCGATATAGTATTGGACATAGATTGGTTAGCTGCCAACGAATCCCAAATCATATGTAAACGAAAGATGATACATCTCAAAGCTATTGACGGCAGTCTGATTACGGTATACGGGGATTGGAATTGCACAATGTCGAACGTCATCTCGATGATCAAGGCCGAGAGTTACATGAGGTGCGGTTGCGAAGATTATCTGGCGTATGTTATCGATGATAGAATGAAAACCAAGGAACTCAAAGATGTGCCTGTGGTGTGCAACTTTCCAGTAGTGTTCCTAGAGGACCTACCTGGCCTGCCACCCAATCAGGAGATAGAATTTCATATTGACTTACTGCCAGGAGCTGAGCCCGTTCTCAAAGCACCCTACCGATTAGCTCCGTCATAAATGAAAGAATTGATGTCTCAATTAGAAGAACTAACAGAGAAAGGATTTATCAGGCCGAGCATCTCTCTATGGGGCGCTCCGGTATTATTCGTAAAGAAGAAGGACGGTAGTATGCGCATGTGCATCGACTACCGTGAATTGAATAAACAAATAGTAAAGAACAAATACCCACTGCCTAGAATAGACGACCTCTTTGATCAACTAGAAGGCGTGAGTTGGTTCTCAAAGATTGATCTTAGGTCGGGGTACCATCAATTGAAAGTAAGGGAGGAAGATGTACCAAAAACCGCGTTTCATACGCGATACGGGCATTATGAATTCCTCGTAATGTCCTTTGGACTGACCAACACGCCTACAACGTTCATGGATTTAATTAATAGAGTATACTGACCGATATTGGATCATTCAGTAATAGTTTTCATAGATGACATTCTCATCTAGGTGATCACCTATGTCACCTAAGGGAAGTATTGGAGATTCTGAAGCAAGAGAAGTTGTAGGCAAAATTATCCAAATGCGCGTTCTGGCTTAGGCAAGCCCAATTCCTAGGTCATGTCATAAACCCATACGGCATTATGGTGGATCCTGCAAAGATCGAAACAGTAAAAGAATGGAACGTCCCGAAAACGCCAACAGAGATACGAAGTTTTCTGGGATTGGCAGGTTACTATCGGAGATTCATTTAGGATTTCTCGAAAATAGCCTCGCCGCTGATGAAACTGACGCGAAAGGAAGTAAAGTATGAATGGGGTCCAACCCAAAAAAATGTGTTTGAAGAACTAAAAACACGATTAACCCAGGCTCCAGTCTTGACCTTACCAGAGGGGAACGAAGACTTGGTAGTATAGTCTGACGCTTCGGGTCAGGGATTGGGTTGTGTACTTATGCAACGAGGAAAAGTAATTGCTTATGCCTCATGACAGTTCAAGATTCATGAGGTTATCTACCCGACTCACGATATGGAGTTGGCGGCGGTAGTTTTCGCACTAAAGATATGGAGTTACTAGATGTACGGGGTTAAATGCACCATTTACTCCGATCACAAGAGCCTGAAGTACTTCTTCGAGCAAAAGTAATTAAATATGAGACAAAGAAGGTGGTTGGAGCAACTAAAAACTACGACTACGAAATATTGTACCATCCAGGCAAGGCAAACGTAGTGGCCGACGCCATAAGCGGGAAAGAAGGATCAACACCTATCCGAATCAAAGCATGTCAGTTGATTATAACACCGGATATAATGAATGAGATAGCGAAAGCACAAGATGAAGCATTGTTGGAGAGGAATGTGAAACGAAAAAGAATAGTAGGACAACAGGGTAACCTGGAGACCAACGTGTATGGTGTACGAACCCGTTTTGGCCGGATGTGGATACCTAATATTGGTGAACTTAGGGCCAAAATCCTTGATGAGGCCCATAAGTCTTGCTACTCTATCCACCCCGGGATGAACAGAATGAACCAAGATCTAAAGAAAGAATACTAGTGATCAGGCATGAAAAACGTTGTAACTGAATATGTGAGCAAGTGCCTAACTTGTTCACTGGTTAAGTCCGAGCACCAGAAACCAAGCGGTAAGATGCAACCTTTGCCAATACCAGAATGGAAATGGGAGGAGATCATAATGGACTTCATTACCAAGCTACCACGAACAACCAAAGGCAATGATGCCATTTGGGTGATGGTCGACCGCTTGACGAAAAGTGCTCACTTCTTACCAATACGTGAGGCTTCCTCGTCTGAGAAGTTAGCAAAAATATTCATCAATGAAATCGTAAGCAGACATGGTATGCCATTAATGATCGTGTTAGACAAGTACACTCGATTCATATCAAGGTTTTGGAGGAAGTTCAACGAATCAATGGGCACTAGACTGAACATCAGCACAACTTACCACACTTAAAATCGACGGTCAATCGGAAAGGACCATTCAGACCTTGGAGGACATGCTCCGGGCCTGTATCATTGATTTCGGTAGGAGCTGGGACAACCATTTACCATTGGTAGAGTTTTCATATAACAACAGCTATCACTCAACCATCGACATGCCGTCATTTGAGATGTTGTATGGGTTGTTGGGGAGAAATTGGACAAAAAGACTTTGCCAGTCTCGAGGTGGTCAAAGCTACTTCAGAGAAGTTTGACCAGATAAAAGCTCGAATGAAAGCCGCAAAATACAGACAGAAATCGTATGCGGATAAGAGAAGAAGAGATTTAGAGTTTCAAGTAGGGGACATGGTACTGTTAAAAGTGTCACCATGGAAAGGAATCATCCGATTCGGGAAACAAGGCAAACTAAGTCCAAGGTTTATCGGACCTTTCAAAATCTTAGCAAGGGTTGGTCAGGTTGCTTACAGACTTGACCTACCCGATGAGCTCAGTGGAATTCACCCTACATTTCACGTGACGCACTTACGCAAGTGCCTCGCTGACGATATGGCACACATACCATATGATGAGATCGAGGTGGATAACAGTCTAAACTATGTAGAAGATCCAATAGCTATTCTTGACCGAGCCGAGAAGCGACTACGCAATAAGTCAATACCTTTGGTTAAGGTACAATGGAAACACAGGAAAGGGTCAGAAGCGACTTGGGAGAAATAGATTAAACTGAAAGAACTGTACCCTCGGTTGTTTAACTGATAACTGGTTTCGAGGACGAAACCTCTTTAAGAAGGGTAGACTTGTAACATCCCTAAATTAAATAAACCCGAATAAACGAGTTAGCAGTCGAGAGTAATAAGGCGAGGGGAAAAAGAAACATACGGGGTTGGCCTAGGGCCGGCCCATGGACCGTGAGAAAGGAGGGGAGGCCCTTAAATCAGCTACATCACCACAGCCTACCCATTTCCACCATTTTTCACCACTTTCTAGAGAGAGAACCGGGTCTAGAAAGAGAAAGCAAAGGAAGCGGCTCAAAAGCTCGGGAATCATCACTCACCATCTCAGGAACATCTAGCAACAAACAGGAAACGAAAACAGGTAACCTCCATGATCGAATCTGAGTTTTTAGTTTGAAAGAGGGTTTATAGGGTTTAAGTGGGTTTTCGATCAAAGTCATGATTTTTACGTATAAATTTGCATAAAAAGTATGTATTTAGCTTTATGGAAGCTAGATATGAGTTTTGAATGTAAAAATATTGAATTTTGGATCAAAAACTACGAAATCAGCCAAAAACGACAAAATCAGCCAAGAACGTATGAATCGCCCGAAAACTCTATGAATGGATCGAAAACTCTAAATCATCGGTTAAGTAATTCGGACAGGACATTTCGGTCGAAAAGTGATTTGGACATCATAGATTTCAGACAGAACATTTCGATCGAAATAGTTTTTGGACAAGAAGTTTTCAAACAAAAGAACATGAGAATAAAGATTTTTCAAGTGATTAGTTTCCGGTCAGAAAAGATTTCGATCGAATTAGATCTCGATCGAAATAGACTTCGAACGGAATAGATTTCGGGCATAGGGTTTTCAACTAGAATGACTTGATATTAATTTGACTAGTTGTAACCCTTAACAGATCCTTTAGCCTCCACCTAGCTTGAAGTTCTTACCAAGTGAGCTAATCTTTAAGACAATCAGGTGAGTTCTATGTGCCTCCTATGTGCTACGTGCAAATGATTTTAAATGTTTTGGGGCTGAAGTGTATACATGATATGAATAAATGTTACGAGTGCTTATATGACATACGTGTTATAAGAATGAAACCAATGTTTATAAAGGGATGAAATGAATGAATGACATACATGAACGAATGATATCTTGCCTTATATATATATGTATATATATTGCATGTTATGAATGTATGTATATTATATGGACGGAAATACGGACTACCTCGGTAGGACGGTACAATGCTGACGGCTACTTCGGTAGACGGACGACCATGCGACTATTATGCAAACGGTATGATAAAGTCTAGAAAGGTAGACTAAATAAGGACTACTACGGTAGGACGGAGGCCCTTAATTGAACGACGGTTGCATAAATAGTTCGTATGGGAAACGGATGCCTTTGGGCAGATGGGCGAAAGGACGGACTACGACGGTAGACAAGGTATGAAGGACGGACTACTTCGGTAGACACGGTATGAACAAAAGGACGAACTACTTCGGTAGACACGGTATGAATGACGACCGACGACAGTAAGTCGAAGCGTCTGTCTTTGTGACATACGCAATCAATGGCGGGCTAATCATCCTTATGTGTATGACCAATGAATGATTCAATGTATGCATATGCACATATTATGTGTATAGTCAATGTATGTTCAATCTAAACAATGATTTATATATATATATATATATATATCAATGTTACCAATGAATGACTAAAGATATACCTAATTGCATTAAACTAGGACTTACCAGCGTTAGCTGACTTTTAGTATACAATTCAGGTAATAAGAAGAAAGGACGGGCAAAGGCATGAATGCTAACTGACATCAAGATTGACATCCCGTTAGTTGAATTATGTTAAGACAATGTCTATGTTTAATGTTAAGACTTCCGCTGTTATGTTTATGTAATTGAATGATGAATGTTTTCGCTGTGTTTGAATGTTTTTAATTAATGATCAGTGACTTCTGACTATGGTTATAAGTAAATTCAACGAGTGGGGTCACCCAGAAAAGGGGCCTTACAGTAATACACAGGTTAAATAAAAGAAAATATTAAATAAATGAAATATTAATAAAATAAATATTAATAAAGAAAATATTAAATAGTTGAGATAAAATATACAGGAAAAAGAAATCTTGAGCTCACAGAATTGAACACATAGAAAAAACCAGTTAATTATTTCTTATGTATAGCTTAATGTGTAAGATATGACTGAAAATTTATAATATTCTGATTATAATATAATAATCAAAATATAATTAGGCGATTTTCAACCGATCTGCCTTCTCGTTTAGGCTACTTTTATTTAATTTTAACCGTTTGACCCGCTAGAGAACATAACCCAAATCGACCCGTTCATAAGTAAATAGGTTGAAGTTGTCAAATCTACAAAACATATATAAGCATATGCAAATAGTTAAAATAAGTCATGATATAAACTCACATCAAGTAAAGTCTCAAGTGCCACTAAGGTGTATATATTGGCAAACATAGTATTTAAAAACCTAGCAATATATTGGCTAATATAGTATTTAATTAAATGCAGATTTCAGATACCGTTAACTTTACTCCAAAAAATTAAATAAAAATTTGGATTTTTTTTACTAAAAAAATAAAATTAAAAATTTTAATTTCTTTCTAATTGTCTATTTTATTCTATTTTTTTTTAATTCCTAAATTGAGTCATTAAAATTTATACGATTTCATATTTGTTATGATTCAAATTTTAAACCTTATATAACGGAAACCGGTTGTTGTATAAAGTATCGCTCCTCTTTAATAGAATTAGGACAAAAAATTAATTATATTTTAAAACATTTTTTATAAAACTTAATTTAATAAATCAATCAAAATGGAAATAAAAGGAAATAAATTACTTGAAAACTTTCGCCTATAATGATATGTCAAAAAATACTGTGAGATCTAACAAATATTAGATTTTTGAATATGTAAATATATGATTAAATGTTTTTTATTTTGATTCTACTTGTTTATAAAATTGTTTTCGATTTGTTGAATTCATAAAAATATGATTGAACAGTTTAATTGATGATAAACACAAGTTTAAATTAAAAAATTTACAAATAAAATTGAAACAAATAATTAATTTAGTTGCCTAAAATAGTAGAGTTGATTATTAATAGAAAAGAGAGCCGAAAAAATGAAAATTAGGAGGTCTAGAAATGTGATAAGTGTACTCTCATTTAATAATTTATTAGATAGTATGGATATATATAATATTAATTATAAATACATAGTGGTGCAAACAATTATATATATATATATATATATATATATAAAATAAAATAATTAAATAAGTCATACTTAACAAACCAACTGATTCCGAGTTTAATCCAAGCCTGAAAAATTAATTATAAAATGAGTAAGTTTCAGACACAATTTGAAATGAGCTGAGGTTGATCTCTTTTAAATTAAATGAATCAGACACCATTTTTTTCACCCCATAAATACAAGTATAGATCTGTTAAAAAAAATCTATATCTATACTCTATAATAAATAAAGGGTTTGATGGAATACTTGTATCTCTCCTATGCATTCTTATCATTTTTTTCCGTCTCTCTCTTCTATTAATTATACAAACTTTCTTTAATTGTTTTTTTTTATAATTTTTTGTTTTCCGCCTCTCTCTCCTATTAAATAATAATGATTTCTATAAATATTTTTATAAAACGTTTTTTATTAAAAAAAATAGGTTTGTTCATAAAACATTTTTATAAATTGAACATTTCTGTCATTCTTTTTATAAAACATTTTTAAAAAATAACTATATAACGTTTCTAGAATTTATATTAAAAAACCATGTAATATGTGATAGATATGTAATATGTAAATATTTATTAATAAGTATATAACATTGTATTGATTCAACCCGTGTAATACACCGAGTTTCTAACCTAGTTAAAGTATATATAGATATAATTTTAGCCTCTTGATCGAGTTTACCTTGTGTACGTATGAATCAGTTAAAAATAATTTTGAAAATTTAAGATGCTTACAATAGAAGTTTATGATAATAGTGGACTCAAACCGTAAATTTATTTTGTCAAACATCATATTTTCAATTCATCTTGTTATTGCGGAGTTAATTTTTTTTCAAAAAGTGATTAAGTTCTTAAATTTTGTTTTTCTATTTAAAGCTAAACAAGTTAATGGTTTTCCGGTTCCTTGCTTTTATACATGGTTTTCAACCTAACGCACGTTCATATCGTATCAGTCAAGTCCTATACTCTTTCTTAAATGCTTAAGTATAAATGTCAAGCCATGTATTTTTTCTACTTAGATTATGGGGTATACTAATGTGATTATTGTGTGATTTGATAATAAAGTGCACGTCACATGCCGCCACGTCACTATCTGCAAAATCACATCACCCATCACTAGGCAATGGGTATACCCATGTGATTGCGGTGATGTGATAATTAAATGTTTATTTTTTTATTTTTATTTAAATAAATAATATTCATTAATAATAAAAAATTTACATTAATAATTAAAAAAATTACATTAATAATAAAAAAAATTAAAATAAAAATTACATTAATAATTATGTGATTTTTCATAAACATACACAATCAAGTCCGCCTTTAGTGCGTTATGAATTTCTCGATTGCGTATTTTTGACGGTTTACTCGCTTTTGATCTTTATCAATTTTTTCGTATAAACTTTTTTTGTATAGTATGAAAGGTATTTGTGTTTATATAGGAGATGAGAATAATGAAAATAAAAAACTTTTTTTTAAATTAGAGACATTCAACGGCTAGTCCAACGGTACAATCTCAAAAATGCTCCTGTTTCTCGCATGAAAAATCTCACGCCAAATAATCATGCCGTGATTATTGGCTCGAGGGGGGGGGTGTTCCACACGTAGGATCACGCCATTAACCACATTCAGTATACTGGATGGCTTTACACAACCACTAGCTTAGGCTGGTGGCAAAGGTGTATACCCAAAAATTTATTAAAATGTTCTTTGATTCAAGTCCCATTTGTGACATAAAAAGGGGGTCTAGGTTAGGCCAGAGGTGGGTTTCCTTCTAAGAAAGGTAGAGATTATCGGGTGGGTCAGTGGTCCGTCAGTGATACAAATTTGCCGTTCAAAATAAATAAATAAATATTTTTTCTACTTACAATCGGTGGTTGATGAATTTATCTAAGCGACAATGGCTTGACTATACAAAAAAATAAGTCGTCACTTAGAGTTAAGGGGCCCCTAATTTTTAGAATTTAAATTTTTTTAGTTTTCAGGTTTTGACATGAACAAAAAATCAGTATGAAAGGGTTTTCTTTCTTTCTTTTTTTATTAAAACTTACTGTAACTTTTATACATGTGATTGTGTTGCTTTAAGAAACTGTATACAAAAAATGTGCATCATCATAATCTCACGTCTTAGGATTCTAAAAAAATGTATTTTTATTGAAAAGAGTCCCGATTTTATAATTCGATTTGGGTCTCAAAAAATGTTAACCCAACCCCGCACAAGAGAAAAACATGATAGTCTAACCAGCTAAACATAATGCCAAACAAGAACGAGAAATATATATGTTACAATTTAAAACTAAACCAAACAGAAGATGTTTACAACGCTCTACCATAAACCGCGATGTTCCATTATCATCTGGTTGAACAACTTATGATGTATATCGAATTAAAGTGTTTTCTAAAAGCTAATCATTGTTGACACGAAGTAAAAAAAAAGTTTTCTAACCTTAAAAGTGGGAATAAGAACAATAAAAAACATATGTCGGGACCATGTTGGCTTGTATGTCTAGGGTTTACCCCACCATCCTATGTTATTTCTCTTTTCATGATCCCACAATTGCCACCAGTGTTAAGTTCCCTCCCGACAACCCAAATCTTATTCTCCAAACTCCATATTCAAATTCTTTGTATTCACATAACCCCATAATGCCATAAGTCCATAACATAACAAAATATCTTATCGGCTTTCAATTTTTGGTTTATTTTAGAGTTAGACAAGATACACGTACGAATAGGTTAAAATCGATGCGGTTCATTGAACCAAACTATATATTCTTTGTTCGACTGAAATCTTATTCTCCATGCGCTGTATTTAAATTCTCTGAATCTATAAGACGCCGTAAGGCCATAGGATAACAGGATAGTTTATCCATTTTTGAAATTTAGTTTAATTTGGATTTAGAAAAATTATATAGATGGGCTAATTAGTGAATTAAAGTGGCATATAATATTACTTAACTGTTTTTGCTTTTTAGTTTTTTTTAAGTGACGGATGAAGTGGGGTAGTTTTTTTTTTAAAAGACAAATTTCTTAATTCATATGGGAGTGGGACTTGAACCCATGACCTGATCAATCCTTAGTATTCGTAGAAGATTTTTCTCTACCACAATGGCTCAAGTAGGGTAGTTAACTCACAACAAATGGTGTTCCTATCTTTGAGAAATTTAATATGTTAAATATAGTAAAATGATTTTAAAGTGTTCAGCTATTGAGTATATGTTAAGAAATGCTTTGCATGTTCAACATAATTGATAGGTTTACGATTTAATAAAAAAACACAAATCAATCATTTACTCATGAAAAGTGATCCAAAAAAACTCAAAACCCCAACCCCCACTCCAATTCATACATAGATGTTATTTTAAGAATTAATATTATATTGAAAACGATAAGAACCACATAATATACTTTAGGTGTAACACATAAGACGATTACATAATATGTTGAGAACCGTGTGACCTCATACTGTATTTGGACATTTTGTGTAAAACATAACAGGAGTACATTTACATAACCGTCTTGTGTACTACATTTAAAACAGTAGGTATAAATACAATATGTGGTTCTTGAAGTGGTTAACATATTACTGGTTCAAAATGAACAACCCAATATATGTATATGAATGTATATGTTCCTTCCTTGTACCCCTATATATGTATATGTATGTATGTATATCTCCACGTTCCTTACTTGTGTAGACTTTTCAAACTGATATGTTGCATTAAATCAACTATAACCTTACCTTATTTTTTTTACATATTAACAGTTAATGACATGTAATGTTTTCAAACAAACATATTATTAGTTACTAGTGGGGAACCCGCGCGATACGACGGAGTGTACAATTTACGGGTTTGTACTCGTATTTTGTTAGTATACCCATTGGTTTGTACTCATGTGAATAGATTTTTACAACACATGCCGTACTATCTGTGTTTGCTAAAACTGAATGTTACGACGGAGTAACGTGATTTACAAACTTAAACTCAAATACATAAATAGTTCAAACTAATCCGACTACGTAGCAAAAATAGGACGCAGTCGTTCGAAGATCTCATCTTCTGTTCCTAACTTCCTATGGCACTGATCTGCAAATTTTGGCATCAATTTAATAAACACAAACTAAAAATAATTAAAAAAAAATTATGAATTATCAGTAAGTAGAACCTAGTGAAGCATCCCTTTCTGAGAGTAGTATCTAATGACATTAAGACCATAAGCTTCAAACACTCGAAGTTATCACCAACTCACCTCTATCAGAATTCAATTTTTTTGAACACATTGGGGGTGGGGTGAGGGGGTGGGCTATCTAAAAATGTCATTCAAGGTAAAAAACACACCTAATTATGATGTAGTACTCGTTTCATCATCTCCTCTTCATTACAATCAAAGAAAATTACAACTTATGGTTCTATCCCGGTCTATATATATAAACTTTGTATTACTTGTACCGTTGTAATTCAACTCTTGGGAGGTTGGAGATAGCAAAATGGGTAAGGTATGCAGTTTGGATCACCGGTAAAATAAACTATTTTTTACAAGTAATTAGCGTTTCAAACATTATAAGTAATTAGTCTAGAGAGTTAATCAACCAAGTATTTAAGTACTGATCATGTGTTCACTGAACACTAATAGTTTTGGTTTTATAAAAATAAAAAAACTCTGTGCGGATTGTATTGCTTAATAGCATATCCATTGGAAGCATCATGAGTTCACTCAATGCAGTAAGGACATGTAAAGTGATCGGTGAGCCAAGTCGATCGGTTAGCCAGCTGACCATGTTCCTATCTATACTTGACCAAAATAACACACATTAGTGAACATGCACATTAATATTGTAAACGTAAAGTTGTTAAACATTGAACACTAATATTTCAATAATATAACTTTTATAATCATATTTAATAAATTATTTTTTTGTAAAATAAAAAAAAAAAGATGGACCAAAGGTGTTGGCAGGTCAACCTCATAACAGTGACCCATTTTTACGCACATTAAAAATGACCCGTTTTCCGTTAACCCGTTCATTTTCCATCTCTGCTTATCATGCTAAGCGAATTGACCATAAGGTTAAATTAATTTTACTAACTTTTCGTTTCAGTAGTGCACCGGCTCCAACACTTGCTTTTTTGATGGAATAGGAAGAAACCTAGAATCACTAATGGCGTCTGATACAAGGTCGGTTGGAATCTCATCACCCGGTTCATGAAGAATGGCATTGAACATAGCTACATCTAATCTACTAACACATTGCTCCATTATCTGTAATAAAGATAATAATAATAATAATAATAATAATAATAATAATAATAATAATAAAATGAAGATAATTTATAACAAACACCTCTCTAGGCATGTATAATTTTACTAAGCAAAATAAAAACGTGTTACCAATATAGACAGCACACTCAAGCAACCACAGTTGTGTCCTGCAGCTCGAATAGGACAAATTCTTTCACAAACATCGTTGAAAGCCATTTTTCAAAGCTCCAAAGAGGTAGTTGTTTAACAAGATTTAGAGCATTCACCATCTATAACTCTAATGATTCCCTTTGCAGCAGTGGATTGCATATAAGGAGCAAGAATCTAGAAGAAATTTAGTTAATATCTAGAGGTTTCGTCAAATGATCATTGTAAGTTAAAGATAGTTACTAATTAGTTAGTGTTCATTAAGTAAAAATTATATCTGGCCATACGAGCAGGTCAGGGCGGACGGTTACAAGATTAGAACAGTTCCGAGTCAAGCGGACCGAACTGAAAAACGGCTATTATTTGTTTGAGTCAGGATAAATCGATTTCAAACATTACCAAAATTACTTGTTTCCAAAACAGAAACTGACAAGTTATTAACAGCAACAATTATCAGATCTAATCAATCATGAAGTTATAATGCATGAAGTTGAACTTTGTTTCACGATGAACATATATGCTCCTACAGTTAAAATTATGTGCATTTAGATGTAAACAAACCTTTAAGCGCTCTATTTGTTCAAAATATTTAGCAAGAATGGCTGCTCTAGTTGCTGTAGTCTCTTCCAACATTCTTGAAGAGTTTTGCGCAAACTCCATTGCTTGTGCTTCCTCATCAAATTTTCTCAAAATATGAGATGATTCGCCATTCTGAACCAAAGTTTTTTTTTTAACAAAAAGGCATAGCCGCAATTAGAACTTCTGAATATCATATGAAATTAACTTGTGGATCTAAAACCTACTTCAAAGTATATCACAAAAAATAAACAAGTAATTTACATACAGTTCTTCCAAGAAATTCTGCTCTCTCATGTGCTTCTTACATCCTTCTTTGCTGCCGCTGCATATACCGATCTAAACATTCTCTCAATGAATCAGCCTCTTCTTTAAAATGCATCATAAGCAACAACGTTTGTACTTAGGCATTAATTCACATAAACGGGTCAAAATGGGTTTGAGTCATGTTCATAGCAATTAAAATGCATCATAAGCAATGATTTTGTACTCAGGTATTAATTCACATGAGCGGGTCAAAATGGATTTGAGTCAAATAGGGCAATTTTAAAAGACGGTTCGTATGGGTCATAGGTCTAAATAAGCACTTGGGTCTAAAGGAAATAACAAAAAAGGAAACGGGTCATATGGGTTGAAACTTGAAAGTAATCCGAAATGTATTCGAATGCATGAAACCTTTTAAATAGCTTTATTAAAAAAAGTTAATATTATAGTTGCCATAACATAGATGCAGCTATGCATTAAAATATAACTTATTTACATTCAAATAACCCTAACAAATCATTCACATTTGTGTCAATAAAAGAATAAAATAAAACTATATTATCATCCAAACCATACCTATCAAACAGCCGCCATTGACTCTCAATTTTAGCATCCACACCATCGATCCAATTTTCTTATCTGTCAGCAAAAACATTACATAACCATAGATGGCCATATGTTTTCAATAGAAGTTTGAAAAAATGACAACAAAGCACGGACAGCTAAACAAAGATTACAACGTATTTTATGTCATCATAGTTTGTATAGTCCACAATCCCTGTGGTGCCTAAAAAACAATTAACATCACCATATTAGAGTTGCTTATAAAGTAAGAATATCCATATGCTTTTCAAGAAATAATGTTATTCAAAAGCCCATAATCCTCCGTGAACACATGTCTCGAACACTAATAAAAATATAATGTGTTTTTTGATTTTACAATCGTCACTTTTTAGGAAACCATCAATTAAAAATCTATCGGTTTCACCAGATTTAACTGCACTTTTGAGCAATTTGACTGTCACTTCTGAAGAAACGAACCATGCTTTATTAGTGTTCATAGTAGGAACTTGATGAAAGATCCCAACAATTTGTTTTTATGATCGCCATCTTTAGATACAACTACTGAAAGAACATCATTTGGTGCTTATTAAACCCAAATGAAGTGCATCTAAGGCGGCAAATACAAGATAATATGTGAAGCATTAGTGTCCATTCAAAGGATCTTATAGAAGCTCATCCTTATTTGAGGTATTTTGTGAACCAGTTCAACAAGTCTGTGTGTGCTTCCATCGCACATTTAACAACATGTTCATCATCATCACTATACCTCACCGTCCAACCATGAACAACGCCATATATATCTTTACAAAATTATCAATCTGCAAAATAAATAAAAAGGTAAAAAAAAATTCAAATATCATTTGACGTGTTAAGAATAGATAAAATATAGCCCAAATCGACCCATATGTAAACGAGTCAACTCCACCTCCCCAGCACAAACCAACTACACCAACCGCAGATGCTCCTTTGCTTTTCAAATCAGCGACTACTTTTCTGACATCTTCATACCCTTTCACCTAAATCCAATCAGCAATTAAGGAAGATTATAGATTATGAAATTGAGTGCAAGCCATCCAACAATGAGGAACTCACCGGTTGAGGATTAGGGAACCAAGTAGATAGTGGCATCTCAGGCACATAGGGATTCCATAGAAGAAGTTAGGCACCGCGACATAGAATCCAGCTGCTGTAACTTTGTCACCAATTTGTCCTCAAAATTAACACAAAAAACATACCTTTAACTTTCAGAGCAAATTATAACACACACACACCCACCAGAAGAAGCTAGCTTCTTTGAGAGAAAAATATAAAATAATATATATGAGATAAGTAGCTAGAAAATGTGGACATTTATTCATACCTTAGTTTTGGAGCTTCATAGCCTGCAGCAAAAGTTTAAAAGTATGATGTCAATGCAGATATAACTATGCACATATAGAGGATCCAGAACGAACCTTCGCAAAATCATATTGGAGACCCAGATTGTACTGAAATTCTCGTTATTGATCTCCTTCCCCAAACGCGCTATTAATTTTGATGGTGTCCATAACACATGCTGTTGAACACAAACGGAATAAAGTATAAATTTATACAAATCATCAAAACTCAACTTAAAAGTTCATATTTAATTTGTGTTAGATAAGATACAATAATATATTTGGTCAAATATTGGGAATCGGGATGCATCTAATCTTTAAATTTACAATAGTTCTCATTAGGCACCAACAGGCTATCAACACGATTTAGTCCTTTTGAGCGCAAGTCAGCACAAGATAGAGAAAAATCACCTCTATTTGCGAGGCATTTTATGATATCTTCCTTAATGCCACCGGCTGTCGCAATCACTTCAACCTCAATTTAATAAGTTCACAACAATCAACATTATATCAAAACCAATTTATACCCCAAATCACAAACATATTGTGTTTCAATCAGAATTTGGTCCGGTCATAAAGCCTAAACCCAAATCAGTTGAAAAATAAACCTAAACCCAAATCAGTTGAAAAAATAAACCTAAATCCAAATCAGTTGAAAAACTTACATCAATTCAGTGGAAACACACAATAGATGGCAAATAAACCTAAACCCAAATCAGTTGAAAAAATGGCAGACTCAAAAATTTAATATTATGCTACAAAGATTAAAAAAAAACAACTCATATAGAAGGAACTTACCTGGATTTATGATGACGACGACGGCAACATTGACACTCCAAATCACAACTCCAGATCGGGTTTACTTACCTGCAAGGACTTCGCGATAGACTGAAAATATAAACCCTAAGAATCGAAGAGGGTAAAAACACTATGAATCACCTAGAAATCATGGTCGTTGGCTTAGTCGTACAGCAGGGTTTGTTCGATGGTGCAGCGAAGATTGCACAAAAGCTCTCTCTGCTGCTATCGTCGACGGTTTTAGGAGAGGGAGAATCGGGGGTGATGGTGGGGGAGGGAGAGGCCGATGGTGGGGAGGGAGTCAATGAGATTAGGGTTTTGTTAAGAGTGGGAGATGGGTTAAAGGGTAATTGAACATGTTTTAAGCATTGATAAATTGTACTCTATAATATAATAATGTGTATAAGGTGTCTTAAATTTTTTGTTAAATTACATTTATATCCTCTCAATATATATTATATAGTAGTATAGATATAGATGTATACACAACCCCTTTCTATTAAATATAAGGTAAATTACATAGGGTTATTTTTTCTTTTTTCTTTTTTCTTTTTTAACAAGGGTAGTGCCGGAAAAATTTTATAAAAGAAAAGAATTCCATACATGTGTTGTTAAATATGTTATATTCTATTTATCTAAACTTTGTGTTATATAAAATTGTTGTACGGTACTTTAGCTACATGTTTATAAGATTTAAGCTAGTTTTTGGAAGATTTATCATTTACGAAATATATAATAAAAGATGAACAATTCTCAAATTATACATGTAGTTTTGTTAAATGCATCTTTTTTTTATTTAATGTGTTTCTGTATGGTTACTGGTTAGGGTACTTTAATCTAATACATATGATTTTGGTTTGATGTTAAGTAAAATTTAAAGTTGTTTTTGTTATACTTAGGGTACTTTAATCTAATATATATAGGCTTCTGGTTTATGAATTTTAGACTTTTCTTAAGGCTTCTCAAAACGAGATATCGGTTTTGTGATGTTGCATTAAAAATCATCTATAACCAAATAGAAATGTTTATAAAACCGGGATAAATATAATTATGCAATATGTGATTAGAGATCAAGGCATGTATTTTAGATATCCGGAATAAATATAATTATGAGTATTGACAAAAATAAATTTATAATTTTATGAAATAATTTCTAAAATTAGCTTGTATTGATTTATCACCTTGCATCATTAAAAAAAGAAAAAAACATATAATTATGAGTATGGACTAAAATATATTTATAATTTTATGAAATAATTTCTAAAATTAATTTATATTGATTTATCACCATGTACCGTTAAAAAAAGAAAAAACAACATACCAAACACTTCAAAAAAAAAATACAGTAAACAACCTTTAATTAATTACATCTTTATAGTTTGTTGAGTAAATTTAGAACATACAAAAACAATTTTGCACTCTAATACATAAACAATATTTGTGGCTTCCCTTATTTGTGCAAAAGGAAGAAAAGTATAAAAATTAAAAATAAATAAGCAATTCTATAGGGGGCAATGATAGAAGTACAAAGTGAATTGGCAATAGAAAATATGTATCATTAATGCAATTAATACTAAAAACCATAAATTAAAAGTTACCGGTGGGTTGGTCCGTGTAAAGTGGCGGGTGTCACCGAGATTCTTTTGATAGCGCAATCTAACACGACCTATTTAAAATGCTGATTATATTTAGGTATTATTATTATTATTGTTATTCTTCTTCTTCTTCTTCTTCTTCTTCTTATTATTATTATTATTATTATTATTATAAGCTTCAAAGCCGAGCCAAGCCTAGCTCGAGCTCGGCTTGTTTACAAGCAAGCCATTCAAGTCAACAAGTTTACAATCAAAACGATTTCAAGTCGAGTTTTTTTCAAGAAATCTTCGAACATCAGTTTGCACTAAAAAAATATTCATTGTTTACACAACCTAGCCAAAAAAGGTATGGAACAAATGGTTAAATTTTCTCAAATAATGAGGTTTCTCTATTTATAGTGGTTTGCTCTATGATTAGGTTGGGTAAATCGCCAATGTAGGACAATCTAAAAGTAAAAAAAAAACATTTGGTTTAGATTTAAAGGATTAGGCTTTGATGTACTTGTATATTGTGTTTAACAACTGGTGTTTACCCTTTTGCCCACCCAATATGCATTATAAGGTAGTATAGATTAAAAAGTAGGGAAGCCCTCGCTTCGCGGCGGGTGTGAAATACCATCACATTACTCTTGGGTTTAGTATTTTTGCAGTCTTACACTCTCACTAAAATCAATATGATTCAGTTGATTTCAAGTTGACGGATTGATCCCGACCATCTTTAATATTGGATTCAAAACTTTAAAGTTTTAGCTAGGTTTGGTTGGCTAACCATTAAACCCACGATAGTGAATTTGGCTTAGGCCTCCCTTTTATAAGACAAGGGCGCTCGGAGTTTTGTTTAACTTGGTTGTAGGACCCTAGATGATTAGGATTTTGTATCAAACATAAATAAGGGTGTATACAGTGAACTTGGAGTTCACGGGTATGGGTTGGGTCGACCCAGTTAAGGCCGAGAACTTAGTCAAGCAATGGGCTTTTGAATCAGTTTAAATAATTGTATCTCATTCGTGATTGGGTTAGCCGTTTTAGTTTTTCTATCTCAAAGTGTAATCGGTTCACATTTGATAATAAACATTCGAATCTCCTTGATTGAATCTGTTGGTGTTTGTGTTCTTGAATAATCGTTTACAACGATTTCCGCTAGTTGTAATCGTAGGTTTGATATTGTGATTGAAGATCCATCGGGTGTTTTAGGGACTTATAATTGGTATCAGAGCTTTGAGCTCTTTGGAGGCTGCGATATCAAGAGATTCAAGGTACAATACCATCTAAATATTGCTTATTTGTCACTAATACGTTTTTTCTATGTATAAGCAAGTTCTCGGTAGTTGTTTTTAAGTTTCTGGACCGTATGGAAGTTGTTCATCTTTGTGTTTTAGCCCTGTGGTTGATTTGGAAGACAAAAATCATGAAGAACATCTCCTCTGTGTTCTTCGTGTTCATCGGAAGTTTCAAAATTTGAAATTCCTTGATTTTTGGTAATACCCAAGATTATCGGGATTTAATTTCGGAAAGGGTTGACTTAAGTACTCGGCAAAGCTAAAGTTTGAGGCAAATTGTTCTCGGCTTAAGTTCTCGGTAAAATTGCACTTGGTTTAAGTACTCGGCTCTAGTACTTGGCAAACTTGTACTTGGCTTTCTTACTCGGGTTCAGTTTTGTTCTCGGAAATTTTTGATAGTTCACGGTTTCCTGAAAGTACTCGGGAAGCTCAAGTTCTCGGCATTTATTTTTCAGGTTAAGATCTTTTGGGGTTTACTCTGAATTGTTTGAAGATCATGATGTCCTCTCAACAACAGAACTTGAACAACATTAATGCTTCTCTCAACCTAGACAGTGTGATTGGTACAAGCTCCAAGCCTCCTAGACGTGTATCTGAAAATGAATTCTCTGACTAGAATTACAGTTACAAGAACTATGTCAAATTCATTGATCCCAAGATGTGGAAGTTAATTGAAAAGTGACCCTTCATTCCCACCAATCAGAAAGATGATGCAGCTCAGACTATTGCTCCTAAGGATCCAGATTTGTACACTGTAGAAGAGCTTGTGTTAGTTGAGCAAGATGAAAAGGCACTTGCAGCACTCACTATGGCCTTATCACCTAAAATTGCTCATGGCTTTAAGGAATGTACATCTGCTAAGCAGCTGTGGGATGCTTTGATCCAGATGTATGAGGGACATGAAGATATGAAGGAAAGCAAGAAAGACATGCTCAGATAGAGGTTTAATATATTCAATCATATTTTGGGGGGAGTCTCTAGAAACACAGATCAACCGGTTTGTTCATCTCATAACAGAAATGAGAAGTGCTGAAATTGAAATGACCAATGAGGAAGTCAACAAGAAACTTCTCAACTCCTTGCCCTATAGTTGGAACATGAATGCTACATCAATCAAGATGTCAAAAATTATATACAGAACAAGCCTTGCTTATGTGATTTCTACACTTAAATCCTATGAAATGGATTTGATAAGCAAAGGGCTCTAAATCAAGCTAATTCAATTGGAAATTCTGCAGCTCAAGGAAATAAAAGTGCTCTCATTTCAAATATCTCACAGAAACAGCTTAAATCCTTTTCCATGTTTGGCTTCACTCCTGTAGTTCTGTCTGCTCCTACTCAACAGTCACCTAAACTTCCTGCGTCTACTCAAAACCCCAAATCCATTGAATCTTGCAGTGCTCTAATTACCAGTGTTTTGCAAAGTTATCATTATTTTGTGTCAGGTGATATGACTCAAGACATGCCTCAAGATGATCTAGAGCAGATCAATCCAGATGATGTAGAAGAGATGGACATCAAATGGTAGATGGCTATGGGAGTGTATAGGGCAAGGAAGTTCTTCAACAAGACTGGGAAGAACATATTTGGAAATAAATCTGACAACAAGGTTGGTTTCAGCGAATCCAAGCTTCGTTGCATCAATTGCAACAAGCCAGGTCACTTTGCTCGTGATGCACTGAACCTAAGAAGGAAGAAGAGAAAGAAGCTGGAACTTCCAAAATAGCTAATGATTCAAAGGCACTGGTTACTCAACAGGTTGGAGGATATGACTGGGGAGATCAGCTGAAGGCTCTGGATTTGAATGCTCAGAATCATGCATTTATGGAAAATATCTCTACATCTTCATCCGAGGTAACTCAAAATCCCTTCTCTTCGGTGTGTATTAATAAAGTAGAAGGGTGTAAAAAACACAATGAAAATCTGATTAAGGAAGTAAGTAAACTACAAATTGTTATTTCTGATTTTCAAAAGAGTGTGAAAGTTTACAAAACCAAAATTGAGGCTGAATAAAATGATGTTTCAAAACTAAAGGCACATTTGAGTGATAAAGAGTGTGTTTATATAGATGCAAAGAAGAAAATTGAAGAACTAACCATACAATTAAACACAACTCAAAAGAGACTTTCTTCAGAAAAATTAACTGTTGAAAACTTTAGCTATTCATCTAAGGCAGTAGAGAACATGATTGAGAAGCAACTGGAGGAAAATGGGAAAGGAAAAGCAGGGCCTTTAACGAAAATTTCTCCAGTTTGCCTTTAACTACCACTGAATTGGTAAATGAGGCCAATATGGTTTATAGGATGGGCATAAAATATGATTCGTCGTCTGCTAGCACAAGCAAACCTACCGTCGAATCAAAATTTAAATGTGTGAATAATTCTGACAAGTTTACCTCATGTGCAGACCAAGTAGAATGTGAGGATTGGGTTAGTGAGGATGTTGAGTGGGAAGAAGACGTGAAAGAAAAGGTTGAAGTTATTTATAAGTTTTCATCTAATTTAGTTAAAAAGGATGTTTTCAAGGGCTCTGTGTTTAAGAGCAACAAACCTGTTTTAAATGCTTGCCATGGTGTGTTAGACAATTTTGTTTTTAAAAATGATTATGATTTTGTTGCTTGCAATGTTGCTAAAACAAGTGAAAAATAACATTTTGCTAAACCCATCACTGATGGAATTGATGAAAAATATATTTTTAAATATTCAAACAAAGATCTTCTGAAAATTGAACAAACAAAATAAACAGGTCGAGAAGCCAAAAATTGTTGTGAAATCCGAACCTGTTAAGAAACCTTTTCTTTCGAAAATAGGAACTTGTTCCACAACTGATCATTCTCGCAAGCAAAATAACCAACCACATACCAATGGTTATTCCAGACATGAAAATCACATTATGCACATTCAGGTTATTCATCATGGTTTGAAAGATTAGGATATGTTCCTTATGCTAGGAAGCAGACATGCTACACATGTGGAAAAGCTGGACACATTGCTAGAAACTGCATTCATCGTCCTTACGAGCCTTACTATGTACAGAATCAGAGGGCTATACCAAAGGAAAGACATTATTCTAAGTCTATGAAGGTTGAAAAACCTAAGGTAATGAAGAATAAACATGCCAAAGTTAAGCCTTCTGATGGTGATTGGAATGCTGCTAAGAACAAATGAAATACTGTTCAAGAAAACAAGCAGGTTAAAGAATCTAAGATGGAAAAGAAATAAAAAATTTCAAAACCCTTTGTTAAACCAACTCCTGTTTGAAAAACTAAATCAAAGGAAGTTGAATAACAAGTGTCTGAAACTAACAAAGACATGTGTTTGCAGGAAGTATCATATATTGATGCATCAGGTGTGCCCAGGACCATTTTGGCTTGGGTACCAATAACTAATTATTCTCCTCATTTGTTCAGGAACAGCCAAGGAGGACTGTCAACAACCTCTGGTATGTTGATAGTGAATGTTCCAGGCACATGACGAGAGACATCACTCTGTTGCATGATGTCAAATATTTTAATGGAGGATATGTCTCCTTTGCAGGAGATTTAGGAGGTATTATCATCAAGCAAGGTACAGTTACTAATGGTACATTGTGTTTTGAGGACGTGAACTACGTCAAAGAGTTAAACCATAGTTTGTTGAGTGTTTCTCAAATCTGCGACAAAAGATTTTCGACATATTTTACGAATAAAGAGTGTCTGATTTTAAAACCAGGTTTTGTGGTACCTGATTGGATTTTAATGAGAACACCAAGAAGAAACAATTATTATGTAATCGACATGAATAATATTTCTTCTCAAGAAAATGCTTGTCTATTTTCTAAATCTTCTGAAAATGATGCTCTTCTATGGCATCGTCAGTTGGGACATACAAATTTGAAAAACTTAAATCGAATTGCAAAGGGAAATCATGTTCAGGATTTGCCAATCAAAGATTTTTTTTTATTGAAAAATGTATTCCTTTTGCTAAGGGAAAACAACACAAGAAACCTCACAAACCAAAGTTGTTTAACTCCATTGAATCAATTCTGCAGCTGCTTCATATGGATCTCTTTGGTCTGGTAAATGTGATGTGCATTGGCAAACGATCATATTGTTTAGTTGTTACCGACTACTCACGTTTTACTTGGGTTTTCTTTTTATCTAAGAAAAGTGAAACTGCGGATCTACTAAAACAGTTTATGATCTTGATTGAGAATCAGATAGACCTAAAGGTTAAGGTAATTAGAAGTAACAATGGAACAAAGTTCAGAAATGGCACACTTGATAATTTTTGTGCAGAAAAGGGCATTGCTAGGAAATATAGTGCAGCAAGGACTCCACAGCAGAATGGGGTCACTGAGCGAAGAAATCGCACTCTCATTGAAGCTGCTCGCACTATGCTTTCAGATTCGAAACTGCCCACATTCTTTTGGGCTGAGGATGTTAACACCGCCTGTTATGTTAAAAATAGGTTTCTTCTCTACAAATATCATTAGAAGACTCCCTACGAGATCTTTTACAAGCAAAGACCAAAGGTTGGTCACTTTCGAGCATTCGGATGTCTATGCACCTTACTGCATACTGAACCAGGCCCAAAGTTTAATTAAAAGGCTGACGGATGTTATTTTGTGGGATATTCATCCAACAAAACTGCATATCGTGTATACAACAAGAAGAAAAAGGAGATCGTGGAGTCATACTACATTGACTGGAAAGAATTGAACACAACGAATGCGGGTTGTGGTCCACAATGGTTATTTGACTATGATACCGTGTTTAAATCTTTCAATATTTCTTTTAACATGATTGTAGGAATAGAGGATGATTTTTAAAAGTATAAAGACGAAGACTTTCGAGTTGATCATGTACCAACATCATCAACCGTGCTTAGTATTGATCCACCGGGGATGTACACAAGAGCACCAACTACTGAAAATCCTCCTGTTCAGAAGCTGATTTCTGAAGTGTCAACTGACACACCATCGTCCGAAAAGTCAAATGAATCAACTGAGGATACACTTGAAGTTACTGCTGGAACAACTTTTCATGCGCATACAGAATTCTCACCTTTTTAGGAGCCGATTCCTGAGGAGGATGTCGTTGAGAAGCCGGTTTCTACCAATGACGAAGAATCTGATAATATCACTAATCTGTCAGGTAATATTCAAGTTCCTGACACACCACCTCATTGTGTCAACAAAGATCATCCTGTGGACTCAATCATTGATTCACTTACTGATGGTGTGAAGACTAGAAGCAGATCTGGAGTAATCAACATGTGTTTGTACTCTTGTTTTATTTCCCAAATAGAGCCGAAGAACATCACAATGGCTCTTAATGAAACAAGTTGGGTTGAAGCGATGCATGAAGAGTTAAATTAGTTCGAGAAGTTACAAGTCTGGAAATTAGTTCCATTACTGATGGGAAGGTACCTATTGGAACTCGTTAGGTTTTCAGAAACAAGAAGGATGACGCAAGGGATATTATAAGGAATAAAGCAAGACTATTGGTTCAGGAATTCTATCAGCAAGAGGGGATGAATTATGAAGAAGTATTTGCACCTGTTGCTCGACTTGAAGCAATCATAATCTTCTTGGCATACGCTTCATTCAAGGGGTTTACCATCTATCAAATGGACGTCAAAACTGCCTTTCTCTATGGCACAGTACAAGAAGAGATTTATGTTTGTCAACCACCATGGTTTGAAGACTCTGGTCATCCTGAGTATGTCTACAAACTCGACAAAGCTCTGTATGGCCTACATCAAGCACCACGTGCTTAGTATGCCACTCTAACAGAGCGTCTCCTTGCAGATGGCTACACTCGAGGGGCCATTGATCAGACACTGTTCTTGAAAAAAGAGAAGGATGAATTAATATTTGTATAGATCTATGTGGATGACATCATTTTTGGGTCAACAAGCGACTGAATATGCAAAGAGTTTGAGAACGTCATGAAGAAGAAGTTCGAAATGAGTTCTATGGGAGAGATGACTTTGTTTCTTCATCTACAGGTTAAACAAGATGCATCTGGCATTCTAATTCATTAAGGGAAGTGCATGAACGACATATTGGTAAAATTCCATTTCAATGATGCCAACCCAGCTTCTACTCCCTTGCCCGCTAGACCCGCCCTGGATTCTGATCCCGAGGTTCTCCCATTGATCGAAAGCTGTATCGATCCATGATTGGTTCTTTGATGTATCTCACTGCATGTCGACCTGACATTATGTTTACAGTTTGTAATTGTGCTCGTTATCAAGCAAATCCTAAGCAATCTCATTTGAAAGTTGTTAAAAGAATTTTTAGTTATCTAAAGGGCAAGCCTTAGCTTGGTCTATGGTATCCAAAAGATTCTGATTTTGAATTATATGCGTTTACTGAAAGTGATTATGGTGGTTGCAATCTTGACAGGAAATCCACATCTGGCGGATGTCAGTTTCTAGGAGATAGGCTGATCTCATGGCATTGCAAGAAATAAACCACTGTCTCCACATCCACTACAGAAGCTGAGTATGTTGCTGCTTCGAGCTGTTGCTCACAGGTCATTTAGATGCAACACCAAGTGCTGGATTACGGTTTGAATTTTCTTTATACTACTATGTATTGTGATAATGAAGCTGCCATGCAAATTGTTAAGAATCCAGTACAACACTCCAAAATCAAGCACATTTTTATTCGAGACTGTTTTGAAAGAAAGTTAATTCACCTTGAGCAAGTACACACCGATCATAACATTGCAGACTTGTTCACTAAGGCTTTTTATACATCCAGGTTTAATGTGCTGGTCGAAGCATTAAAATGTTTGGTTTTGAGACTTGAAAATGGTTAATTATTTTTATTTTTATTTATTTTTTAAATTTGTTCTTTTTTATATATTTTGCTTTATTAGGGTAAGCATAGATTTTAGGGGGAGAAATCAGAAAAATACAAAAATATTTTATTTGATTTTTTTACTTTTGAGTAAAGAAAACTGAAAAATCCAAAAAGATTTTATTTTATTTGAGTCGGTTACAAATCAGAAAAATACACAAATATTTTATTTGATTTTTTTACTTTTGAGTAAAGAAAACTGAAAAAATCCAAAAAGACTTTATTCTATATGAGTCGGTGATTTGCAAAATATTAGGAAGTGATATGAACTCATCGTTTCTTAAGGATTAGATCAACACATGCAAGACATTTTATTGAAATGACTAGGATCGATGTGAGATATGTTGATAGGCTCTGCTTAAATCAGAAAGACAAAATTGAATGTGATACATTTGAACATCATAAGTTTATGTCATAAGTGGGGAACATCTCATAGTTTAGTGTAATAAGTATTTCCTATTGATAATTGAACACTTAAACATAAAGGTTGATGAACTGTGGATAGACATGCTCTATCGGGATTGTACTAACCGAGACCCTTCACAAAGGGGTTGCGAGTTGACTTGTTACAAGTCTCTATATATTGTATATAAATAAAAGACATGTGCTGTTATACAAAATATACAAAGACACTTAATATAGTGGAAAACTAATCTGCAAAGCAGATTTTTTGAGCAAAAAGACACATAATGTCGTGCTACAGGATTAATTTAAAAGATATGCAATGTCATACACAAATAAGATATGTCTAAAGGCATACTTAAATATATAGATGTATATAAATATTTTTTTGGGTCATGGTGACTGATCTAGAGGTTTGTTGATGAATTTCAGGGCACGTAACTCCGTCGTGCTGTGTCCCTTGGCAAAATTTTAAAAGTCCTCAAATCAGTTCACAAACCCAGGCTAGTTATGCTCAAATAGTTATTATTTAGGCGCTCAAAAGACCACGAGGAAGAGAAGGTTTACCTGATAAATTGTGGGGCCCGTTAAAGTTCATAAAAAATATACCTAATTCACAGTTAAATAAATACAGGTTTCTAAGATATGAGTGTGGGACCCATTAAGTCATAAAGAATTCTACCAAAACATGATAAATAAATCACCGTTAAAGACTCAAGTTTGGTACAAAAGTATGAGTTTAAAAGGATTTTTAATACTGGCAATCTGCTCGACCTGTCTAAGTAAATCCGTGTTGAAAAATGTTTCTCGGTCTGCCTTAAGAACGATATGATGCCATAGGAAACTCCCAATGTTCTCATTGTCACACCCCCAAATTTCAACTAACGGAGTTTTACCGTTTGGGAAGTGACGAACCAGGATATCAGACATTAGTTACTTTGAATGACTCTACATGGGACTCAAATGAAAATATCATAATAAATAGAGTTCAAATGCGGAAGCGTAAAGAAAAGAAAATGCGCAAAACACACGCGCCCAAACCAAAAGTCCAAACGTCCAACCAAGCCAAGTACAATACAAAATAATCCAAACAAACATAAATAAGCAACAATCAAAATAGATGAATCCCATGCATGCCCTAGTGTGCACCTGTGCCTTATCTTAGCGACCTGAGAAAACATGTAAGAAAATATGTCAACACGAGTTTGGTGAGTTCACAGGTTTCAATATATAAATAAGCGTTTACCAGATTTATGATCATTCAATATGTATCTATAGGTAGCTAACCTATGTTCATGTTTAACTCAAGCGCTTGCAACCGAAGCTGACTGTTTGTTTATTGCCTCCTGCCAGGTCTATCAACACTGGCGGTGTGAGTAGGCTAACATTTCACCCGTTCGATCTCTAATCGAGTTAGCGCGACTAACGCTGGTGGGATTTGTCAAACCCAGTAGTACTACTAAAAATTACCTCGCTAAGATCCATATTAACGGTCCGATATAAGATGAGGACTTTCTGTGAGAGCGTGTTACGCTTAGCTTTAACATCGATATCATATGAATTACAAAATCTCAAAATCGTTTAATCATGTTTTCTCCCCCAAGTTAAAACAGTAAAAAGGGGTCGTGAAAACTCACCCGCGTTGCGTTGTAGATAGTATCACACAAAGGATAAGTTGGAACCACGTGTGTAAGTCTCAAAAGACTTACGATTGCCCTAAAATTATAAACACATAAATTAGGGATAAAAATGGAAATTGTGACATCGACACGGAATGAGGAACGTCCTAAAGAAACGCTCTAATATTCAAGAGTGGACGAAAGTGTCCACGGAGTTAGGAATTACTTTACGCGACGGATGACACAACTACTAATAAATATAACCAGGTGTTTGTCATTCACAAAAATTAAGAAAATAATAATATATATTTACGAGAAAATAATATAACTAATTATATTATTATTTAGTCTCAATCGATACACGATGTTATAAAATGATTCGAAATAATATAAATATGTATATTGTTTAATATTACGGGTCACGGTTTGAAAATAATATAAACATATTATTTTTAGTTGATAATAACAATAATATTTTATTTATAAAAGTGGGAATAAAAATATGTTAATAATTCAAACCCGAGCCTACGGGCTGTTTCCCGGGCTAAAACACATTTATATAATAATATAATATTATAAAGTTTGATTTTTATTAATTAAATATAACAGAAAAATGCTCAAAAAATAGTTGTGGGAGCCCGGTCTTGAACCCGGGTCTCTCACACACACGCACACTGACCGAACCAGTCCCGCCCGCTAGGGTATCGCGTACAAACCAGGTTCTGTTTGGTTTTATCAATCAAACCCAGTGTGTTCTTCCCCCTTATTACAATCCGAGAGAACCCAGTGTTAATTCTCTCGAATCTGATATTGATCGATCAAATTGGTTTAGGGATTTTGTTAATCGGGTCCATAAGCGTCTATGTGTGTGTTTGATTGAAAAACTAATGAGTTTAAGATAGATAAATCTCAGGTTCAAAGTCCGAAAACCCTTAAATCTGATCTTGAATCGATTTGATCGATCCTGATATTGAAATGTCTTAGATTCATAGGGCTATTACTAAACAAAAGGTTGCGAAACTGATCATATATTTAAATTGGACTAAAAACGTGTTTAGGTTAGCATTCGATCGACCAAGAAGTTCATGAACCCTAGGTTCTGGATTTATAAAAATTCGATGATACGGGGCTGAATTAGCATAGGGCTTTTATCAGACGAGGGATTGCGAAACTAACCATACCATTTAATTTGATTGAATTCGTGTGTAAGATCAAAAACCCTAAATTGTTTATGAACAACCCTAAGTTACAGATCTTGAACAATTCGATGTTATAGGACCCAATTAGCATAGGGCTTTCAATGAGTGCCTGATTTCGAAGCTACCCATATGAAGTAATTGGATTGAGATTGTGTTAATAGTAGGGTTCGATTAAATTGTATTCGGATGAACCCTAGATTTTGGATTGATCGAATTGGATGGTATAAGTCCCAATTATGACAGGGATTTCCATAAGAGGATTAACACAAAGCTAAAGGTTCAAGAATTTACCACAACAAGTGTCAGACTGATGGAGATCGGCTAGAACAGGTGTCGACGGTAACTGGGTTGATCTCCGACGGCTTCGGTAGTGATTCCGACTCGTCCGGTGTGTGCAATTGCTCTAATGATGATCGAATGAAGTGCGTAGAGTGCTAGCTTGTGAGATTATCACACGAATTCGTCGAATTTGATTGTCTACCATGAGCGTGTCGACGGTTATGACTTGAATTAGCATTATTAGGTTTAATTCGACTTAATGTCGATGATTAGGGGTTTAAAGACGATCATTAATGTTGTTAATGTCCAATTCGGTTATTAATTTGGATGAATTTCAGTTATCACTCGCGAATTTGGATCAAAGAACGCACGGTTTGACTTTTGAAAGTCAACGAAATCAAAATTAGCTTAATTACAGAACTAGTCACTGAGGTTTCATGGTCTTGAGTTTAGACAATGGCAGAATTGGTCCCTCAAGTTTGGATGGAGTTTGAACTTGGTTAGTTTGACTTCCAAAATCAACAGAATTAGGATTTTGACTTTCTAAAAGTCAACATGATAAATTATTGATATTACATAACTAGTCCCTGGAGTTTAAGTTTGGATTATTGACAGAATTAGTCCCTGATGTTTGAGTTAAGTTAATTTAGTTAACTTTAACTGGATTTTGTTAGCAGAGTTAACTGGAAAAGTTCGGATTGTCACATCATCCCTTAGTTGAAAGAATTTTCGTCCCGAAAATTAAATAGTACCTTAAGGATTTGACACGGAGTGCTTGAACAGATTAGGATATTTGCGCATCATCTGATCCTCGCGCTCCAACGTGATTTCCGGTCCGCGTTTCGAGTTCCAACGAATAGGGATTTTAATGTGCTTTAACGTTTTGGCTTTCCTATCCATAATTTCCACGGGTTCTTCGATGAAACGTAACTATTCATCAATATGTAGTTCCTCAAGAGGAACCGCGAGAGACTCGTCTGTTAGACATTTCTTCAAATTTGAGATGTGAAAGACATCGTGTACACCACTAAGTCCTTCCAGCAGGTCCAGTTGATAGGTGACTGGGCCAATTCTCTTTACTATCTTGAAAGGTCCAACATAACGAGGATTCAGTTTGCCTCGTTTCCCGAAACGAGTGACACCCTTCCAAGGTGAGACTTTTAATAAGACCACATCCCCTACTTGAAATTCTAACGGTGTATGACGCTTATCGGCATAGCTCTTTTGACGATCACGAGCTGCTGCCAGACGGTTTCTAATTTGAACGATTTTCTCAGAAGTTTCAAGTACGAGTTCAGGACCTATAAGTTGTCTATCCCCAACCTCGGCCCAACAAATAGGAGAACGACATTTTCGTCCATAAAGTGCTTTAAATGGAGCTGCCTTGTTGCTAGTGTGATAACTGTTGTTGTAGGAGAACTCCACCAATGGTAGGTGAGACTCCCAAGTGTTACCGAAATTGATCACACAAGCTCGTAGCATGTCCTCCAGAGTTTGGATAGTACGTTCTATTTGGCCATCAGTTTGAGGATGGTATGCTGTGCTCATATCTAGGCGCGTGCCTAAAAATTTATGTAATGACTGCCAGACACGAGAAGTGAATCGTGCATCATGATCCGAAATGATAGAGATTGGCACCCAGTGCCGAGAGACTATTTCTTTCAAGTAAGTACGAGTAAGCTTATCCATTTTGTCGGTTTCCTTGATTGCTAAGAAGTGAGCGGACTTTGTTAAACGGTCAACTATTACCCAAATGGTATCACATCCGATAGGAGTTCGTGGCAATTTTGTAATAAAGTCCATGGAGATTTGTTCCCATTTCCACATGGGAATTTCTGGTTGTTGGAGGAGACCAGATAGCTTTTGATATTCAAATTTGACCGTCGTGCAAGTCAGACACTTACTCACATAGGTGGCAATATCGGCCTTCATCTTTGGCCACCAATACAGCACCTTTAGATCATGGTACATCTTGTCGGAACCTGGATGGATAGAGTAACGAGATTTATGAGCCTTATCCATAACTAGTTCCCTTAGGTTTCCGAATACTGGAACCCATATTCGCTCGGCGAAGTAGCGAATACCGTTAGATTTGACCCCGAGTTGTGCTTCCATACCGCGTGTACCTTCCAGCGGTAGGTTTTCCTCTTTCAGGGCTTCGAGTTGAGCACTGCGGATTTTGTCGGGTAATCCGGGGTGAATAGTAAGCTGTAATGCTCGAACTCGTTTGGGTTTCGTTTCCTTTCGACTTAGGGCATCAGCTACAACATTAGCTTTACCCGGGTGGTACCGAATCACACAGTCATAATCATTTAAGAGTTCGACCCAACGATGTTGTCGCATGTTCAACTCTTTCTGCTCGAAGATGTGCTAAAGACTCTTGTGATCGGTGTAGATAGTGCGCTTGGTACCGTACAAGTAATGTGTCCATATCTTAAGTGCGAAAACTATAGCTCCCAACTCTAAGTAATGAGTGGAGTAGTTTTTCTCGTGAACCTTTAGTTGACGCGAAGCATACGCGATCACCTTTTCTCGTTGCATTAACACAAAACCTAGACCTTGAATAGGTGCACTGCAAAGTTTCTGTTTAAGATGTTGGAATGCTGACTCTTGGTTATCGCCCCAGTTATAGGCTTTACCCTTTTGAGTTAAGGCAGTGAGAGGTTGTGCAATTTTTGAGAATCCCTCAATGAATCAACGGTAATAACCAGCCAATCCCAAAAATTGTCGCACCTCAGTCGGAGTCGTCGGTGCTGCCCAATTCTTGATGGCTTCTATCTTTGATGGGTCGACATGTATTCCTTTCTCGTTAACCACATGTCCTAAGAATTGAACCTCCCGGATCCAAAATTCACATTTGGAAAACTTAGCATATAGTTGCTCCTTTTTAAGTAATTCCAAAATTAGGCGTAGATGTTCCTCATGTTCCTCCTTGTTCATGGAATAAATGAGAATGTCATCGATGAAAACGATGACGAATTGATCAAGGTAAGGCTTACACACGCGGTTCATGAGGTCCATGAATACCGCAGGTGCGTTGGTTAATCAGAAAGGCGTGACCATAAATTCATAGTGGCCATACCTTGTCCTGAAAGCAGTCTTAGAGATATCTTCATCTCGGACTCTCAATTGATGGTAGCCGGACCTGAGATCTATCTTGGAATAGAAACTTGATCCTTGGAGTTGATCAAATAGGTCATCTATACGAGGCAAAGGATAATGATTCTTGATTGTAACTTTATTCAGTTCACGGTAGTCAATACACATACGAAAAGTTCCGTCCTTCTTCTTGACGAACAGGACTGGAGCTCCCCATGGCGATGAGCTAGGTCAGAAGAAACCTTTATCCAACAATTCTTGTAACTGAGTAGATAGCTCTTGCAATTCACTAGGTGCCAGTCTGTAAGGTGCCCGAGCAATCGGTGCCGCTCCGGGTGCTAGATCGATTTGAAATTCCACTTGACGGTGTGGTGGCAGACCAGGAAGATCCTCGGGAAATACTTCTAAAAATTCACAAACGACGGGAATATCATCAATCTTTTTCTCTTCTGATGACTGCTCAACAACGAGAGCCAAAATAGTCGTATGTCCCTTTCAAAGGCATTTCTGTGCTTTCATAAAATATATGATGCCCATGACTGCACCAACTTTTTCGCCCTGAACGGTAAGGGTTTCTCCACTTGGGAGAGGAATACGAACAATTTTCTCATGACAGATAATTTCAGCTTGGTTTTTAGATAACCAATCCATGCCGACAATTACATCAAAACTACCAAGTGTGACCGGCATCAGGTCGATATCAAGTATATGTCTAGCTAGCTCAAGCTTACATCCCTTAAGAATGTGAGTTGCTTCAACTATTTGGCCATAAGCTATCTCTATTATATACTTATCTTCTAACAGAGTTGGAGTTTCTTTTATCATATCACTAAGTTTCTTAGATATAAAACTTCTATCAGCACCAGTGTCAAAAAGGACAGAAGCAAAGTAATTATTTAAGAGAAACTTACCGGTGACCACATTATGATCATAACGAGCTTCTCCAGATCCTAGCATGAAGGCTCGTCCCTTTGCGCCATTTCCTCCACCATTGCCATTGTTACCACCATTGCCATTGTTATTTTGGTTAGGGTTGTGGTTTCCATTACCCCCTTTCTTCAATTGAGGACAATTCTTTCGGATATGTCCCTCCTTTCCACACTCAAAACAACCCTTTGTAAATCTAGGCTGTTGAAAAGGCTGCTTGGCTTGTAATTCACCCCTACAATCTTTGGCAGCATGACCTATTTTACCACACCGCTGACAACGGTTGCAAAACCCGAAGTGATTGAAGTTGCACTTGTTACACTTAGGAGATTTTCCCATGTAACCACCATGATTTTGACATGAAGAGGTCGACTGGTTGAAGGTCTTAGCAGGCTCAAACCTACGATGCTGCTGCGGTTGATTAAGCTGGGGTTGGTTGAATTGGTGTCCTTTGGAATTGGAGTTGGAGTGGTTATTGGAGTGGTGGTCAAACTTGCGTTTATGATTATCGGTGGATTTAGAGACCGAACCTCTCGAAGGTAGAGTCCCTTGAGTCACCGTCTGATCGGTTTACTTATGGGCAAGTCGGATAGTCTGCTGGATAGTGGTAGGGTTGGATGAAATAACCATGCTTTGTATTTGAGGTACTAGACCTCCAATATATAGTTCAATTCTCTTGTACTATGGGGTCACCATATGCGGGCACATAGTAGCAAGTTCATGTGAACGTGTGGTATAAAGTTCAATTTCAGAACCCTCCATCTTTAGGTTCCAGAACTCTCCCTCTAACTTCTGAATTTCATCGCAAGGACAGTACTCCTCCTTCATCATTGACTTAAACTCCTCCCACGGGAGTCCATTTGCCATGGCCAGACCCAACATCTGGACATGGGTGTTCCACCACGTGAGAGCCGGGCCCTCCAAAGTTCCAGCGGCGAACTTGACCTGATTAGCCACTGAGCAGTTGCACATGGCAATCACTGATTCTACTTTCTCGAACCAACGAAGTAGTCCGACAGCTCCTTCAGCTCCACTAAAGGCGTGGGGCTTACAATCCATGAATGCCTTGAAGGTGCAGGCTGGTTGCAGGTTTTGCGGGCCTGGAGTCAGAAACAATATAGGATTGGGATTATAGAGTTTAGGACATGCTTTTTAAGAGATGAATTTACATCAATAGTCAATAGCTAAAGCATTTACCTGCAGCATTCTGTGCTGCTAGAGCCTCTGCCACACTATCATTTATTAGTGCTGCTAGCTCCGCTGCCGTCATGTTAATGGTACCTTGGCCACCAGCACGACCTCCACTTCCTCTTCCTGACATGATTCTTCACATTCACAAATACAAAACAATGAGAAATATATCGTATATTAAACATTATTTATGTACGAGTAAAGAAATACAACATCTAATATTTTGAAAATTAAATAAATTGTAAGGCTACAAAATAAATAACTCAAACATTAAACTTCTCATGCTTTTATTGAATGGGAACAACCTTACACATCTAGGTTTGAAAAGAGAAATGGCATAAGAAAAACATGCATGAAAAGGGAAAATAGTATAGGAAGATCATCAAACATCTTCGTCATCCGAAGAAACATATGATTGTGCATCATCGATCTCCACTGGTTCCTCCTCAGGTGGCTCCTCCTCCAAGGGCTCATCCTCAAAGGGCTCCTCCTCGAAGGGCTCTTCCTCGAAGGGCTCTTCCTTGCCGTCAGAAAGTGGAATCTCCTCAGGAAATAGGGCTGCTTGCAGTTGGGCTTCCAAGTGAGTCACCCTCTCTTGAAGACCTTCGGCAGTATGGTTTGCTACATGTAGCTGAGCTTCCAGGGTAGCCACTCTCTCCAGAACCCCTTCCATATCATCGTCCGAGGTGTCCACCCTCGTCTCCAAATGTGTAACCCGATCCACCAAGAGGTTATGGACTTGATCCGTTACTGCTAGTTCAGTAGTCAAAAGCTCAATCCCTACCTTATTCTCCTCTAATTGGGACTCTCTCTTCAGAATGTCAGGTATCTCATCAGTAGCATCTTTCACAATACTCAACTCCATAGACATGTAAAATACAAAGGCTGCAAAAGCTTGTTCCATAGTGCATGGCAAGCTAGGTAAGGTAGATGATGAGGAAGCAGAACCAAAGTAAGGTGATGGGACATTTCCCATTTCGATCCATCTTTGGATCATTTGTGGGTATGTGTTCCAATTACGAGCAGGATTCATTGCTTGCGCGCTGCTCGTTTCCCCATGATTGACTGAATAGGCACTAGAAATAGTCCGGCGCCTTTTGGGCTCCGGGGATGATAGGATAGGTGCCTTATGTCCTGGTGCCTTAAGGCGATGGAGGTGGAGTTGACGACATGTTCCTGTAACAATATATATAAGTGCCAAACATCCAAATGACATGTAACTAATGTGTGAGGCTATAGTCTAGTATGCAATCCTAGTTCTCTATAACCAATGTCTCTTATACCAATCTTTCACACCCCCAAATTTCAACTAACGGAGTTATACCGTTTGGGAAGTGACGAACCAGGATCTCAGACATTAATTACTTTGAACGACTCTATATGGGGCTCAAATGAAAATATCATAATAAACAGAGTTCAAATGCGGAAGCGTAAAGAAAAGAAAATGCCCAAAACACAAGCGCCCAAACCAAACGTCCAAAAGTCCAAACGTCCAACCAAGCCAAGTACAATACAAAATTATCCAAACAAACATAAATAAGCAACAATCAAAATAGATGAATCTCATGCATGCCCTAATGTGCACCTGTGCCTTATCTTAGCGACCTGAGAAAACATGTAAGAAAATATGTCAACACGAGTTTGGTGAGTTCACAGGTTTCAATATATAAATAAGCGTTTACCAGATTTATGATCATTCAATATGTATCTATAGGTAGCTAACCTATGTTCATGTTTAACTCAAGCGCTTGCAACCGAAGCTGACTGTTTGTTTATTGCCTCCTGTCAGGTCTATCAACACTGGCGGTGTGAGTAGGCTAACATTTCACCCGTTCGATCTCAAATCGAGTTAGCGTGACTAACGCTGGTGGGATTTGTCAAACCCAGTAGTACAACTAAAAATTACCTCGCTAAGATCCATATTAACGGTCCGATATAAGATGAGGACTTTCTGTGAGAGCGTGTTACGCTTAGCTTTAACATCGATATCATATGAATTACAAAATCTCAAAATCGTTTAATCATGTTTTCTCCCCCAAGTTAAAACAGTAAAAAGGGGTCATGAAAACTCACCCGCGTTGTGTTGTAGATAGTATCACACAAAGGATAAGTTGGAACCACGTGTGTAAGTCTTAAAAGACTTATGAATGCCCTAAAATTATAAACACATAAATTAGGGATAAAAATGGAAATTGTGACATCGACACGGAATGAGGAACGTCCTAAAGAAACGCTCTAATATTCAAGAGTGGACGAAAGTGTCCACGGAGTTAGGAATTACTTTACGCGACGAATGACACAATTAATAATAAATATAACCGGGTGTTTTGTCATTCACAAAAATTAAGAAAATAATAATATATCTTTACGAGTAAATAATATAACTAATTATATTATTATTTAGTCTCAATCGATACACGATGTTATAAAATGATTCGAAGTAATATAAATATGTATATTATTTAATATTACGAGTCACGGTTTGAAAATAATATAAACATATTATTTTATACGAAATTACGGTTTGAAAATAATATAAACATATTATGTTTAGTTGATAATAACAATAATATTTTATTTATAAAAGTGGGAATAAAAATATGTTAATAATTCAAACCCGAGCCTATGGGTTGTTTTCCGGGCTAAAACATATTTATATAATAATATAATATTATAGAGTTTGATTTTTGTTAATTAAATATAACAGAAAAATGCTCAAAAAATAGTTGTGGGAGCCCGGTCTCGAACCCGGGTCTCTCCCACACACGCACACTGACCCAACCAGTCTCGCCCGCTAGGGTATCGCGTACAAACCAGGTTCTGTTTGGTTTTATCAATCAAACCCAGTGTGTTCTTCCCCCTTATTACAATCCGAGAGAACCCAGTGTTAATTCTCTCGAATCTGATATTGATCGATCAAATTGGTTTAGGGATTTTGTTAATCGGGTCCATACGCGTTTATGTGTGTGTTTGATTGAAAAACTAATGAGTTTAAGATCGATAAATCTCAGGTTCAAAGTCCGAAAACCCTTAACTCTGATCTTGAATCGATTTGATCGATCCTGATATTGAAATGTTTTAGATTCATAGGGCTATTACTAAACAAAAGGTTGCGAAACTGATCATATATTTTAATTGGATTAAAAACGTGTTTAGGTTAGCATTCGATCGACCAAGAAGTTCATGAACCCTAGGTTCTGGATTTATAAAAATTCGATGATCCGGGGCTGAATTAGCATAGGGCTTTTATCAGACGAAGGATTGCGAAACTAACCATACCATTTAATTTGATTGAATTCGTGTCTAAGATCAAAAACCCTAAATTGTTTATGAACAACCCTAAGTTACCGATCTTGAACAATTCGATGTTATAGGACCCAATTAGCATAGGGCTTTCAATGAGTGCATGATTTTGAAGCTACCCATATGAAGTAATTGGATTGACATTGTGTTTATAGCAGGGTTCGATTAAACTGTATTCGGATGAACCCTAGATTTTGGATTGATCGAATTGGATGGTATAAGTCCCAATTGTGATAGGGCTTTCCATCAGAGGATTAACACAAAGCTAAAGGTTCAAGAATTTACCACAACAAGTGTCGGATTGATGGAGATTGGCTAGAACAGTTGTCGACGATAACTGGGTTGATCTCCGACGGCTTTTACAGTGATTCCGACTCGTCCGGTGTGTGCAATTACTCTAATGATGATCGAATGAAGTGCGCAGAGTGCTAGGTTGTGAGATTATCACACGAATTCGTCGAAGTTGACTGTCTACCATGAACGTGTCGACGGTTATGACTTGAATTAGCATTATTAGGTTTAATTCGACTTAATGTCGATGATTAGGGGTTTAAAGACGATCATTAATGTTGTTAATGTCCAATTCGGTTATTAATTTGGACGAATTTCAGTTATCACTCGCGAATTTGGATCAAAGAACGCACGGTTTGACTTTTGAAAGTCAACGAAATCAAAATTAGCTTAATTACAGAACTAGTCAATGAGGTTTCATGTTCTTGAGTTTAGACAATGGTAGAATTGGTCCCTCAAGTTTGGATGGAGTTAGAACTTGGTTAGTTTGACTTCCAAAGTCAACAGAATTAGGATTTTGACTTTCTAAAAGTCAACATGATAGTTTAGGGATATTACTTAACTAGTCCCTGGAGTTTAAGTTTGGATTATTGACAGAATTAGTCCCTGATGTTTGAGTTAAGTTAATTTAGTTAACTTTAACTGGATTTTGTTAACGAAGTTAACTGGAAAAGTTCGGATTGTCACATTCATTGTTTCAAGTAAATTGTTTATGTTACTTTTGGTTTGAGTTTTATTTTTATTTTATTTTTACTAACCATTTCCAAAGGTCTTTGAAATCAAATTTTTATGCTCTCGGATGGCTCCATGTTATCGGCTTACCAAGTCATGTAGGACCCTTCCCACACCGTGTACTTGAAAAGCTTTAAAAAAGGGGCTCATAAACTCATGAGACGAGTACCTAGTTCTCGACCTGTATTTTACTCAAAATAGAGCCTCTTATTTGTGTGCAATGCTCTTTCTTCTCAAGATTTGTGATCAAGTGGTACTTTCTACACTATGGTAAGTGTTTAACTTAATCTGAAATGTGATCTTTGTGCTTGATCGGTAAGAGATTCTTTTCGTAACCCCCATATAGACCTGATTTGTTCAATTGAGATGTGTTTGTACCGATAAAAGTTGAAATTGTTGGTTGGGGTTGATTCGGAATCACATGACGAGTGCCATGGTATGCTCATCATATCACAAAATCTTTTTTGATGATCGAATATGACATTTTTGGATGTTTTAGGTATTGTGGGAATTTACCGAGAACGTTTCATTTTCCCGTGAACTTTTCAAAAGGGCCGTAAACTGTCAATTTTCCGTGAAATTTTATTATGGCCGAATACTAGTGAATAGCCCGTGAACTATTCGTTGCTTGTGACCCGAATACTTGTTTGGACTCATCATTAATTAAATATCTTAATATATTCTAACTTGTCTAGTTTTATGCAGATATGGCTGCTGAGTTAAAATTTGTGCCTGAACACAATGTTCCTGCTTATTTGATGGACCCACCAGAGGGTTGTGAAGAATTTAAATCCATGATTGTCGGTCTCAATACATCACCGATAAATTATGCCATCAATCCAATAATTTGGGCATACTTCGTTAGGGAATTTTGGGCATGTGCTTCAATTCATCATAATGCTAAGGGAGAGGAATTTATTCAAGGAACTGTGTAGAAGAAAAGTGTGAGAATATCATAGTCAATTCTGAGAGACGTGCTGGGATTTGGTGACCTACCTGAATATCCAACTAAGTTTGACAGAGGTGTGATAACTCCCTTCCTCCCAAGACTCAGTTATTAAAGAGAATACCCTCCTTTGATCAAGAAGCTACTACATACTTACTGGAGATACTTGGCACATGTTCTCATGGTGTGCCTGACCAGGAGAAAAAGAGGTTTTGATGAGCTCAACGCTACGGTTTCTTCAGCATTAGTAGCTCTAATTGCTAAATGGAATTATAACTTCTCAAAGATGGTTAGAATGAGTTTAAGAGCAATCCGAAGGGAGCAAAGAAGGAGATCTATCTCATGTTTCCAAGGTTTCTTCAAATGGTAATTAACAAGAATCATACTGATCTGGTTCCAACCCTAGAGACTCTTGATCACAAGGTCATGGGACCATCTATCTTTACATACATGAAGGTGAACAAGAAGGGAAAAAATGTGTTCAGAGGACTACATCCTTTGGAAACGTTCGGTCCTTTCTCTGAAACTGAGATAGAAGAAGGAGAAGAAGAAGAAATAGCAGGTGGTAATGCTATAATTGATGAAGAACACAATGTACAACCCCAATGAAACACCTTACTTATTTCTTATTTTATCAGAGTATTATATTGCGGAAAACGGCCACAGTTTAACAAAAACCTTGTCATTAAATGACCAAGGTAAAATTTTCATTTATAAATATTGTTTTACACGTACAATATTCTATTACAATAGTCTAGGGATTCTTCATTTCCATTCGGCCTTATCCACAGGAATCTCTATTCCACGTGCTTTTTTCCTGCAGTGTTTGGAAAACGTTTTTGAATTAGATTTCGCTAAGAAAGTACACTGCATCGTTCATTTTATTATGAACCCTTTAGGTTCTTATTATTGTTCAAGTTTCCTAGGCTCTCGGCGCCCCCGTGACCATCTCCGGACGTACCTCCGGTCACGTTATTCGTATATTTTATGGGTGTGCTAACCCCCACGCAACCATCTTCGGACGTACCTATGGTCCGAGTTTTCATTTCATTTATGGGTGTGCTAACCCCCTCTCGACCATCTTCGGACGTACCTCCGGTCAGAGTATTGGCAAGGTCCTTATACTCGTCAGTATTGACCCCCTGCATTTGTCACGAAGACTCATTCTTAGCCATGTAGGTTTTTATCTTTAGTTTTCTTTTTTGTTTATTGAGATCCACCTTACAGGCCGGGTATCTCATTTCATTTGGGATCTTGAGTATCTTAGACTCACAGCCTCCCAAATGTATCAAGCATTTATTTTCATTTCACGTACATGCTTTATTTATTTTCCAACCAGTCCTCACCTTAAAACTTCGTAATGGTTTCTCCAATATGCATTAAAAGGGTTTATATATAGGAAGTACTAGCGGTAGGGGTGTTCAAACAAATCCGAATCCGAAACCGAACCCGAAGTATCTGAAAATCCGAATCCGAATTATCCGAAATTCGGATATCCGAATTTTCGGATTCGGATTCGGATTCGGATAGTGATTTTCGGATATTTCGGATAGTTCGGATATCCGAATATCCGAAATATTATATTTATATATTTTTTTTAATTGTTTTTATTATTTAAAAATAAGAAAATTTGAATCAAAACCCGATATATTATATTTATATATTTTTATATGTATATTTTCTAATGTTTTTTAAGGTTTTTAATTGTTTTTGTAATTTAAAAATGTAAGGCCCCCTTCCCGAAAGGCCTCACTTATTGGATTTACTCATCAACACATAGAACTTAATCATAAGACATTCATTAACACAGCGGAAACGATTTAAAACTTCAACATGCGCAGCGGAAATACATAACATGTCTAAACATAACTTGTCAACATACAAACTGAAACTTGTCTGAATCAACTAAACAATAACATAGACAGGATGCCAGACTCTGGTCTTCGGGTAACTCTTCTCGCCAAGCCAAGCATCCACTTCCATCTACTGCCACCTACACTTAACTGATGTGCATACTAAAAATCAGCAACGCTGAGTGAGTTCTAACGTTTACTTTAAATCAATTTTACAAAAGATTTACTAAAACACATATACTGCCAATAAGGCTAAACTTAACACACTTTACTTTTCAAACATATATACTGCCATTAAGGCTAAACTTAACACACTTTACTTTTCAAACATATATACTGCCATTAAGGCTAAACTTAACACACTTTACTTTTCAAACAGTTTAAAACGTATAATAAACCGTCAATTCCTCTTTACTGTACTGCCCTCATGGCTTACATCCATGAACCGACAAGTACCTGGTCAATGCCCCCATGATCAACGACCATGAACCGACAATACCGCTTATCCGTCAATTCCTTGTCACTACTGTACCGCCCCCATGGATTCATCCATGAACCGACGAGTACCTGGTCAATGCCCCCATGGCTCACTATCCATGAACCGACAATACCCTGGTCAATGCCCCCATGGCTCACTATCCATGAACCGACAATACCGCTTAACAGGGAGGTTGCGTGGACCTCCCGAGCAACCGCCGTCACTCATCCCAATTGTACAACTGTTAACGAACCACAAAGGTTCTTACTAATGGGTGGAACCCATATCTGACATCTTGTACAAGTAACATCTGTCCCAAGGACCTTTACAAACTGGTACTCATTCCCGAAGGAAAGCTGTTCACTTTACTTTTCATAAATCTTTCTGTAAATCTTGTTCATAACTTAACTTATATCATGCCTTTGTTTATGTATATAACAATATAGTAAACGCTTGCCAAATGATATATCTTTGCTTTTACTGAAACATAGCTTATCATAAAATACATCTTTCTTTCTGAAACATAGCTTATCATAAAATACATCTTACTTTCTGAAACATAGCTTATCATATATATCATGCCTTTGTTTATGTATATGAAAATATAGTAAACGCTTGTCAAATGATATATCTTACTTTACTGAAAACATACTAGCACATATATCATGCCTTTGTTTATGTATATAAAAATATAGTAAACGCTTGCAAAATGATATAACTTACTTTACTGAAACATACTTTTGCCTCTTTTAAACCTTTCACTAAAACATAGCTTTTCTCCTCAGTTTATAATATATAAAATATAATAAACACTTTACACTAAGTATGCACACCACCCCTAAAGAAGGCAAAAAGGGGATTAGAACTCACCTGGTATCTTAGCGGGGATGTCCTACTGGAATCTCACACAATCTGAACAATCATAACAATTCGTCACATATCAGACTCATCGAAACTACCTAGTTTCGATACCGGTAGACCTATCGAAACTCCCTAGTTTCGATACATGCAACCCTATCGAAACTTCCTAGTTTCGGTACATGCTGACCACTCGAAACTACCTAGTTTCGATACACGTTGACCTATCGAAACTACCTAGTTTCGATACTCGTTGACCTATCGAAACTACCTAGTTTCGATACACGTCCCTGACTCGAAACTACTTAGTTTCGATGCTTGCCCCTGACTCGAAACTACTTAGTTTCGATACCCTTCAGCTCAGTCATCTTCCCCACAAAACCCTAACTTTGCATGCAGATCCGACCTCGTCAAGATCCAAACTTTTTACGTTGAAAACTTGTGTTTTCTAACCGAGAGTCTAGATCTATACTTTGTTTTCCATTTTTAAACGTAAAAATCTAACATTTACCCGATTTTATTTCAACACCCAACTCATACCAAAAACTCAGATCTGGAACAAATGGTTACCTGAAATCGCTTCCCTTTCGGTGATAAACACTCACGAGACTCTTGCTGATGCTCCTTGAAGCTTACTCCGAAAACCGGGACTTTCTCTCTCTAGGCTCTCTCTCGCTTTCTCTCTCTAGAATTCCGAAAATGGTGTTGCAAATGAGGGTTGTGGCTGGTCTTGAGACTTATAAGGGTCCAAACCCTTGCCCTTTTTCGGCCCATACACTCCGGCCCAAGCCCTCTACCCCCTTTTTTATTAAGTTTTAATTTCTCGTGAATTCTTTCGCACTCTAAAACTCGGGATGTTACAAGTCTACCCTCCTTACAACAGGTTTCGTCCTCGAAACCTGCCATAAGCTATACTGATAGCTAATCACAGAATGGGTGGCATGAACCGTAGCTATGCAAGGCAGCTTGGTCATGAAGGCCATTGTGATTAACTATCACGGGGCCTATCCTGGGGCGATCTCAAATTCTAAGGCATCTAAACTAATGGGGCTAGCTAATCATTTGAGGAAATCAATAATATATAAAAGTTTGCAACGTACCTTACTGAGTCATCTGGTAGACCCTCGCCTGGGCTTTGTTCATGTAGGGTTCTTTCGCTGCACCTTTTCCTTTTCCGAATCCCCCAGCTTCCGGTTCCTTGGGCTTTCTACATTCCCGGCTGAAATGTCCCTGCTCTCCACAGTTGTGGCATCTAGGCTTTTCTGGACAGTCGCGTGACTGGTGTCCGAACTTGCCACACCTAAAGCATCCTACCTGTCCAGCTTTACATTCTCCTCCATGTTTCTTCCCGCACTTGCCACATAGGCCCTCAGCTTCTACCCTTGCTCTTCTCTCACCAGGACCTTGGAGATCCTCACCAGTTCGCTTGACTGCTTGCTTCTTGGGAAACTCAGGGATAACTTCAGTAGAAGCGATGTCATCATACACGACGCCGCTTAGAACAACCACCGACTCAAAAGTACTCGGTGTGTTGGCTTTGACAAAAGTACGGATCTTCGGAGGTAACCCTTGAACATAATAATGAATCCTCCTCTCTTCAGTTGTCACAAGATGAGGCACCAGACGTGCCAATTCATTATACTTAGAAGTGTATTGCCGGTGAGTCATAAGTCCAGCTTGCAGAGTCAAGAATTCCCTTTCCACCTTGTGGACCTCGTTCTTAGGACAAAACTTCTCAGTTACCAATGCCTTCAGATCATTCCATCTCATTAGCTCGACCGCTTGGTCGCCCTTAGCCTGTTTCACAGTTTCCCACCAGTGTGCTGCTTCCCCTTTTAACGACTTTGCAGCGAACATAACTGTTTGTTCCGGTCGACATTCACTAAGGCGAATGGTCGACTCCATACCGTTAATCCAGTCTAAAGTATCAGCTGCTTCTTTCTCCCCAGTAAGTACAGGCGGATCACAACCTCGAAATGCTTTGTAATCACAGCCGCGAGCAGGCGGTGCAACGTTCTCTACCGAATTTGGTCCTCCCATAGCTGGAAACACCACAGGCCCTTCAGTGACTGGGGTTGTGTTAGGGTCCTCCTTGGCTTTCCTCAAGGCTTCGTCTAGTATGGCCGGTAAGGTTTCCTTTAGCAGTCGGGTAAATTCACGGCCAAGAGCTGCTTGCACGACCGGCTCGAACTCGAATGTCTGATCATCTCCTGCCGCATGCTCAACATTGTGTTGACTGACTACCGTATTGGTATGGGTAGTGTGAACACTCCCCTCAATCTCCTGGTTTGTACTAGCTCCACCGCGGTGGCCTGTACGCCCACCACGTCTTCCTCCTCCACCTCCTCTAGTTCCTCTACGTCTAGCCATCTCTAACTGGAAGATAGAAAACAAAGGAATTTAATTTCATCATGCTAGGGAATATGTAGAACACAATAAGTAAGGTAAGATGTTAATATACACTGGCCATCTGCAATTAACCATTACATCACTTTTCGTTTTCCATTTATTCGCTTTCATGATTCCACTAAAGCCTCTATTCTTATCTTGACACTCTAAAAGGAAAAAAAAAACTTTACTTACTTGACACCTCTGATGCCTTGGCTTGAGTTACCCGTTACTGGCATCCGCTACTTGTCCCATTCTCAGTTTAAGTCTGGACATCGGGGATGTCCAAATCTCTCAAACTATGGCTCTGATACCAACTTGTAAGGCCCCCTTCCCGAAAGGCCTCACTTATTGGATTTACTCATCAACACATAGAACTTAATCATAAGACATTCATTAACACAGCGGAAACGATTTAAAACTTCAACATGCGCAGCGGAAATACATAACATGTCTAAACATAACTTGTCAACATACAAACTGAAACTTGTCTGAATCAACTAAACAATAACATAGACAGGATGCCAGACTCTGGTCTTCGGGTAACTCTTCTCGCCAAGCCAAGCATCCACTTCCATCTACTGCCACCTACACTTAACTGATGTGCATACTAAAAATCAGCAACGCTGAGTGAGTTCTAACGTTTACTTTAAATCAATTTTACAAAAGATTTACTAAAACACATATACTGCCAATAAGGCTAAACTTAACACACTTTACTTTTCAAACATATATACTGCCATTAAGGCTAAACTTAACACACTTTACTTTTCAAACATATATACTGCCATTAAGGCTAAACTTAACACACTTTACTTTTCAAACAGTTTAAAACGTATAATAAACCGTCAATTCCTCTTTACTGTACTGCCCTCATGGCTTACATCCATGAACCGACAAGTACCTGGTCAATGCCCCCATGATCAACGACCATGAACCGACAATACCGCTTATCCGTCAATTCCTTGTCACTACTGTACCGCCCCCATGGATTCATCCATGAACCGACGAGTACCTGGTCAATGCCCCCATGGCTCACTATCCATGAACCGACAATACCCTGGTCAATGCCCCCATGGCTCACTATCCATGAACCGACAATACCGCTTAACAGGGAGGTTGCGTGGACCTCCCGAGCAACCGCCGTCACTCATCCCAATTGTACAACTGTTAACGAACCACAAAGGTTCTTACTAATGGGTGGAACCCATATCTGACATCTTGTACAAGTAACATCTGTCCCAAGGACCTTTACAAACTGGTACTCATTCCCGAAGGAAAGCTGTTCACTTTACTTTTCATAAATCTTTCTGTAAATCTTGTTCATAACTTAACTTATATCATGCCTTTGTTTATGTATATAACAATATAGTAAACGCTTGCCAAATGATATATCTTTGCTTTTACTGAAACATAGCTTATCATAAAATACATCTTTCTTTCTGAAACATAGCTTATCATAAAATACATCTTACTTTCTGAAACATAGCTTATCATATATATCATGCCTTTGTTTATGTATATGAAAATATAGTAAACGCTTGTCAAATGATATATCTTACTTTACTGAAAACATACTAGCACATATATCATGCCTTTGTTTATGTATATAAAAATATAGTAAACGCTTGCAAAATGATATAACTTACTTTACTGAAACATACTTTTGCCTCTTTTAAACCTTTCACTAAAACATAGCTTTTCTCCTCAGTTTATAATATATAAAATATAATAAACACTTTACACTAAGTATGCACACCACCCCTAAAGAAGGCAAAAAGGGGATTAGAACTCACCTGGTATCTTAGCGGGGATGTCCTACTGGAATCTCACATAATCTGAACAATCATAACAATTCGTCACATATCAGACTCATCGAAACTACCTAGTTTCGATACCGGTAGACCTATCGAAACTCCCTAGTTTCGATACATGCAACCCTATCGAAACTTCCTAGTTTCGGTACATGCTGACCACTCGAAACTACCTAGTTTCGATACACGTTGACCTATCGAAACTACCTAGTTTCGATACTCGTTGACCTATCGAAACTACCTAGTTTCGATACACGTCCCTGACTCGAAACTACTTAGTTTCGATGCTTGCCCCTGACTCGAAACTACTTAGTTTCGATACCCTTCAGCTCAGTCATCTTCCCCACAAAACCCTAACTTTGCATGCAGATCCGACCTCGTCAAGATCCAAACTTTTTACGTTGAAAACTTGTGTTTTCTAACCGAGAGTCTAGATCTATACTTTGTTTTCCATTTTTAAACGTAAAAATCTAACATTTACCCGATTTTATTTCAACACCCAACTCATACCAAAAACTCAGATCTGGAACAAATGGTTACCTGAAATCGCTTCCCTTTCGGTGATAAACACTCACGAGACTCTTGCTGATGCTCCTTGAAGCTTACTCCGAAAACCGGGACTTTCTCTCTCTAGGCTCTCTCTCGCTTTCTCTCTCTAGAATTCCGAAAATGGTGTTGCAAATGAGGGTTGTGGCTGGTCTTGAGACTTATAAGGGTCCAAACCCTTGCCCTTTTTCGGCCCATACACTCCGGCCCAAGCCCTCTACCCCCTTTTTTATTAAGTTTTAATTTCTCGTGAATTCTTTCGCACTCTAAAACTCGGGATGTTACAAAAAATATTATTTTTATATATTTTTTTATTTTTTTTATATTTTCGGATAGTGAAATCCACTATCCGAAAATTTCGGATATCCGAAATTCGGATATCCGAATTTTCGGATATCCGACTTTCAACACCCCTAACTAGCGGCGTATCCACCACCCTTTTAACACTTCGTGAGTACTCCATTATTCCATTTTAGGGCTTAGACTCGTTCCATCATACTCATTCATATTTGCACGTATTATCATGCATTCACGTATTCATATTCATCATGCATTCACATATTCATGCATTCATACATTCAACTTTATCACTTATTTATACTTGTCATATATTAAAACTGGGTTGATTATCCTTCCAAAGTAGTACCTCCAACAGAGATGTTCCCAGGAAGAGTGACGGGTCTAGGAGAGATTTGTCAGATAACTACATACCGGTTGGAAGTTCTCCGGTACGTTTACTATATTCTTATTACTATCTTTTAGTCTATACCCCTAAGCATTCATAATGGTTTCACTACGAAGTATCAAAGAGGTTTATATATAGGAAGTACCAGCGGCGTATCCACCACCCCTTGGATACATTGTGGCTACTCCATTATTTCCGTTTAGTGTGTAGACTAACCCTTCATTACCCCGTACCCTCATCATAGCACATCACATATATCATTTAGTCACATAATTCACATAATTATGTCTAGGGTACGGGTCCAGTGTACTTACATTATTTTTGGATAGTTCCCTAAGTTCGTTCCTTGCTAAAACGTCTCTCCGTTCCTCGCTCGTAACTTTAACGCCCACACTCGTAACTACCATGCTTGTAACCGTCGTATTATCTCCTCGGTAATCGTGTTTATGTGTGTGAAAGGTGGTGGTGATGTTGTGCTGTTTCTATTTTGAACGGAAAATGAATCTATTTATAGGGCTGAAGTGCCACCCGTAGCGGACCGTTAAGATGGGTGGTAGCGGTCCGCAACCGCCCACTAGCCAGCTGTCCTACGTGTTACCCAAGTAGCGGACTATTAGGGGCTTGGCTAGTGGTCCACTACCCAGATTGCGGCGAGGCGGACCGTTACAGACTGTAGGATCATGAAAGTACAAGATGGTTCTGTTCTTAGTTGAAATTGGCGGAAACAATACCAACTACACAAGTATAATCGAGCAAACAGAAAGAATACTTATAAGAACACTGTTGTATTAATCTTTTACAAATAAACGATTACAAATGAAAAACTTAATCAAAAAGCACGCATACAATGAAGTGTTTACACTGTATTTATACTCACTTAGAATCAAGACAGACCCTTGATTCTAAGGATCAGATCTAACATAGACCGTTGATCTTTTGTATAAAGCTAACTATTACAAGTTTAGTCTAAACTACCTAACTTTATTGAAGCGTCTTCTTTAGGCATTATTACTTGCATGCATGGAGAAGAGCATTGTTGTCCGTCATTGGTTGCACCATTAAGGTTACTTCTGCTTTGAGTGTGTCAGTTGCTTTTACAGAAAGTTGTCAGTGACGCTTGGCATGGATAGTCAGCTGCAACAATTTATCTTCAAGGCACAGGGTTGTCAGCAGCAAGGATGATGATTAGCAGCAAGATGTGACCATCCAAAGCTGCTGATGATTTGCCTATCAGCAGCATCAAGTGTTGATGCTGCTGAGAAGCCTATCTGCAACAACTTTGGTCTTCAGCAGATAAGGCTATCCGCAGCAGATTTGTTCTTCAGCAGAAGAACAAGTATCCGCTGCAGATATGCTTGTCCGCAACAGTTTATTGGTCAGCAGCAAACTCTGAGATCAACAGCATTTGTACTTAGAGAATTTTGTAGTCATCGGTCTTTATTTCTACACAGACCTTGTAGCGGTCCGCCATAGGGCCGAGTCAGTAAAACACGCGTCCTACACGTGTCATCCCTCATGATTGCCTTCCCTGCTACGTAGCGGACAACCAAAGGCTTGGTAGCGGTCCGCTACCGCCTAAATTCTCGAATTCTAATTATTTTTAAGCCCTTAACTTTGGGAAATTACATATTGACCCCTGGACTTTATATTCCATTGAAAAATTAGGGTGTTATAACTCTCCCCCTTTAACCTTGAAATAATTGAGTAAAATTATTCCTCATTTCGTCCTCACTTTCCCATGTCATTTCAGATCCTTTTTTGTGCCTCCATTGCACCAATACTTGCTTAATTGTTTTATGACGTAACTGCTTTTCCTTTGTATCTAGAATCTTGACAGGTCCGTCCACATAAGTTAACTTTTCATCAACCTCTATCTCTTCTAAAGGAACATGTGCAGTCTCGTCTGCCAAACATTTCGTTAAACAAGATACATAGAATGTATTGTGTATCTTATTCAATTATTCAGGTAGTTCTAGATGATAAGCTACTTTTTTTACTCTTTTGATGATTTTAAAAGGACCAATGAATCGTGGGATTAACTTTCCACGTTTCTTGAATCAGATCAGACCTTTCCAAGGAGATACTTTTAAAAGGACGTAATCTCCTTCTTGGAATTCTATTGGTCTACTTCTCTTATCTGCATATGACTTCTGTCTCTCTTGTGCAACTTTTAAACGTACCTTGATTAAGTCAAGCTTTTCCTGAACGATTTATTTGCTTCCTAATTCCTTTTGACCGACTTCTCCCCAACATATGGGAGTCCTGCATCTTTTGCCATATAGCATCACGTATGATGGCATACCAATACTAGAATGGTAGCTGTTATTGTACGAGAATTCTGCTAACGGTAGATAATTATCCCAACTTCCACCAAAATCAATTATATAAGCATGCAACATATCTTCAAGAGTTTATATTATCCTCTCACTTTGACCGTCGGTTTTATGATGATATGTTGTGCTAATTAATAATTTAGTTCCCATCTCTTCATGGAACTTTTTCCAGAAACATGAAGTGAAACGAGTATCTCGATCAGAAATAATTGAGACTGGCACTCCATGTTTGGAAACAATTTCTTTATTGAACAGATCAGCTAACTTTTCTGAAGAATATGTCTCACGTATAGCTAGAAATGAGCACTCTTAGTTAGCCGATCTACAACCACCTAAATGGTATCATAACCCCTAACTGTTTTGGGTAGCTTGGTTATGAATTCCATAGTGAGATTTTCCCACTTCCATTATGGGATTTCTAATGGTTGTAATCTCCTATACGGTTTCTGATGTTCTACTTTAACTTGAAGGCAAGTCAAGTATTTAGCCACATATTTCATGATATCGAACTTCATTCCGGGCCACCAATAGTTTTTGTGCAGATCTTGGTACATTTTTGTAGTACCCAGATGAATAGAATATCGTTGTTTATGAGCTTCATTAATAATCTTAAGTCTAAATTCACCTGATCGTCGTATCCACATACGACCAAATCGAGTCTTGACTTTATATTCATTCCCCTCTAGAAATTTCTCCTAACCAGCCATTCTTTCTTTCTTAACATTCTCGTCCTTTAATGCTTCGATTTGTGCGTCTCGAAGTTGGCTCATGAAGTCAGGAGTTATTACCAACTTATATGCTTTCACCCGAATAGGATGATGTATCACACCCCAACCGATGGTGGAATACGTCGGGGCAGGACATGTAGACTGTTTATAAGCACATGATCATACTAAAGTTGCATATTTCATTTAAACCCAAATTTATAACAATTGTTTCATCAAAACAAAGACGAACAGAGAACACAATACTTCAAACAAAGTTTAATTTATTGACTAGGTCTTGCAACTTCCTACGTGATGACTCTTGAAAGTAACTCTCAATTATTGGCACCTGAAACATGATGAAAACAGAGTCAACTAAATAGTTGGTGAGAATACATAGGTTTTAGCACAACAAGTGTAATCAAAGTTTGTGTACAATTCATATGATACATGGATTAATAGGGCAATTATGGAGAACCACTATAGTTTCAACTGGGGTGCACAATCAAACCTTGTGACTGATAGGCATAACATGACAGTTATCCTTAAGCGATAGGCATAACACAAGGGTTATCCTTAAGTGTTTCCGGTAACAATCACCCTAACCAGGTGGGTTGGTCAGACTCAACAGATCTATCATTGTATACCGCGGACTTGTACAGAGTTAATGATTGCACTTGCACTATGCACAAAAAGTAAGTGGATGTTGTTTGCACCAATAGTGTTCAAGGATAAGGCACAAATTGCACACATGATCATAATATTTGAATTGTATAAGTTGCAAATAGTTTCAAATGGAAATCATGTTTCACCCTAAAGATGTAAATATAAAAAGGGGCTATGTAAACTCATATTGGGTTTGTAGCTTGAATGCACAAATACGGGTATTTGCACGAGTTGTTTAGCTAACCCCGAGGTTAACCTATGTTTAAATGTTGTATGCGTATCAATGTCATACTCACAAGACTAAAGTATAAAGATATTGGACTACATTTGAATTGTGTATATACGTTTGTTATTAATGAAATAATATGTTCGTTTAAATAGGAATAATATGTTTGTTAATAAAGGATTGAATATATATATATATATATATATATAAATATTTAATTTGTTTATAATTAAATGGATAAGTGTTTAACTAATATTTACTTGAATGTATAGATGATTAGATTAATAATTTATAAGTTTCAATTAAATTAAATAGTTAAATTAATTCTTTATTAAAATAAATAAATAATAAAGGGTCATTAGTTGTTCTAAATAATTGAGTATTAATAAAATAACTCATAGGGGTTTTAATTTAATTAATTATGTAATTCTTTAGTAAAATTTATTGGTTTTTAATTCTCTAAAATGATTAAATAATTATTTAAAATCGTTAGGTTAATAACTTTGTTTATAAAACATTCACGGGCCTTGGATGGTTTATAAAATAATTTTTAGAAGGAAAAATGGATTTAAAAGATATTTAAAAACGATTTAAAAAATAATGCAGAGCACGGAACTCGAACCCGGGTCTGCTCGGAGGAAGGCAAGGCACACGACCACTAGACGAGGCTGGTCTCAGTGTCATAAGCCGGCCTGTTTAATTGATAATCCGTGTTCAGGGGGGCCGGGTTCCAGCCAAAGCAAGCGCAAAAACAAGGTGCGGGGCAGGGATCGAACCCGCGACCTTACATGAGTGAGCCGAGAGCTTTAGCCGGTTGAACCTGGGAATATGCCAAGGTTATTACCTGATGCTAAATTATTTTAACACCTAATCCGTGATCGTCTCCTTCCCCACTCGTTCGCGTCCAAAACCCTAACTCCAAATCAACCCGATTCGATACAAATCGACCACGAATTCATGGGGCTTTTAATCCTTGGCTCAAAACGAAACTAATGGAACAGATTTTACCTGATATGGTTGCGGATTGAGTGAGAACGACCACAAGGCCGAGATCGACAAATCGTGAGCTTGACAGAGCAATAGAGATGAAATGCGAGATGTATTAGCGTTCCTGGAGTTCGTAATGAGTGTTGCGATGGTGAGGGATTAGATTTTATAGGGTAATTCTACGTTAAATGCTCGAATAGATACCGAGTTTGATTAGGAATGGTTACGGGTCGATTGGACTCGAATTCATTGATTGTTGCTGTAATTGATTCGTTACAGGTGATTAGAACAGTCGCATGAAGCTTTATTAATGATTGATTACAATTTAAATGCTCGAATTTAAGGGATTCATGAACGAATTTGAGGGTTTGAGCTCAGTTTGACTTTTCAAAATCAAACCTGTGCAAATGGGTTTAAAAAATTGTAAAGGGTTCAAATAGGGGGGGTCCAAAGTGTTCAAAGGGTTCATTGTTTCAAGTGTGGGTTCAATATGGCTAAATAGGAGTCCACACAAAATTCATTAGTTTTAAATCTTTGGTGTTTATTAAAGTTATTTTATAAACTCTATGAAACTAAAACTACAAGTTTGAAATTTTTTTTTATATAATTTTGTCAAACATATATTTTTAAAGTAAATAATTATTTATATATTGTCATGAACATGTAAAATGTATTTACATATTTGGAATTTAATTAAATAATTCACACACACACACATATATATATATATATATATATACACTTATATGTTTATAAAAGAGTGGAACTTTAAACACATATTTTAGGTGATTATTAATAATACATTGCCATGTATTTATATCTAATTATATTTTTGCATCATAATGTAAATTAAATCCTTAATTAAATGGAGTAAATATATGTGTATGTGGAAATATATAATCATAATGGTGTTGAAATATGAATGCACCATTTGTAATTAGTGTAACACCATGAAATGACATTGAAGTTATATTATTGCACAATTCAAGGAACGAGAAAAACCCTGGATGTTACAGTATCCCCTAGTTGAGGGAATTTCATCCCGAAATTCAACTAGTTGAAGCTACTGAATCAGGAAAGAGGTGACGGTATTTGAGCTTCATCTGATCCTCACGTTCACAAGTGAACTCTGGGCCACGTTTTGATTCCCAACGAACTTTAACAATAGGGATACGACTTCGCTTGAGTTGTTTAATCTCACGATCCATAATCTCCACGGGTTTTTCGACAAAGTGCATGGTGTCATCAATGTGCACATCATCAAGCAAAATGTGAAGATTCTCGTCAGCTAGGCATTTCTTTAGGTTGGATACGTGAAATGTTGGATGTACATTGTTGAGTTCTTGTGGTAATTCGAGTTTGTAAACCACTTTCCCAATCCTTTCAAGGATTTTGAATGGACCCACATAGCAAGGTGCTAGTTTACCCTTCTTCCCGAAGCGAACCACACCCTTCCAAGGAGACACATTCAGAAGTACAAGGTACCCGACTTGAAATTCTAAGGGTTTTCATCGTTTGTCGGCATATCTCTTTTGTCGACTCCTCTCTACTCGAATGTTGTCATGGATTTGAATGATTTTGTCGGATGTTTCTTGTATCAACTCGGGACCGGTGATTTGTGCTTCACCAATATTGTTCCAACAAATGGGGGAACGACATTTGCGACCATAAAGAGCTTCAAAAGGAGCCATGTTGATGCTCGTATGGAAGCTATTGTTGTAAGAGAATTCAATCAAGGCTAGATGAGAATCCCAATTGCCACCAAAGTCAATGACACATGCTCTAAGCATATCTTCTAGAGTTTGGATTGTTCTTTCGTTCTGACCATCAGTTTGCGGATGCTAAGCCGTACTTAAATCTAGTCGTATGCCAAGGGTAGTTTGGAGGAATTGCCAGAATCGGGAGGTGAACCGGGCATCTCGATCAGAAATTATGTTCAAAGGAACACCGTGACGACTCACAATTTCGTCAATGTAAATTCGAGCTAATTTATCAACTCGATAGTCTTCGCGGATCTGCAAGAAGTGAGCTGATTTGGTAAGACGGTCAATGATTACCCATATATTGTCATGACAACTAGAGGTGCAAAGGAGTTTGGTAATGAAATCCATGGCTATATTGTCCCATTTCCATATGGGGATTTCTAGTTGTTCAAGTAATCCGGAAGGACGTTTATGTTAAGCGTTGACCTTTGAGCAAGTAAGGCACTTTGCTACATACATGGCAATATACTTTTTCATACCGGGCCACCAATATTACAGGTGAAGGTCTTTGTACATTTTATCCGCACCGGGATGTATGGAATAACGAGTTTTGTGTGCCTCGTTCATAAGAAATGTACGGAGATAGTCACGATTGGGAACCCAAATATGATTCGTGAAGAAAAGTAATCTATTGGGTTTGGTTTCCAATTGAAGTTCAACTCCACATGACATTTCTTCGTACATGTTACCTTCAGTGACCGAGACATGTTGAGCATCATGAATGCGGATTTGGATGTCGGTTTGAATCTTGACACTATGAAGTGTAATGTGCTCTTTACGACTTAGCGCATCGGCTACGACATTCACCTTACCAGGATGGTTACGAATCTCGCAATCGTAGTCGTTAAGAAGTTCAACCCAATGTCGATGTCTCATGTTGAGTTCCTTTTGATTGAAGATATGTTGGAGACTCTTGTGGTCGGTGAACACTGTAGGATCGTGAAATTACAAGATGGTTCTGTTCTTAGTTGAAATTGGTGGAAACAATAACAATTATACTAGGAAAAGGGGCAAGAGAACTCCTTCTTCTCTTGCCTCCAAGGCCCAAACCCAACCTAACAGCCCTCACTCTGAATCACAATATTCTGGTGAGAATATCATAAGGGACTGCCACATTATTAGGGAGACTCCTTTGGATGTCTCTCTATTAGGATCAGGATCACTTCCCGGATCCATAGAACAGCCCCCTGAGCCTTTCCTTTCTCTTCTGAACTTAGGTATTGAGGAACCTGATCAAGATGATGTACCTTCTCCAACTACCACTATCTCGGAGGTACTGATTGATATTGCTTCCAACACACCCATCCCAAGTTCTTCTACCCTGAAGGTCCACTCTAGGAGTTATGAAAGAATGGATGTGGAAGAGGCTGTCACTACTGCTGATCCATCAAATAACCAGGAGGACAGTGACAACATTGCTAAGACCTCAACCACGGTAACTCACAGTGAGGATGCTTCCTTGGAAACTCCCCTCACTGAGAGGAATCCCAGGTGCCAAGAAACCATGGGTGATGGGGATGAAGAGGCTAGGCCTAAGGCCCCATCTGGATCCAAGGATTCCACAACTGTAGATGAGGACAGTCTGAAACTTCATAACTTGGAATTGACGGCTAGGGTGGCTATGCTAGAGGCCGAAGTGTCAAAACTATGACATCAAGTCTCTATGCATGAAGCCCATCAATGCCCAACTGTACCTTCTCCCTTTCTTGTATCAGTGGGAACCCAAACTGATGCTTATTTGTCCACTGATGCAACCAAAAAGGGGGAGATGGTCCCAATGGAGGAAGACTCAGACAGTCTTGATGATTGGATTCAAGAGCAGGTTGTATTTCAAAGCACACTTTTCAAGCCAGCTTTTGTACAGGTTCATGACTTGCCAGCTTCACATAACGAAGAAGAAGAGACATCTGAAGACTGGAAGTTAGTCGTCAGGGCTGTTGATGAGATGATGAATGATGCTGAAGACACAGAACAAACATATAAATCTTTCAGCATCATCCCTGAAGCAGCAGCCATCATAAGTCACTCCACTGCCCCCCCCCCCAATTTCCACTGACTTCAACACAGCTAGAGTTTGATACAATACTAGCTTGGGGGTATGATGGAAAATCTGAGAGGTTGTGGATTGGTTGGGAGTTTAGCAGAGTAGAAGAGCTAAACTGGGACTTTCTCAACATCATCCAAGTCCTTCACCTATACCATCTACAATGCATCAACAACTCAACAGACCTCTCAGCAGAACTTGCCATCGGCAGGTTCTGTGACATGATGGAGGATAATCTACCCAACTTTCAAAGACAAATACAAGCAGCAAAAAGGGTAGCATATCCTGAATCTTCAACAGCAGCAGAAAGAAGACTGACTCCTAGAAGACTTGAAATAATAAGGAGCAGTCTTCTCACTGAAGAAGAAGTTCTGTGCTTAAGAAGATTTCTGTACAACTCCATTGTCAAGGACTTCGATGTGCTGGGATGGGTAAGCACTAAGTCTCTTGACCACACCTTTTAGCTAAGCAACGGCTCATCTCTCACCATCAACACCAGGAACATCCTGCTACTGCCTACAGACTTTCTTTACAAGATCTTTCAACTCAGAGCAAATATCTGCAATGTCAACTCTCTCGAAAGCCAGGCAATGATGGCTATCGTCAGAGCACATCTTGAACAAGAAGGAAGGATTGCTGAAGCGGTATATGTGTCAAATTCTGACACTGATTCTGACTCAGCTTCCACTCGAGTAGACATCTTTGCTGCTGCTTATGAATCAAGATCCACTGTCAAAGAAATGCTGATAGAACTTACAAGTCCTGAGTGCAAAACAGATGAAGCTAATGACCTTCCCTTATCAACCTCTTAAATTGCTAATGAAGCTGAGGCTGAGATTCCCACAGCGGCACAATCATCTGCTATTGTGATCAGTGAAGCCGAAGCAGAGGCATCCAACAAAGAAAAGGGAAAGGGAATTATAACCAAAGAAGACGAAGAGAGGTTGCAAAGAGAAAGAAGAAAGAAGAAGAAGAAGAGAAGAAGCGGAGATGGCTAAAACAAAGAAAGCTCAAAATAGACTCACATCCATTCTCCTCAGAGAACAACAAATCCAAATGTATGCAAAACAGTTGGATGAGCTCAAAGTAAAGATTCATGCAGTTTATCAGATTGAAGAAGATGAAGCTCTTGCTCTTCAACTGCAGGAACAAATTGACAAGGAAGAAGAAGAATTAGAGAAGAAGAAGAAGAAGAAGAAGAAGGAAGAGGCTAAGTTCAGAATAACTGATTCTGAACTAGCCAAAGAAATGAGAGAGGAATGGGTAAATGCTCTAGTTTCTCAAGGTGAGGATGCAGACTACCTTGAGAAACTGTCAAATAAAGAAATATACAGAGCCTTCATGTGTCAGCAAGGTCAATTGACAGAGAAGAAAAAGGCTGAAGAAGAAGAAAAATCCAAACAAAAGTCCAAAAAGACCATTGCTTTTAATAAGCGGACCCATGAAGAAAGGAAGGTCATGATTGACTTCCTTAAGGCTAGAGGAGAGAGTGGAAAGAGGCTAGGTCCCATGAATTTCATGAACCTGCAAGCCCTCTATTTTAAAGTCAAGAAGGATAAGGAAGAAAGATTGGAGAAGAAAGGCTCCAAGAAAAGGGTAAACATTCAAGAAGAAGAAAGGAAATCAAAGAAACCCAACACTTCCTCAATCCAACAACCTTCCACTCTCCTTCCTAGACCTCCCTCCTCTCCTCCCTCAAAGTCCAAATCCACTCCCAGCTCCTACTCATCAACAACCTCCCAAAAATAAAAATAAACCCACTTCCAAACCTGAAGACTCAAGAGAAATAATCAGATGGTCATACAGCTCTAAAGACCAATGGTTTGAAGTGTTCAGGGGGAGGACAGAAGCTAAAAGGTCAATCTATGCTTCTGTTGATGAGGTACTACAGCTTCCAGATTCTGATCTAAGAAGAATGATGGAGCTGGGTGAATCCTCTGAGCCTGAGAATGAAGGTGGGAGACATATTTTGCTGGCAATCAGACATTACTTCAACCCCAGCAAAGATGAAATCATTGATGCCAAACCTCTTCAATCCCACACTCCATTCATCAGCTGGTCCTACAATGCTGAGAAGAATGAATTCACTCTGACAGATGTTAAAGGACATAAGATGAGGTGTTCAAGCAAAGCTATCTTTAAAATGGCAATAAAAGACATCAAGACTCTATCTGAGCTTCCTCTTAACAATCCCAGCATGGACCAGAGAGGATATGAGGTTGAAAGAATAGTCAGAAATATGCAAAAGCTTCAGCAACAAAGGCAGTAAGAGAATTTTGGTAGCATCAGTCTAGGGGGAGTTTGTAGAACCAAAGACTGATGGCAACAAAATTCTCTACGTACAAATGTTGCTGATCTCAGAGTTTGCTGCTGACCAACAAACTGCTGCGGATACTTGTTCTCCTGCTGAAGAACAAATCTGCTGCGGATAGCCTTATCTGCTGAAGACCAAAGTTGCTGCGGATAGGCTTCTCAGCAGCATCAACACTTGACGCTGCTGACAGGTAAATCATCAGCAACTTTGGATGGTTACATCTTGCTGCTGATCAACATCTTTGTTGCTGACAGCCTTGTGCCTTGAAGACAAATCGTTGCAGCTGACTATCCATACCAAGCGTCACTGACAACTTTCTGCAAAAGCAACTGACACACTCAAAGCAGAAGGAATCGCAATGGCACAACCAATGACGGACAACGATGCTCTTCTCCAAGCATGCAAGTAATTATGCATAAAGAAGACGCTTCAATAAAGTTAACTAGTTTTAGACAAAACGTGTAATAGTTAGCTACATACAACAGATCAACGGTCTGTTTTAGATCTGATCCTTAGAATCAAGGGGCTGTCTTGATTCTAAGTGAGTATAAATAATCTGTAAACACTTCATTGTAAGTGTGTGTTTTATGTCTTTTGATTGAGTTTTTCAATTGTAATCGTTTATCTGCAAAAGCTTAATACAATAGTGTTCTTAAAAGTATTCTTTCTGCTTACTCGATTACACTTGTGTAGTTGTTATTGTATCTGCCAATTTCAACTAAGAACAGAACCATCTTGTAATTTCACGATCCTACAAACACCACACATTTCATGCCATAAAGGTAGTGTCTCCAAATCTTCAATGCGAAGGCGACCGCACCCAGCTCAAGATCATGCGTCGTATAATTCTTCTCATGGATCTTAAGATGTCTTGATGCATAAGCGATCACCTTGCCTCGTTACATAAGAACACAACCAAGACCTTGGTTTGATGCATCACAGTAGACAACGAGATCATCATTTCCATCAGGAAGGGTTAAAATAGGGGCATTGCATAGCTTCTGTTGGAGAGTTTGAAACGCTTCTTCTTGCTTTGGTCCCCACTCATAAGGTTTATCCTTATGTGTTAAGGCAGTGAGAGGGACAACAATCTTGGAGAAGTTGGAGATGAATCGACGATAATAACTCGCTAGACCAAGGAATGAACGAACGTCGGTAGGGGTTTTAGCTGTACTCCAATTCTTTACGGCTTCGATCTTAGCAAGATCCACATGAATTCCCTTTTCATTGACAATATGACCCAAGAATTGAACTTCATTAAACCAAAATTCACATTTAGAGAATTTGGCGTAGAGTTTTTCTTTCTTTAAGAGGTCTAGGATCAACCTAAGGTGATGCTCATGATCCGCTTTAGTCTTGGAGTAGATCAGAATGTCATCAATGAAGACGATTACGAATTTGGCTAAATATGGCTTGCACACACGGTTCATGAGGTTCCTGAAAACCGAAGTTGCATTGGTTAGCCCAAAAGGCATAACCATGACCGTATCTTGTACGAAAGGCAGTCTTGGAATATCTTCATCATGCACACGAAGATGGTGATAACCGGATCTAAGATCAATCTTTGAGAAACAGGTCGAACCTTGAAGTTAGTCAATGAGATCGCCAATCCTTGGTAATGGGTACCGGTTCTTGATGGTAAGTTTGTTAAGTTCACGATAGTCCATGCACATCCGGAATGAACCGTCTTTCTTTTTGACAAATAAGACAGGTGCACCCCAGGGTGAATGACTTGGACAGATGAAACCTTTATCAGCAAGTTCTTGGAGTTGGCTTGCAAGTTCTTGCATCTCTGACGGTGCGAGTCTGTATGAAGCTTTAGCTATGGGATTGGCTCCAGGCACAAGGTCGGTGCGAAACTCCACTTTTCGTACGTGTAACAGTCCAGATAGATCTTCAGGAAATACTTCAGGAAAATCTCAAATGATTGGAATGTCTTGAATCTGTTTCCCTTTGTCCTTCTTTTCCACATGGTGTGCCAGGAAGGCTACGTACTTCTTTCGTAAGTACCTTTGGGCCATGGTGCAAGACATGAGTTTGAGTCCACTATTAGGCTTCTCACCAAAGATTCGCAACGTATCGCCCGAAGGAAGAGGAATTCGAATGCATTTCTCAAAACAAATGACTTCGGCATGGTGGTTGGATAACCAATCCATTCCTACGATGATATCGAAGCTTCCCAATTGCATTGTATGAGGTTGACAGGGAAGGTGTGTTCGTTAAGCTCGAGAGAACAATTGCAGATAATAGAGTTAATTATGATGGGTTTTCCATCCGCTACTTCAACGGTAAAGGTTTTCTCTAACTTTGTTCGTGTTTATGCAAGTAATGGTTCAAATTTGTGTGACACAAAACTCCTATAGGCACCAGTATCAAATAAATGGAAGCTTATTGGTTATTGACGAGAAACGTACCATTAACAACATCGTTGTTAGCTTGAGCTTGATTGGCGTTTATGTTGAAGGCATGCCCGTGGTCACCACCCTGATTTGCATTAACCAACCTTGGGAAACGATCTTGGAAGTGGTTTGGCCACCACACTCGTAGCAAGCGCATCCATTAGCAATGGTTGGTAAGGCTTGGTTAGCAGTTGGTGGATTCACTCAGTTTCCTGGATTAGCTTGGGTAACAGGGGCTCCAGTTCGGAAAGTGTTAGCCACATGTCCATATTTCCCACAACTTGTGCATTGACGGCACCGTACAGTCGGGTAGTGATGATACTTGCAGGTGTTACATTGGGGATTGACACCTACATATGGCCTTCTAGCTGGATTCTAAGCTACAGGAGCAACTTGGGTGATGGGTGCAGCAGGGGTAACGACGGCAAAGTTCTTAGCCTTGCGCTTCTTATTATGGAAAGAAGGTTCGGGTTTATCCACTTTGGCTATTTCAGATGGGATTACCTGGTCACTTATCTTCTTCGCACCCTTTCTTGTCAACGTACCTGCCTTCACGTGGTTGTCAGTTAACGTGGCGGCTAGGCATATAGCGTCTTCAAGAGTGGCGGGATTTCTTCCCAACACTGTGTCTTGGATAATCATAGGTAGTCCCCTTCTCAATACCCCGAGACGGGGGTGTGACCATGTGTGGCACCAGGAGACTCAACTCATGGAAACGAGTTGTGAGACCAAGTTTTCAACACTGTTTTGGGTAAGATCCCAAACTCAGCTTCCAGTTTCTTCATTTCGTTCTGAGGACAGAACTCCTCAGTCATCATCCTCTTCACATCATCCCATGGCAAGGCTATTGCCACATCAACACCTCGGTTCCTTATCTCACCGTTCCACCAAGTGAGCGCCTGTTTTTGGAAGACGCTTGTAGCATAATGGACTCGGAGATTGTCAGGGCAGTCACTGTTCAGGAAAGTCTTTTCAATGCCTTCAAACCACTGAAGGAGGCTTATAGCTCCCTCAGTACCATAGAACTTGATGGGGTTGCATGAGTTAAAGTGTTTGAAAGTGCATTAGGGTGGGTTGGCACCACCACCACCACTACCAGTAGCATTTCCATTACTGTTGTTGGCCTGAGTGAGTTGGTTCACAAGTTGAGTAAGGAGTGCAGCAAGGCCATTGTTGCTGTTGGTGTTGTGACGACGAGGAGGCATGCTATAGAAGAAACAATACAAAGATAAGAATAATTATATTTGGATTGTACTCTGTGAATACAATGACTTATCAAGGTTATTTAAATTCATATAGTTTTCGAGAAGACATGCTTTAGCCTATAAGTGAAAACTCATTCCAGGAATTCCTAGGAAAGCATACAGGTCCTTCGGTTGATTTGGATATATACGAAATGCTTTCCTAGACAGAAAACCCAGAATACAGGTGTCACCCTTCTAGATTGCATGTGTTCCTTACTAATTATTAGAGTTTAAAGCCTTGATGAGGTTTAAGGATTTTGATGATGACAAAGGTAGGGGTAAGAATGATAAGAGTCTTGGGATAGAAGTACTAGTAATCTAACAAGTAAGGCATCACATAGCATGTAGTATGGTATAAAATGGGTGTCTTGTGGTTATAGTCTAGGTTATGGATTTCTAATAACCTAATTCCCTATAACCATGGCTTTGATACCAATCTGTCACACCCCAACCGACGGTCGAATACGTCGGGGCGGGACATGTAGACTGTTCATAAACACATGATCATACTAAAGTTGCATATTTCATTTAAACCCAAATTCATAACAATTGTTTCATCAAAACAAAGACAAACATAGAACACAGTACTTCAAACAAAGTTTAATTTATTGAATAGGTCTTGCAACTTCCTACGTGATGACTCTTTAACGTAACTCTCAATTATTGGCACCTGAAACATGATGAAAACAGAGTCAACTAAATAGTTGGTGAGAATATATAGGTTTTAGCACAACAAGTGTAATCAAAGTTTATGTACAATTCATATGATACATGGATTAATAGGGCAATTATGGAGAACCGCTATAGTTTAAACTTGGGCGCACAATCAAACCTTGTGACTGATAGGCATAACATGACAGTTATCCTTATGTGATAGGCATAACACAACGGTTATCCTTAAGTGTTTTCGGTAACAATCACGTTAACCGGGTGGGTTGGTCAGACTCAACAGATCTATCATTGTATACCGTCGGCTTGTACATAGTTAACGATTGCACTTGCACTATGCTCAAAAAGTAAGTAGATGTTGTTTGCACAAATAGTATTCAAGCATAAGACACAAATTGCACACATGATGATAATATATGAATTGTATAAGTTGCAAATAGTTTCAAATGAAAATCATGTTTCACCCCAAAGATGTAAATATAAAAAGGGGCTATGTAAACTCACATTGGGTTTATAGTTTGACTGCACAAATACGGGTATTTGCACGAGTTGTTTAGCTAACCCCGATGTTAACCTATGTTTAAATGTTGTATGTGTATCAATGTCATGCTCACAAGACTAAAGTATAAAGATATTGGACTAGATTTGAATGGTGTATATATGTTTGTTATTAATGAAATAATATGTTCGTCTAAATAGGAATAATATGTTTTTTAATAAAGGATTGAATATATATATATATATATATATATATATATATAAATATTTAATTTGTTTACAATTAAATGGATAAGTGTTTAACTAATATTTACTTGAATGTATAGATAATTAGATTAATAATTTATACGTTTTATTTAAATTAAATAGTTAAATTAATTCTTTATTAAAATAAATAAACAATAAAGGGTCATTAGTTGTTATAAATAACTGGGTATTAATAAAATAACTCATAGGGGTTTTAATTTAATTAATTATGTAATTCTTTAGTAAAATTTATTTGTTTTTAATTCTCTAAAATGATTAAATAATTATTTAAATTCGTTAGGTTAATAATATAGTTCATAAAACATTCCCGGGCCTTGGGTGGTTTATAAAATAATTTTTAGAAGGAAAAATGGATTTAAAAGAGATTTAAAAAAATAATGCAGACCACGGGACTCGAACCCGGGTCTGGTCGGAGGAAGGGAAGGCACGCAACCACTAGACCAGGCTGGTCTCAGTGTCATAAGTCGGCCTATTTAATTGATAATCTGTGTTCAAGGGGGGCCGGGTTCCAGGCCAAAGCACGCGCATAAAGAAGGTGTGGGGCAGGGATGGAACCCGCGACCTTGCATGTGTGAGCCGAGAGCTTTAACCGGTTGAACATGGGCATATGCCATGGTTATTACCCGATGCTAAATTATTTTAACACCTAACCCGTGATCGTCTCCTTCCCTAATCGTTCCCGTCCCAAACCCTAACTCCAAATCAACCCGATTCGATTCCAATCGACCACAAATTCATAGGTATTTTAATCCTAGGGTCAAAACGAAACTAATGGAAAAGATTTTACCTGATATAGTTGCGGTTTGAGAGAGAACCACCACAAGGCCGAGATCGGCAGTCGTGAGCTTGACAGAGCAATAGAGATGAAATGCGAGTTGCACGAGCGTTCAGGGAGTTCGTAATGAGTGTTACGATGGTGAGGGATTAGATTTTATAGGGTAATTCTACGTTAAATGCTAGAATAGATACCGAGTTTGATTAGGAATGGTTACGGGTCGATTGGACTCGAATTCATTGATTGTTGCTGTAATTGATTCGTTACAGGTGATTAGAACAGCCGCATGAAGCTTTATTAATGATTGATTACAATTTAAATGCTCGAATTTAAGGGATTCATGAACGAATTTGAGGGTTTGAGCTCGGTTTGACTTTCCAAAGTCAAACCTACGCAAATGGGTTTCAAAAATTGTATAGGGTTTAAATGGTGGGTCCAAAGTGTTCAAAGGGTTCATTGTTTCAAGTGGGGGTTCAATATGAATAAAGATGAGTCCAAACCAAATTCATTAGTTTTAAATCTTTGGTATTTATAAAACTTATTTTATAAACTCTATGAAATTAAAACTACAAGTTTGACTTTTTTTTATATAATTTTGTCAAACTTATATTTTTAAACTAAATAATTATTTATATATTGTCATGAACATGTAAAATGCATTTACATATTTGTCAAACATATATTTGGAATTTAATTGGTTCGTTACATGTGATTAGAACAGTCGCACGAAGCTTTACTAATGATTGATTACAATTTAAATGCTCGAATTTAAGGGATTCATGAACGAATTTGAGGGTTCGAACTCGGTTTGACTTTCCAAAGTCAAACCTACGCAAATGGGTTTCAAAAATTGTAAAGGGTTTAAATGGTGGGTCCAAAGTATTCAAAGGGTTCATTGTTTCAAGTGGGGGTTCAATATGACTAAAGATGAGTCCAAACCAAATTCATTAGTTTTAAATCTTTGGTGTTTATAAAACTTATTTTATAAACACTATGAAATTAAAACTACAAGTTTGACTTTTTTTTTATATAATTTTGTCAAACATATATTTTTAAACTAAATAATTATTTATATATTGTCATGAACAAGTAAAATGCATTTACATATTTGGAATTTAATTAAATAATTCACACACACTCACACACACACATATATATATATATATATATGTTTATAAAAGAGTGAAACTTTAAACACATATTTTAGGTGATTATTAATAATACATTACCATGTATTTATATCTAATTATATTTATGCATCATAATGTAAATTAAATCCTTAATTAAATGAAGTAAATATATGTATATGTGGATATATAATCATAATGATGTTGAAATATGAATGCACCATTTGTAATTTGTGTAACACCATGAAATGACATTGAAATTATATTATTGCACAATTCAAGGTACGAGAAAAACCCTAGATGTTACATGATGCTCTACCTTACTTCTCAGGGCATCGGCTACCACGTTAGCCTTTCCGGGATGATATAAGATTTCACAGTCATAATCTTTGACTAGTTCCAGCCACCTTCGTTGTCTCATATTTAAATCTTTTTGGTTAAAGTAGTACTTAAGACTTTGGTGGTCCGTATAAATTATACACTTCGTTCCGTATAAATAATGCCTCCAGATCTTTAGTGCGAACACCACCGCAGCTAATTCTATATGACACTTGCCAAAAATCCGATCTCAATTTCTATCCAGAACTATTATAAGAAAGAATAAGAAATTTCGGAAGCTTGAAAGATAGAAAAATTTATTAAGAATTCTAGAAATTAGGGGATATCGGACCGACATATGTTTAGATATCGGTCCGATATGGGAAGAAATTTGATGTCAAACTGGCATGGCTTGGATAGCGGTCCGATATGCAAACCCCTAGGAATCCTCTACACCAGACATATGTCGAGACACGTGTAGGGCATGCGTCAACATGTCAGACGCGCGGACAGATGTCAGACCGACATGGCACGCCAACTCGGTCCGCTATGGACGGGTGGCACACCAGCTTTGCATGGCTGCCACGTGGCGCGCATGCGGGACAAGGCTGGTATATCGGACCAATATCCCCCTTGATAACAGTCCGACATGGGTGTACATCAGTCCTATAAATAAAGGCTCATTTGTTCTTCATTTTCCACACCAAACTCTCTCTTGAGCCGAGCCACTCTTGAGCCCTCCAGCTATCCCGACTCCCGAGCCGCTCCTCCCGGTTCAACCAACGTTCGTTTAGTTACCAGACTCAAGCGTTAGGAAGACAAAGGAGCCCGAGTATCAAGTAAGAGTAGCAGTTTCCATTCTAAGAGCTTAAGAATAAATCATAGGAGGCGAGTAGCTCTAAGAATCATCTAAAACAACCACCCGCCTTCCTATCAAAGGTGAACTACTTGTCTACGTCATAAATACTCGTTCTCATGGTGAGCACGAGCTTTTCAAAACGAGTTGTAAGACGTGATTATGTTGAAGGCACCTTTACGCAAAAGATCAAAACTATTTATGTTTTAAAAAAAAAGGCAAAACACAAGAATTAAATACTTACTCATAAAATCCCGGTAAGGGGGTTGAGATAAACCCTTGGGATGGAAATACCCAAGCAGTGTACGTAAAGTTTGATCAAGTCCTTATAGTCACTCCGATTCCGGTTAGGGCCGGGCGGGGTTGGCATGTATGACGGGTAAACGCTTATGTGCCTGAAACATGATGAAAACCTCGAGTACGTGACTAATGTATATGTGGATGTAAAACCGAAAAGAAGCGAAGTGTTCGCTCGATTCCAAGAGATGAAGATATGTTTAATTATTTAATTTAACTGTTTTGCAATGCTTATGAAATGTTTTGGGGTCATGAAGTATTCACCGGCACATAGCTGAAGTTCATTTTCAAATGTTTTCAGGAAAAGAATGATATGACCTCATCATACCTGGACCCAGCCTAAGTCTCGGGATCAGTTTTGTTGCATAGCCGGGTCAGGCCACACACCTGGACCCAGTGCAACCCAAAAATATGATATATAGGTTCGTGTTATGCACAGGAAAAACCTGGGAAAAGACAAGGTTAAGGATTTCGACTCCCTAGGAAGAATACCTCGGAAGAATACCTCCTTGTAAACTTACTGACTTTGGTCAGGGTTTTGATTTCGAAATCAAATGGACAAACGATCGGGTTTATACCCAAGTTTTAAATAAAGAAATCGGTTGTCTACACGACGATATTCTAGTATTTACAAAACCAACCCTTGAGGTTGAGAATTGATAAAAAGATCCATTTGTTTAAACCACTATCCCATTGCACAAAACCAAACTCTAAAATCAAAGCAGGTACCGAAGGTGCCAACTGACGTTGAAGCCCGGTAACGTTCCGAGGGTGCCCGGGCGGGGTGTGACATTAGTTGGTATTAGAGCCTGAGGTTTTAGCGAATTAGACACTTAAGATAGTATCTAGGCTTTAACCATAATTAAGCAAAGACTTGCCTACTAGCAAAAGTAGGTAGACACTTGCCTTTAAGCTGATAATGTCATACATGCAGGTAGGAATTATGTCTGGTGGTCAAGGATATGATAGCTACAAGAACCGATAGAAAATCCTTATGCACCCATGGAAATAGATTCGCATGGTACCATACCCTACCAAAAGCTTCGATTAAAGAGGAGTACGAATCAGACCACTTGAGCCAAATGGGTGGTTCTGACATCAGCAATTGGAGATGCACACCACCACATTTCCCAGTACCTCCTCCACCAAACTATTCTCCACCTCAAAATCCCCCACCGCCTATGTATCCTCCTCCCACTAATCAACATGAGGCCACTAAACCCTGAATGAGGGTAAGGGAACCTATGGAGAAGCTTTCCATCACGTGAGCTAGTTTAGAGGAAATCTATAAAAATCTGGAGAACTATGAATGTTCTGAATCCGAAGGATTCCATCCTCTACCTCCGGTAGAAACTTACTCGCCGCAATCCGCTAGTTATGAATCTTTTTCCGATTACCTCAATTACCTAATTGTGTCAGGTCCGTATATGAGTAATAACTCGGACACAGATGGGAATTATACCAACACCAGCTCAATGAACCAAGAAGCAAGCTCTGGATCATACATAGATTACATAAATCCTCCATAATTTATGGATCCATATATACAGGATGAGTTTGATCCAATATGAATTTGAAGCCACATTTGATGATCCTAACGCCATATCCGCGGACTACAGTCCAAGAGCTACCTTAAAACACAAACTTACTCCCGCCTACGATAATGTCTATAACGACATAGTCTTAGGACTGAGAGATCCTCCACCAAAATTTGGATATCCTGCTTCCTTGCCAGGATCTCCAATCGAATGCCTTGATCGGTCGCTTCGCGAAACCGATCAGGTTAAGAAAGAACTTATCTTAACTAGGGGAGAATTGGTAGAAACTCAAAAGAATCTGTCAAAAGCTAACAAGAAGTTAGCAAAGAAACGAAAGGATCATAAATCCTTTGCTAAAAGGATTTGGAGCCAAAGCAAGGGGTTAATGAAAGAAGCCAAAGATATGATGAACAAATAGGCTTCCCATCATTTTTCGTTATTTCTGTTTTTATGTATTTTCAATAAAGTATTGTAATTTCCAGTAGTGTCATTTAATAAAAATTACCTTCTTTCATAGAATGATAAGGAAAGGTAAAGGATATAGTTTCATTCGTAAGTACGCTCCACCGGGAAATAACGAACGAATCCTAAACTCAACCGAATCCTATTCTGGAACAAATTCCGAATACACTAGCGGAACTTTTCAAAATCCAGGGGAAATAGAAACATCCAAATATTTCTATGAAACCCCAATGAGCTATTACGTCGCTCCAACACTCGAAAGTTATAAGCAAACCTACGTGAATAACTATAGCTACCAAGAGAGACTACCCGAAATCCCTTACGAACACCACTATACGTTGGAAGGTGAGGAAAGGGCTGACTCTAACAGACCCTACAGAACTTACGATTCCACGAATCCTACTTCAATCCATACTCCCCGGATTAACGAAGAAACCAAGGGAGAAGAAAGGATTGCAGATATGCAAGCACGCATAGCTGACGTGAAGATCGCCGCTCTACAACAGGCATTGATTAGAGCTAGGGGTCATTACAATATATCTTATCTATGTTATTTTCAATTACTATATTGTATTTTGAAGTTTGAAATAAAAATAAAAATCATGTATTTTCCTTAAACATCTTCGAATACTAATAAATATTATGTCTTTCGTCTAGAATGTCGATAAGAACCAGAGCATCCACAAATACGCGTGGACGAAAGAAACAAGCCAATGAGGCATTAGAAAAAGAAGCTCAAGCTGTAGAAATGAAGAAAATGACAAACAAAGGAATTGAGGATGCAATTCCAACAATGCTAGAGGCATTTGAGAAGGCTCAAGCTGCAAAAGTCGAGGCCGAGGCCAAAAAGAAAGGAAAGGAACCTATACATAATAAGTCTGAGCACAACGAGTCAAATCATACTGTTTCCCTGAGAAAGGAACATTCAAGGACTCATTCCCAATAGAGTTCTAAAACTAAGAAAACCCGAAATGAGGAACCCTATTCCTCCGGTGACAGTTCTGTAAACAGCTACAGACCACGTCACAAGAAGGGTAGACACATGGGTTGCTCATACAAGACTTTTCAAGCTTGTAAACCCTATGACTTCCTAGGGAAGGAAGGTGGAGTAGCTACACTCTGGTGGATAGAGAAAATAGAATAACTCCTGGCCATAAGTAAATGTGTTGAAGAGGACAAGGGCCTCTATGCATCTATCCTCTTCAAGAACTTTGCTCTTGAATGGTGGAACGCCCTAGTATCCGCCAAAGGAAGGGAAAGAGCATATAGGATGAGTTGGAACTCGTTCAAAGATTGAGTCAAAAGAAAATTCTGTCCTATCAATGAAGTCGAGCAAATTGAATAAAAGTTCCTAAACTTAAGGATGGTTGGCTGTAACCATCAGGACTACATGACCAAACTGCTAGAATACGCATGACTAGTGCCACATCTGGCCACTCCTGAATCAAATCTCATCAAGAGATATATCTATGCACGGGTCAGTGAGATCCGCGATATGGTAAAGGTTGCAAAACCCAAAACCATTGATGATGTTATGGATCTAGGTGCCCAATTGACGGACGAAATGGTCCGAACATTGGAAGAAAACAAGAAGAAGGAAATAACCAATCCTGACCATAGGAGGAATAATCGACCCTTTCCCCTGAAAGAGGGACAATCCAGTTCTCCCATTTCCAAAATCTGCAAGAAGAAGCATCGGGGGAAATGTCGACATTATACCCCAACAACATGTCCTGACTGCAAAAGCACTGGTTATTGTAGGTCTCTGGGTGTCTCGGATCATCACATGTAAGTGCGTTGGCTAGTCTAACCGGGGGCGGAATACCTGTGCTACGTGGAGATTCAATCAACACAAAGTAAACCGACAACAAACGCAAGATACTTTAAACTTCGTCTATTGAGAATCACAGCCGGTTACAATGTGCAAATGAGTGCGTACTTAATCACAACACAAACCAGCTATATATACTAGACATGTTGCCTGCGCACTTGCTAAGTGCGTAGGGCTTTGTTCTTGCGTACTTTCTAAGTACGCAGGTAAAGCAACCTTCTCCCTTGGTAAGTGCGCACAACACATTACAAAAGACAACCAAGTACAACTACCTACAAACATGATTACAACTCGATAAACCAATACATTTAGACGTTGAAATACAAATACAGAAAGACAATACATAAGTAAAAACAATCTTCAGAGTGCTTGTCACAAGAATTGCTTCAACAAACTCCCCCTTGACAGCAGCTCTGGAGATGTCTACAGTCTCTAACAGCTTCAGAGTGCTTGTCACCAGAATTGCTACAACAAACACCCCATTGACAGCAGCTTTGGAGATGTCTTCAGTTTCTTATACATGTAGTAATTGTCTAACAACATTGTATCAGAGGTTCCCCAAGGTCAAAATTCGTGAACTAAAGGACGACTATGTCAAATTTGAGCTCCGTGACCAGAGGTTCCCCAAGGTCAAAATCCGTAAGCTCAAGGAAGACTATGTCAAATTTGAGCTCCATGAAACCGACGTCAGCATGGCTAACGCGCTTCACGTCAGCAACTCAAAATGACGTATATAGAAAGAATTAGGAAGGGATCCCTGAATAGTCCTATTCTTCCTCCTCTCAGTCTCATGTTCAGGAACATACTTAATGTCAAAACTCCTTGTCTTTTTTTTGGAGGATGACTCGGGAAGGGAAACCTTCACCGTTCTCCATGGGTGTGTTTGGTCTGGTGCATCATCAGAGTCATATGAATCAGATTCAGTCTCCTCAGAATCTGACTCTTCAGAATCATCTCCTCCTTCTTCTTCATCACCTCCATCACCAGTCATCTCTGCAAGAACATGAGAGAAACAATCATTAGATCAAACAAAATCATTGGAATGGAACAAGCATGACATGGTATAGCGCTTGCACATTGAACTGATTTTCAGACATAGAAAATTTTTCTGAGTTACACTTCTTGTGTACTTAACAAGTACGCACGATTTTAATCTTGCGTACTTAGCTAATTCTTGCGTACCTGCTAAGTGCGGAGGAACTAACACTTAAAAATTTTCAAAATCCAAAATCTAGGAATTCAAAGTTTTAGATGATGATATCGGTCACCACAATGTCGAAAAAAAACTGTTTAAGACTTATGAGGCCAAAACCAACATTAATGCAAAGCTAAAACCATGTCATTTTGACCTAACCTCGGTCTGACGCAAACCCAAGGACACCCAAGGGGTCAAAACCAAAATCAATAACAGTTAAGGACAAATTTAGTATGCTAGAGCTTTGATTGATGATTAAAAACTAGTTTTAGGGCCTAATTTCACTTAAGAACACCCAAACCCGGTTTAAATTTTATCACCAAATCCCTAAGCTCGAAATTTCAAGAAATCGGTCCTCAACAAAAGATTATGCGGATGAAATGGTCCAAGATTCTCACCAAATGTTAGTAAGGTAAAGATGAAACAATGATCGGAACGAAAAATTGGTTTAGAAACACACGAAAATCTGAGTGAAATCGGAGCAGGGATGTCACACCCCCATATTTTATTTACTTATTAAATAAATACAGGTTGCAACGATTGGTTCATTACACGATAGCGGAAGCTGTAATAATGATTTCTAAGACTTGATTACATACACAAATGCTAAGACTAAGTAATACTAGGATCTAAGTTCTTCTAGATCAACGATAGACTTGAGTCTTGATATTCTACGTCCTTCCAGCTACTAGGAATTGATCCAACATAGCTAGCTTATTCCAACCGTGCCATGGCTAACAGTTACCTGAGAAATATACTTGAAATTGTCAACACAAAGGTTGGTGAGTTCACAGAGTTAGTTATAATAGTGCTTATAGTTTTTCCCAAAAACATGTTCATGACTTTACCGTCATAAAACTAAGTAGTTTTCATTTGAAAACATTATCATGACTTAACCGTCATAAAATATGAAGTTGTCCTTTGAAAACATTATCATGACTTAACCGTCATAAATTCAATATTTAAACATGATCCTTATAACCTGATCAGAATCCTTTTGTATAAACATGATTTCTTTAACCGGATCAAAACTCTTTTGTTTAAACTCAATTGTTCGTAAATAGTTTCAGTTGTATGTGATAAACAGAATAAGAATTGTTGACCCATTTGTAAACTAGCTAGGAATACAAATAATATGTTCATACATGGGGCGTAACCAAACCTTGACATGTGTACACGCCCCTAATTTCGTTATTCAGTTCTATGCGGCCATAAATCCTCCAGATTGTGGTTAGCGCGACTAACCATGACCGGGAGACGTCACTCTCCATAGTACTATTCATAGGACCCTAGGCTACAGTTAATGGTTACTATGTTGTTCCAGGGGACTTTCGCGGCCTCCATTGTGTTGTTCTCATCCCATGTAAACATAAAAGTCGTGTCTTATTCTCTTGTTATCCCATAAAATAGTTGAAGTATGTTTTTTTTCCCCCAAATCGTTGAGTATTGTTCATCCGAACAATCGTTGTGTGTTGTTCATACGAACAATCGTTGTGTGTTGTTCATCCGAACAATCATTGTGTGTACTTGTGTCCAGCTGTTTAGTTGAGCAAGTTTTCTCCCCGTTTGTTTAAAAACAATTTAAAAACCAGTAGTAAAAGTGGGGCTGGGAGACTCACAAGAAGTTATACCAAAATGTTCATATTGTCAAACGTATAAACAATGTAATTCATGTTTTCAAAACATAACAAGTAAGTATATTTCTCCCCCGATGTTTACAAAACAGTAAAGAGTTAAAAGGGGGCCGTGAACTCACCTTGTGTCCGATGAAATCCTAGCAAACAAACTTGTGCTAGTTCTTGTATATCCGTACCCTAATCACACAAGGGTACTAATGTGTTAAAACTACCCGTCTTATACGTAAGTTGTTCAATACTTGTTTTGTTATAAAACAGATCTTAGTTACTGCTCAAAGTGACTGATGAACAGATGTCGAAACTTCCTAGTTTCGATTGGGCAATTGAGTATCGAAACTTCATAGTTTCGATTGAGTAGTTAGGTATCGAAACTATCTAGTTTCGATTGGCAAGAAGGGTATCGAAACTATCTAGTTTCGATTGAGCAATATGTATCGAAACTACCTAGTTTCGATTGAACAACTAGTATCGAAACTCCCAGTTTCGATTGAGTAAACTGGTATCGAAACTCCTAGTTTCGATTGAATAGGTATCGAAACTCCTAGTTTCGATTGAATAACAGGTATCGAAACTCCTAGTTTCGATTGAATAACAGGTATCGAAACTCCTAGTTTCGATTGAACAGGTATCGAAACTCCTAGTTTCGATTACTGCACTTTGATTGACAGAATTCGTCCTGTATATTTTTATGTTCAAATCTTGAATTTGACACACTTTTCTTGTTATCTTACTTGCGATTGAACCTTTTGTAGGCTTAGATACGGTTTTAAAGAAAATAAAGTGGATAATATCGAGTTTTTACCTTAAAACCGAGATGAAGATGATGAAAGAAAACAGAGAAGAGTCTTGAATCTTCTGTTAAACTTTCTTTAGAACACTTGAAATCTTCTTAAAATACCGAATTATGGTGGATTTCTGCCTTAAACTGGACTTCGACTAGAAGGAGAATTGGGAAATTGCCGTATGAAAATGAGAAGTATGGAAGGGATTGTGGGATTTCGACTGAGGAGGTATGGTTTTTATCTGGATTTGAGTGTATTAGCAAGTGGGGGAATGGCTCCCCTGACTTTCGGCCGAGAAAGTCAAGCAAGTGGGTTGGATTGTTTGATTTATCAAACAATTAGTTTTAGGTATATATTATTTAGAGTTTCAAATGGTAATTAAATTCGGTTTATACTGGTATGTGAACCGGTAACTCCCAGAATTACCAAAGATTTAAAATGAGACCCTGTACAGTTTTTGTTAGACCTTAGTGTCCTTGTTTGTGAAATTAAGTAAATCACAAAACAATTATAATGTAAACTTGTTTATAACATGTACGGGTATTGACCTGAATTGTCGGGTGTCACATTCTCCCCATGTTAAAAGAATTTCGTCCCGAAATTCAATTTGTGTCCTCTTGAACTGTTGTATCCTTAAACAAGGATAGGTATTTTTGTTTTCATTTGATCCTCTCGTTCAAATGGTTCAACGCACTTAGGGTTAAGCTTGCCACGGTTGCCAAATTTTTCCACTCTTTTCCAAGGTGAGACCTTCAACGTGACTTTGTCTATCACTTGGAATTCTATTGGTTTTCGTCTGTTGCTAGCTCCACTCATCTTTCGTCTGTCTTGAGTGGCTTTCAGACGATCTTTTATTTCGACGATCTTGTCAGTGGTTTCCTAGCCAATATCAGGACCAGTCAAATGCTTTTCGCTAACCCCCGCCCAACATAGCGATGAGTGACACTTATAACCATACAAAGACTCAACTGAGCGGCTTTAATGCTGGTATGGTAGTTGATATTATATGAAAACTCATCCAACGGCGGTGAGTATCCCTATTTCTTCTGAAATCGATTACGCACACACGGAGCACATCTTTTAAAGTTTGGATAGTCCTTTTACTTTGACCGTTCATCTGGGGATGATATGCAGTGGTCATGTAAAGGCGTGTGCTCAAGGCTTCTTGTACAGACTGTCAGGTTCTTGACATGAATCGACTGTCCCTTTTTGTGAAAATGGAAACTGGCATACCATGCCTAGCCTTAATTCCCTTAATATTTAGCCTTGCACGCGTCTTACTTTTATCTATCTCCTTTATTGGTAGGGAATGCGCGGATTTCGTCAAACGACTGACGATTATCATATAGTATCATAGTTGCTAGGTGTTCTGGGTAACATTGAAATGAAATCCATTGAAATTTGTTCCCATTTCCATTGAGGTATCTCGGGTTGTTATAACAATCCCGACGGTTTCTGATGTTCTGCCTTTACCTTTGAACATGTCAGGCATTTACCGACGTAAATAGCAATTTCTCCTTTCATGTTCGGCCACCAGTAGAGTTCTTTCAGATCCTTATACATTTTATCCGAACCTGGGTGAATGGAGTACCTGGACTTGTGGGCTTCGTCCATAACCAACTCCCGTAGGTTACCAAAACATGGCACCCAAATTCTATTTGCAAAGTATAAAGTATCATCTGATTTTGGCTCTAATTGTCTGATCATTCCTCATATAGCTTCACTCTGAATGTTTTCTTCTTTGATTGCCTCCTGTTGTGCCACCCGGATTTGAATCGTGAGACTCGCATGAATTGTCAATCCTAGGGCACGAACACGGAGAGTTTTAACCCGTTCTTTACGACTCAAGGCATCTGCTACGACATTTGCCTTACCAGGGTGATACTTCATATCCCAGTCGTAATCATTCAGTAGTTCTACCCAACGAAGTTGACTCATGTTGAGTTCTTTCTGATTAAAGATGTACTGGAGACTCTTGTGGTTTGTAAAGATAATACATTTTGTACCATAAAAGAAATGTCTCCAAATCTTGAGTGCAAACACGACAGCACCCAATTTCAGATCGTGAGTCGTATAATTTTTCTCATGTACTCTTAGCTGTCTGGATGCATATGCTATGACTTTTTCTTCATGCATCAATACACATCCCAGACCTTGGTGTGATGCGTCGCAGCACACGATGAAATTGTCAGTTCCTTCGGGAAGGGATATGATTGGTGCACTGCAAAGTTTTTGCTTCAACAATTGAAACGCTGATTCTTGTTTATCAGTCCAATCAAACTTTTTGTCCTTCTGAGTTAACGTGGTCAAAGGCAAGGCTATCTTTGAAAAATTCTCGATAAATCGCCTGTAATATCCTGCCGAACCCAGAAATTGACGCACCTCAGTCGGAATTCTTGGTGCTTCCCAGTTTTTGATAGCTTCAATCTTGGTTGGGACTACGTGAATACCCTTCTTATTGATGACGTGTCCGAGAAAGTGAACCTCTTGAATCCGAAACTCACACTTAGAGAATTTGGCATAACGCTTCTCATTCCGGAGTAGTTCCAAGATTGATTTCAAATGATGTTCATGTTCCTCCTTGGTTTATGAATATATTACTATGTCATCGATAAATAAAATCACGAATTTATCCAAGTATGGCTTGCACACACGGTTCATTAGATCCATGAAAACAGCCGGTGCATTAGTCAAGCCAAATGGCATAACTAGGAACTCGTAGTGACCGTAACGAGTCCTAAAAGTCGTTTTTGGTATATCTTCTTCCTGAATTTTCAGTAGAGGATACCCTGATCGTAGATCAATTTTAGAATAGAAACTGGACCCTTGAAGTTGATCAAACAAATCGTCTACTCGAGGAAGAGGATACCGGTTTTTGATTGTCAGCTTGTTCAACTCCCGATAATTGATGCACCTTCTAAAGGTTTCATCCTTTTTCTTTACAAACAGGACCGGAACTCCCCATGGTGAGAAACTCGGTCTTATGAAAAAAAATTACTCGACGAGGTGTCCAAGTTTTTGTTGTATATTGGGTAGAAATGAAAAAGTATGAAAATGAAACTATATGTTTGTCCCTCTTATGCTTTTCGAAAGCATTTTCCCGGACTAAGACTTTTCTCTTATTTCAGGTTTCATGTTTTCTATGATTTTCCTCTCCATGTGCCTTCATGGAGCTAGGAATTGATGTTCCTTGGGAGCTCTTATTTGCGAACTTCGAGTCTAATCACCACTTTACCCCTTTGCTCGCCCTACCTTTCGAGGCAGACTAGCCTTTGGGTTGTAGCGTCCTGATATGTAAACTCATGTCTCGACTACCATACCTTCAAAGTATGTAAGCCATACGAAGTTTGATGTTTGTTTGGGATATTCATATTCCGTCTAGCTGAGGGAATGAATAATAATACTGTAAGAATGGTCTCATCGAATTAGTGTTTTCCCCAAAATCGGCTATGGGCTTGTCAACCCATTAAGTTGGCTGAGATGTTTTAGGAGTTTCACAATTTCCATTTTGTAGTCATTCAGTGTATCTGCACTTCCTTAGGGTTTGAATGGTACTTTGGTGACATACCATTACGTATTCCACTCATTCAGGTTATAGCCTCAAAATCCTTAGCACAAGGATAAACTGGAGGTAGTGAGTGTTGAACGTCGAGGCTTTTGTATTCTAACTGAGTCTACTCTAAGAGATCATTTCTTAACAATAGATGCTCTAGAGCTTCCCAATTATAGAAAACTAGGAGTGAAAGATGCAATCACACCTCTCTTCTAGGCTAAATCTGGGATCCATCCAACAAGATGAACTTTGGGGAAGTGCGAGTATAAAAGAGTAATAAATTATTCTTCTCAACTCTTTGTGGACAGTGGCCTATTGTGAATAGTTCGAGTTTACGTCCTTTATGCATATCATGAGCTAATGAGATTAGCATGAGATTCCGCATTTGGGACTCCTTTAAGGGTTTTGCATGTCGTTTTGGTTAGTGCGACAATAGTCGTTAGTCCACACTTAGGTTTCTTTGGCATTCGCTTGAGCATCAACCCCGGCTTATCCATTGTAGAGAGAATAGTCAGACTTAAAGATATATTGAATGTCAATGGCTGCGAGAGCAATCCTGTTTGACCGACATTCTGAAATGTCCGATTTCCTACTTGTCTCATGTCGAGCTTCCACAATATCCATAGGTGCCATGTGTATGCGGGTCAGAATAATACCCTGCCCTATTACTGAAGTTAGTGCATAACACTCTTGGCGTAACTTTCAAGCAATTGTGAGATTGAACTGTATGATGGATCCTGAGATTATGCCATAATCTCCCACAATAGTTGTGCAATTACTGTAAGTGTTAGTTGTGGTAACGCTCAATTTGAAGCATTCCTGACAAGTAGAATCTCAAAGAGTGAATGTGCGAATTTCTTCGTCGTTCAGGATTTACTAAGGATTGGTTGAATTCAATTTGAATTTCTCTCGTTCCTCCAAAACTAGGAGAATGCTTTATGAGTACCTAATTGAGAATTCTGATTTGTTAAGATCCAATCCTTAATCAAGTGATTGAGAACATGAGTTGATCATCAGCTTAGACAACAAGACTCACTAAAGTTCCCATGCACTGCAAATTATGATTACGTGTGCACCCGTAATGATGATTTGCCTTGCCTGATCCCTATAGTGTTTCTTCTATCCCTAGCTTTTAATCAAAAGTGATTTGAAACGATCATTAGATTGCGTTTGCACATTTGTATAGGAGTGTGTATTGTTTTATCGGATTACTGTTAATTATGTGTACCAATACTCATGAATCTGCCGAATATGGCAGTTGTCGGATGAGGCTAAGGGTAGAGAGGCACCACCAGTGTCTCTTAAAAAAAATGTGCATGGTGAAATTCAGGCACTATGTGTTGGGCAGAGATCCTCAAACGAGTGTCGAGCAACTCATGCTCCAAGTCTGTATATATGCATGGATCCACATGATCCTGATGTATGTCTGGGTCTCCTGACCCTTGGAGTTCTCTCCCATTTAGTCCTGCTTACTCACCTTGAATTCCCTTTTGTCTGGGCAATCATGCCTGCCATATATCATGGCGAGAGTCTAGGCATCCGATCCGACAACTTATGAATGAGAGTATTTATATCGCAAATACGTTAGAAAGATAGTTGCCTCCATGGCTGGAGTAGTTGTGGTGCAGGTATAGGTACAGATTCTGGTACGAGTTCAACCTGTTGTGATACCAAGATCGGTAACTGACGATCGCCGCCGTCGTCATCGTTCAAGCTCAGCTCATAACTCGATCTTCTAAGGTTGCAGTATGCTGAGTACCCGTTATTCTTGACTCGTAATCCGAATAGTAACATTTATATGTGTTTATTATTTTCACATTGTTGTATGTGTTTAAGTGTTCATTACATGTGTTATGTAATTGTATTAGTGTAGCTAATGGTACCCTAGTGTAACTCCATACACTAATAGTCTACACAAATTGTTCGGCAACGGTTGGAATTCCTATGCTCAAGTCTTGGGTGTTTTTAGTGTGATGCAAGTCTTAGAAATCTTGGTCCCTAGATGAGTCCGGTTAGAGCCTAGGTATCACTAAGGACACCTAATTCGCTAAAACCATTGCTCTGATACCAATCTGTCACACCCCCATATTTTATTTACTTATTAAATAAATACAGGTTGCAACGATTGGTTCATTACACGATAGCGGAAGCTGTAATAATGATTTCTAAGACTTGATTACATACACAAATGCTAAGACTAAGTAATACTAGGATCTAAGTTCTTCTAGATCAACGATAGACTTGAGTCTTGATATTCTACGTCCTTCCAGCTACTAGGAATTGATCCAACATAGCTAGCTTATTCCAACCGTGCCATGGCTAACAGTTACCTGAGAAATATACTTGAAATTGTCAACACAAAGGTTGGTGAGTTCACAGAGTTAGTTATAATAGTGCTTATAGTTTTTCCCAAAAACATGTTCATGACTTTACCGTCATAAAACTAAGTAGTTTTCATTTGAAAACATTATCATGACTTAACCGTCATAAAATATGAAGTTGTCCTTTGAAAACATTATCATGACTTAACCGTCATAAATTCAATATTTAAACATGATCCTTATAACCTGATCAGAATCCTTTTGTATAAACATGATTTCTTTAACCGGATCAAAACTCTTTTGTTTAAACTCAATTGTTCGTAAATAGTTTCAGTTGTATGTGATAAACAGAATAAGAATTGTTGACCCATTTGTAAACTAGCTAGGAATACAAATAATATGTTCATACATGGGGCGTAACCAAACCTTGACATGTGTACACGCCCCTAATTTCGTTATTCAGTTCTATGCGGCCATAAATCCTCCAGATTGTGGTTAGCGCGACTAACCATGACCGGGAGACGTCACTCTCCATAGTACTATTCATAGGACCCTAGGCTACAGTTAATGGTTACTATGTTGTTCCAGGGGACTTTCGCGGCCTCCATTGTGTTGTTCTCATCCCATGTAAACATAAAAGTCGTGTCTTATTCTCTTGTTATCCCATAAAATAGTTGAAGTATGTTTTTTTTTCCCCCAAATCGTTGAGTATTGTTCATCCGAACAATCGTTGTGTGTTGTTCATACGAACAATCGTTGTGTGTTGTTCATCCGAACAATCATTGTGTGTACTTGTGTCCAGCTGTTTAGTTGAGCAAGTTTTCTCCCCGTTTGTTTAAAAACAATTTAAAAACCAGTAGTAAAAGTGGGGCTGGGAGACTCACAAGAAGTTATACCAAAATGTTCATATTGTCAAACGTATAAACAATGTAATTCATGTTTTCAAAACATAACAAGTAAGTATATTTCTCCCCCGATGTTTACAAAACAGTAAAGAGTTAAAAGGGGGCCGTGAACTCACCTTGTGTCCGATGAAATCCTAGCAAACAAACTTGTGCTAGTTCTTGTATATCCGTACCCTAATCACACAAGGGTACTAATGTGTTAAAACTACCCGTCTTATACGTAAGTTGTTCAATACTTGTTTTGTTATAAAACAGATCTTAGTTACTGCTCAAAGTGACTGATGAACAGATGTCGAAACTTCCTAGTTTCGATTGGGCAATTGAGTATCGAAACTTCATAGTTTCGATTGAGTAGTTAGGTATCGAAACTATCTAGTTTCGATTGGCAAGAAGGGTATCGAAACTATCTAGTTTCGATTGAGCAATATGTATCGAAACTACCTAGTTTCGATTGAACAACTAGTATCGAAACTCCCAGTTTCGATTGAGTAAACTGGTATCGAAACTCCTAGTTTCGATTGAATAGGTATCGAAACTCCTAGTTTCGATTGAATAACAGGTATCGAAACTCCTAGTTTCGATTGAATAACAGGTATCGAAACTCCTAGTTTCGATTGAACAGGTATCGAAACTCCTAGTTTCGATTACTGCACTTTGATTGACAGAATTCGTCCTGTATATTTTTATGTTCAAATCTTGAATTTGACACACTTTTCTTGTTATCTTACTTGCGATTGAACCTTTTGTAGGCTTAGATACGGTTTTAAAGAAAATAAAGTGGATAATATCGAGTTTTTACCTTAAAACCGAGATGAAGATGATGAAAGAAAACAGAGAAGAGTCTTGAATCTTCTGTTAAACTTTCTTTAGAACACTTGAAATCTTCTTAAAATACCGAATTATGGTGGATTTCTGCCTTAAACTGGACTTCGACTAGAAGGAGAATTGGGAAATTGCCGTATGAAAATGAGAAGTATGGAAGGGATTGTGGGATTTCGACTGAGGAGGTATGGTTTTTATCTGGATTTGAGTGTATTAGCAAGTGGGGGAATGGCTCCCCTGACTTTCGGCCGAGAAAGTCAAGCAAGTGGGTTGGATTGTTTGATTTATCAAACAATTAGTTTTAGGTATATATTATTTAGAGTTTCAAATGGTAATTAAATTCGGTTTATACTGGTATGTGAACCGGTAACTCCCAGAATTACCAAAGATTTAAAATGAGACCCTGTACAGTTTTTGTTAGACCTTAGTGTCCTTGTTTGTGAAATTAAGTAAATCACAAAACAATTATAATGTAAACTTGTTTATAACATGTACGGGTATTGACCTGAATTGTCGGGTGTCACAAGGGAGTGTACACAGTGTTGAGATGTTTGAATGAGATGAAACTTAGAAAAAATTCTAACACCCGTATATATACCCCACAGACACAAGCCGTGCGTACTTATCTAGTGCGCAGAACTTAACTCATGCGTACTTACTAAGTACACATGACTTAAGTCTTGCGTACTTGTTAAGTACGCAGGGTTTAACTCTTGCGCACTTGACAAGTACGCAGAGACCCTTGTGTACTCGAAGTTCAACTCAAATTATGAAGATTGTCAAGTCAAATAGCAAACCGGATAAGAACATTCAATCTAGAGGTTTCCAAAAAACAATTCAAGGAAGTTAAACACAAATATTTTTGGCTTTTCTTAACTTTTGATAAACTGTATTGAAAAAACTTTTGACATTTTTGATAATGATTGAATTGTACATAAACTGAAAATCTTTTTGAGCTTTTATGAATAAAGATAATATGCACAAGATTTAGATACGGATATACAAGAATATACACACAGTCTATTTTTTTGTCAAAGTCATTAGCAGAGGATCATATCAAGCTATTATAAGCAAAAATGATACAAAATAAACATCAAAGAATATGGGATCATGTCATGGATTACTACTTATTCATACTTAATATGCAATATAAGCAAGTTAACTCAAGTTGGCAATATTATAAGATTTGAAACCATAAGAATCTTTGTATCACGTTCTTGTGTGTTAAGGTATTAATTTTAGATAAACAATGTGTACCCCACAGTTATGCTACAAAAATTTAACTCGCACTATCTCAATGCATCTAAGATTTTCCCAAAGATTTCCAAATCTCCATAATGAAGTTAAATCGTTTAGCACAGAAAAAATCAAGCAGAATCAATAAGGATTATCGAGAATCATAAGATTCAGAATCGAGTGATTCATTTGTCTTGGTTTGATAGGTATTTCTTCTGTGAATATCATTTGATGATTCAGGTTAATAAATATGGTTTCTAAGGATTTAGGTAAGGGGATCCAACTTTTATCTGGATTTGATTTCAATGAATCATGTATGATTCACGGATGAATATATGCTCAACGGTTGATGTCAAGACATATCTTGGCCCAACTTCCCATTACATACTTGTGAGTATGGGCAGTGAAGAGAACCTAAAAATTGTGCTAAAAACATAACCCGAGACTGGTCTCATAAGAAAATATTTGCCAAAATCTTACATCCTTTATCTGATAATGATCTTTTTGCATTCGTTTACACACACACATGCAAACATGGGTTCAAATCATAGTTGTAGTATTGATTTAGTTTCCACACTACTAATGATTCAAAAATGCTTATAGCCTACTGACAATTCAAATTACTTGCAAATATTCAAATTAAAACAACTAAGACACTCAAGTAAGCATGACGCAATCATTTCCCATATGTGCAGTCTAAGACGTTTAGATCATTTACTGATGCACTATCATTTCCTCTTTTCTTCAAATGACTTTGAAATTTTTGTGTTTTTCTATTTTGTTTGGATTTTCTGAAGAAGTTAATTAAAGAGAAAATGAACTGAACAGAAAACATTTAAAAGAAATGAAGTTTAACTTTCATGAAATGATTTGATTTGAAAAAGAGTTTTCACTCAGGATTGAACATTCCTATCAAGTTAACCAGATGTTCAAAACGAGTATGATCAAACGCTTTAGTGAAAAGGTCAGCAAAGTTGTCATCCGTGTGACTTTTACAAGTTCAATAAAATGTTTTCAACACAGTCACGGATTAAATTATGGCGAATTTCAATTTGCTTAGTTTTGAAATGTTTCACCGGGTTGTTCATGATGGACATAGTGGCATTATTGTCAATGAATAAAAGAGTTCCAATATAGTTCAAGCCATAATCTCTCAATTGTTGCTGGATGCACAATATCTGAGAACAACAGCATGCGACAGCAATGTACTCTGCTTCACATGTTGAGATAGAAACCGTTAACTGCTTCTTACACTTCCAGGAGACCAGCATGTCCCCCAAGAATTGACATCTACCTGATGTTGGTTTTCTATCGAGGTTACTGTTGGAGCATATTCTGGTGACAACGAGCTTGAAGATATTATGTCTTAGTCTTAGAGTCTTTGACTTGTAATTGATAGAATTGTTAGCAACAGTTAAAGGGGAGTCTTTTAGGACATGTTTTGTAACTGTTGATAAAATTCTGTAAATTATGGCGAATTTCAATATGATTAGTTTTGGAATGTTTCACAGGGTTGTTCATGATGGACATAGTGGCATTATTGTCAATGAATAAAGGAGTTCCCATATAGTTCAAGCCATAATCTCTCAATTGTTGTTGGATGCACAATATCTGAGAACAACAGCTCGCGGCAGCAATGTACTCTGCTTCACATGTTGAGACAGAAACCGTTGACTGCTTCTTACACTGCCAGGAGACCAGCCTGCCCCCAAGAATTGACATCTACCTGATGTTGGTTTTCTACCGAGGTTACCGTTGGAGCATATTCTGCTGACAACGAGCTTGAAGATATTATGTCTTAGTCTTAGATTCTTTGACTTGTAATTGATAGAATTGTTAGCAACAGTTAAAGGGGAGTCTTTTAGGACATGTTTTGTAACTGTTGATAAATTTCTGTAAATTATGGCGAATTTCAATATGCTTAGTTTTGGAATGTTTCACCGGGTTGTTCATGATGGACATAGTGGCATTATTGTCAATGAATAAAGGAGTTCCAATATAGTTCAAGCCATAATCTCTCAATTGCTGCTCGATGCACAATATCTGAGACCAACAGCTCGCGGCAGCAATGTACTCTGCTTCACATGTTGAGACAGAAACCGTTGACTGCTTCTTACACTGCCAGGAGACCAGCCTGTCCCCCAAGAATTGACATCTACCTGATGTTGGTTTTCTATCGAGGTGACTGTTGGAGCATATTCCGCACGTGAAAAGGATACTTTGCACGCCTGTGCAATCCAATGCACGGTCGTGCATTGCCAAAATCTCTTCCTATAAATACCAAGCTCATTCTAGTGTTTTATGTGTCCATTACCAATGGTTGTGAAGGCCCTAGTGCTCTGCTAGAATCGGAACTCCCTCGGTTTTGGTCCGTTTTAGCTTTTCTTTGTTTATTTTCCTTTTCTAAGTCTTGTAAAACGAAGTGATTCTTCTCGTTCGAGTAGAACAAGAGGCAACCTATACCCATTCTCCATTTGTATTGGAACGCTTAATTCTCCACTGTTTGTGGTTGCTGCTATTTGGATTTTGATATTGCTGCTTAGGTTGAAAAGGTGGATTTTGTTACTGAAATGGTGGTCGTTTGTTGAATCCAGGGGGCTGTTGGTTGTTGCTTCCTTCCCTGAAGTTCGAGTTGTTTCTTCAATTCGAGTTATAATTTTTACCGTATGAATTGTTTTGACCTCCTACATAATCAACCACTTCTACTACCATGGTTTGCTGACAATCTCTTGTCTTGTGTGGTTTGCCACATGTATCACATCGAAGCTGTGCTTTCTTAAGCTCAACCTACATCAGGTCGAATTTTTTCGCGAGTGCCTCCAATTGAGCTGCAACTAAAGTTTTGGAATCGACGTGATGAATACCCTTTTAAGATGATTTGGTTCTCAGAGGGTTGTAAGCAAAACTCTTTGTAGAGGCCTTTTCTAATGCTTGGAATGCCTCGGTTGGGGTGGCTCCCCCAAAATCTCCCGCAGCGCATTGGTCAATGGCTTGCTTGTGTGCTCCCGAGATAGCATCGTAGAACTTTTGACATTGAAGCCAAAGATCAAGCCCGTGATGTGGGCATTTTCGCAGGAGGCCTTTGTACCTTTCCCATGTTGTATGCAACGACTCATCGTCATCTTAACGAAAAGTCAAAAACCGGTGATGATCGATCGTAATTTGGCAGTTTTATTGGGTGGAAAATTGTTCGGAGCTCTGAACAATTGTGGATTGTAAAAGTCGCACAGATTCGTAAGAAACGCACGATGTGTGGATTTAGATCCTCGCCTTGTAGACCGTGAAATTGTGCGGAGCTCTCCACTAGATGAATGATGCCAAATTTTATCTCGAAATTGTTGGCTGCAATTTTTTGGCTGGGTCAAACTAGACTCATAACCGTTAAGTGACGGTTTAGCATAGTATGTGATGTTCCTCTCCTTTTCTGCGTCCGCCATGTTTTCTTCGTGTTGTGTATCCAACAAAGTTTCGCCTTGTGATTGTCTCAACTATCGTTCGTGTTCGTTCTTGTAATCTGTGAAGAAAATGTCATTCGGGCTCCGAAAATGGTGAAACAAGCTCAGGGTCAGGTGTGGTGGACATACATCACCTAAGAAAACAATTAGATGTTTAAAAGAAATTAAATAAAAATAAAATAAAGATAGATAAATATGTTTACGCATACCTACAATTGGTTTATTTAAAAATTGGGATTGTTTGTCGAACGACTGTATCCCCAGCAACGACTCCAAAAACTTGATGTGCGTGAACTATATATATATATATATATATATATATATATATTTCAGTAAATATTTTCACACAAATATGGGTTTTAAAAATGGTGTTCACCTAAACTAGACTACACACATAAAGGCAAGTGTACCTATCGAGTGGTAATATAGAGTTGATAAGAACCGAGTATCAATCTGTGGATATTGTTTTACTACTTAATCCAAATAATTAATTAAATCGAGTAAGTAAAAACAGATATTTGTTGTGTTTATGTGGATTTAACTTGGGTGACAACAATTGATAATTTAAACACGGAAATTAAAATGATTAAAATAACACGGTAAAGAAATTATCATCCTAGTTTGGAATCCACTTTACTAATCATGGTGAAACATATGCATGTCAATATTACAATTATGTTAATGTTCGTATAAGCGATTGAATTAGATTCCCGTCAAGGTGACTAACTCCATAGATATCAATGAGTATTTTACATAATATCCACTCAAAGCTAGTTTAATTAGATAAAGATTATATACTCTCTTAACTCATAAAATTCTAATATAAATTCATGCAAATATTAATCTCGAGTCATCAATACTTTAATTAACACAAATTTTGTCAAAGAAGTTTCATGACATTTATTGTAGTTTTTCCAAACATGATTAAATGGGATGCATGCTTAAATGTTTATTTAACTAGTTAAGGTTTAAAAGATCATTCCTAATACTTAGCCATGAATTTAAATGTGAAGATATAAAATCATGAATAAATGTTAATTTCATAAGTTTTTCAACATGATATGATTTCACATTCATAAACCTATAATTATTCCAAAAAACATTCAAGCATGCATGTCCATCAAGTGATTTCCATAATATTATCATAACATTAACATAATTCTTGACAAAATAATAAGTTCAACATGATTAAATAAAGCTTCAGCCAACTTGGATGACAAAGGATGTTTAGCTCATATTGAGCTTGCACATTACTACCAAATAACAAGAACACATGCAAATCATAACAAGATCAAAGGATATAACAAAAGCTTCAAGGTGGTATGGTATGGTGATATTAGAACTTTTTATTGATTGTGAATGGATCTTCCAAAGCCTCTAAACAGCCTCAAAAGTCTAGTTCCCGAGTCCCAAAAGTGGGTATTTTCTCCCAAAAATCGAACTCCTTCAAATGGGAAAAGACTCTGGGAGATGAAGCACGACCCGTGCTTAGTGAGGCACGGCCCCGTGCTTGGACCACGTTGTACACGGGTCAACTTTTGTCATGAATGTGCGACATGGGTACTGGACATGGGGGCGTGCTTAGTGGGGCATGGCCCCGTGTTACACCTGGTCGGGAGACAAATGTCATTTTTGTCCTTTTCTGGATGAGCACGGGGGAGTGCCCAGCGGGGCACGACGCGTTGGCTTCTGAGATTTTGTCTTTTCTACTGGAGTGGAGCACGGGGGCGTGCCTGGTGGGGCACGACCCGTGCTTTGCCTACTGAGTTGCCTTTTTCTTCACTTTTCTTCGTGTTTCCGCTCGTTTGCTCGTTCTAGGCCAAATATTTCCTGAGATTAAAATTTATACTAAATGAGCGACAAATCAAATCAATATGTAAATAAATTGATAATAATCGGGACGCGATTGATGTGGAATATATTACTAATTTAGTACACATCGTAGGCCTCACATCCGCGTCTCATATACCCCTCTGCCTTTATCATCGAAATGACGTTTGTTATCAAGCCGTCACGATCCCCGTAAATTGAGACTTTGCTACCATCTGGAGCCTTGAGCTGAACTATCTTTCGATTACATACAATTCGGGCTTCGTTGGCAGATAACCAATCCATACCTAGGACCACATCAAACCGACCCAAGGCTATAACATACAACCTAACAGGGAATCTATGGCCATCTATCTTTATCGTACAACTGTCTACTAGTTCTATCACTCTCGTGGTTTTACCCACATCAGCTTCTACATTAAAGGCATGTTCTACTTTAGTAACTTTGCATTTCATTCTTTTACACTTAGATAACAATATGAAACTCCTACTGGAACTATAATCAAACAATAATGAAACAAAAGTGTGGTCAAGGATGAACGTACCTGACACCACATTTGTGTCAGTGCATACACTCGGGTCCTTTCCTTTGGCTTCTCGGCCTCATTTCCTTTCTCAGTGCCAGCAGCTTTAGGTCGAAGACAGTCCTTGGCCAGGAGTCCCACAGTTATAGCACGCCGGTGCTCGGCACATTCTCGGGAATAATGCTCAGTCTTCCCGCACCGGTAGCAATTGTTCAAACCCACCTGGCACTCCCCAGATTGCTTCCTTCCACACTTAGCACAGTCATTGCTTTCCTCTATTCTCAATTTCTTTGCCTTCAGGCCCACTCACTCCTTTGTCGGCCGCTTAACGTCACTTGTCACTTTCTTTTGAGTTTCAGCAGGCAGTGGGCCCGCGGAGTTGAAGTCATCATACACTATTCTGGTAAGTTCCACCACGAATTCAAATCTTGTAGGGGCATTGGGTTTAATGTGCACACAGACTCTCTGTGGCATCCCCTTAATGTGGTACTTTATCCTCTTCTCATCAGTGTCCACCGTATGTGGAACCAACTGAGCCAGCTCATTATATTTTGAGGTGCACTAGCGATGAGTCATACTGCCAGCACAAAGCCCCAAAAACTCTCTCTCAACTCTATCAATATCGTCTGCAGACAGAACTTCTTGATTATCAGCTTTTTCATGTCATCCCATTTCATCTTCTTCATAGCAATGGAGGACTTAGTCTACTAAATAGACCTCCACCAGCTCAAAGCGTCATTAGTGAATGAGTGAGTGGCAAACTCGACCGTTTAATCATCACAAAATTCACTAATTTTGATCACACCATTCATCCTCTCTATCCACTCAAAAGTGGCAACAACATCTTTTTGTCCATCAAACTTTGGCGGGTCACACCCCCGAAAAGATTTTTAGTTGCAGCCTCGGGCTGCCACCTCAAAGTCGGAGTCGTCACTATCAGTGACTTCAGTGCCTCTACTGTTTTCTTCTTTCTTCTCTATCCCAAACTCTTTAAGAGCCTCTGCCAGTGCTTTCGGTAGGACGTTCTTCAAAACTGAAGTGACATATGCAGCTATAGCATCTCCTATGATTGGTTCCATAACCAATCCCTCATTATGCCCATGATCGTGAGCCGACACATGGTTCCCACTATCATTATGCTCCACATGCATCGATTCAGTCTCGTTGCGGGAGTGTTCACTTTTCTCTACCCGTGCCTGATTACCTGGCGGTCGCACCTCTCTGCTCTAGCCATTCGTAACTAATTTCAAACAAGGAATACTCGCGTCATCATGATAGGTAATAATTTAGAACACCTCGAGTAATGTAAATTACTAATTATAGAGAGCGTTAAGAAATTACTAATTTACTTTACTACTCGGGTTCTGAACATTTGCTGTCAAGAGTAACATTTGCATCCAAGTTCAGAGTCCCTACTTTAGAGCACATACTGTCTACTGTCTATGCTAAAGAATATACTATGTACTATCTATACTAAAACATTTACTATCTACTATTTGTACTAAGGCATTACTGTCTATGTTCTATGTTAAGGCATTGACTACATTCTTTCACTATCTTTCCATGGACGGGATGCCCTGACTGACATTCCTTTCCTTCCTTTACTTTGTCCCATTCTCAGTTTAAGTTCAGACATTATCGCATATGTCCGAATCTCTCAAACTATGGCTCTGATACCAACTTGAAACGCCCAAAATCGGGTACATCTCATAGTTGGCACAAAATATAACAAACATAGTTCTTAAACAAGAAATCAGAATCTATTACAGAGAAAGTCCTAACTGAAACATTCTTAATCCAATAATGATAAACATTGTTCATTACATGAACAATCGGGAATAGGAAAGTCAGTCTTCATTACACCGACCCATCGTCCATGCTATCCAGCCCACACGGCTCCTTTACTTTACCTTTGCTTTGCCTTTACTACCTGTCATGCATACAAAAACTCAGCTAACACTGGTGAGTTCTATCTTCACTTTAATTTGTAAACTTTTTTTAGATAACTAGTTTTATAAAAATAAAATAAGCTTTCTTTCTTTACTTTAAAACAACTTTGCATTTGCCTTTATTTTAAAATTTTAAAACGTTAAAATTTATAAAATCGTTCCATTTCTATCTTTAATTAAAACTTTACTTTTGAAGAAACCGGTTAAGGTGTCCTATTTTACTCTTTCAAACCTTACTTTTCACTTGTACAGGAAAAGTGACTATAACATAAGTTAACTATCACATATGGATCAGTGTCCAAGGTCCCTTTTCTAGCTTACACCTCGGGTTAAGAATTTTACTTTGCTGTGCCCACACCTCAGAGTGGGACTTTCTCACTTACACATCAAGGTAAGACTCCTTTGCTTTTTCACACCTCAGGGTGAGACTTTCTACTTTGCTTGCTCACACCTCGGGTGAGACTTCTACTTTGCTTGCTCACACCTCGGGTGAGACTTCTACTTTGCTTGCCTGCGGGACTTTCTACCATGCAACTACTATGCAATTATACTACATCACATAATATAATGTCATTGAAACATATAACACATAGAAAAATAACACATATTAACACATAAGCATATAATATAACATATGTCACTGTCACTGTCAAACTACACCGAAATGCAGCTTCTTTACCTTCTTTACTTTAACTCTTTACTTTCTTTAAAAATATATTTCAAAGATAGTGTATACTCTTTAAAACTTTCCCTTTCTTTTTATAAAAAAACATTTTTATAAAATCTATAACTTTCTCTTTCCCTTTATAAAAATTAACATTTTTATAAAAACTATTCTTTGCCTTTCAAATCTTTCTACGTATGCATGCCAGCCCAAAACCGTTAGAGAAAAATGGTAATAAGAACTCACCTGTCAAGCTATCCTGTGAATACTAGAACCGATCTAGTAACCGTCACTCTCTATATGTATAATTAATTCATGCGGGTTAAGATAACGGACCTAAGCAACACTAGGCGTTCTACACTTTTAAGCTGGTGAAAATAAGGTCAAGTTCTCCACTTTGACATTAGCAAACTTTTCATGTTCCCTCACTTGGATTTTGGAAAACTTAAATTAAGTTCGCCATTGTTGGAACTATTTGTAGGCCATCGCATATAAAACAGTTTGAAGATGGAAGAATTATTTGTAGATAGAAGATTTCAATCGAAATCTTTGTCCGAAATAGTTTTCGGACGAAATCATTCTTTGTCTTCTTAATATAAATACAATTATAGTTTGAATGCTTTGAAAGGGAATTCATTTGACATATCAATAAAGACTTAAGATTTACACCTTTAACTATGTGTTTTTAATTATACCTCGTTTCATGATTCTTGTCTCGGTGTATTGAATCTGCTACGAATAACAGGTTTCCACAAGTGGTATCAGAGCTTTCGGTGCTTGGTTTTGGGGTTTTCTATCAAGATTCAAGTTTTCTACAAGTTTTCAACTTTTCAAGATTCAAAAGTCATCAAATTGGATCGTTTTCAGTGCCATTTTCGACTATTTAGCATGTACAAGAGTGGAGATGAAGTTTGGAATGATTTTCGGGCTTAATTTGACGTTCGGGAGTTACAGGTCGGAATTTCTAGCGTCCGAAATCTTTTTCGTCCGAAATCTTTTTCAGACATCTAGTTTTCGTCCGAAATCTCCTTGTCCGAAGGTGTTTTCTGTCCGAGAAGTGTTTGTCCGAAATCTACTTGTCCAAAATCTTTTTTGATCGAAAAAGTTTTCATTTGAAAAGTGTGATTGAGAAAAAAAAATTTCTTGGTCGAAATTTTTGGAGGAAGTTTAGAGCTATGTTTCGGGTTGATTACGAAAAAATGAGGTAGTTAAAAAAAATGAGGGAATTCTCAATGGATGACGAAGGGTGTGTGCATAAGGTCTTTGCAAATGGATTGGGGTATGTTCATTCAAATCTTGTTAAATCATTGTGTGTAAATAAGGAAGATAAGAAAAGACAAGCAAGACAAGACAGTTTAAAGAAAAGATATGAAGTGTTCGCACGTGCTGAAGGAGAATCTTTGACAGACCGGTATCACAGATATGTGAGATTGATAAATGATCTAAAGGAGGTTGATATTGAATACGAAAAATCAGAGGTCATGGATAAATTTCTAAATTCTCAACCAGAGGAATGGATGATGTATAAATTGTACATCAGAAATAGAGGACTAAAATTTAACACGTTAGAGGATTTGTGTGCAAAGTTACAGTTCGATGCACTCAAAGCAGATAAGGATGGAATATTGATCAAAGAAGGATATGGTTATGATTTTCAAGGAAATTGTAAGCGTATAGAATCCGATTTGGTTGCTAAAGCAGTGAAAGATTCACAGGAACTTAAAGCTTATTCTTAACTGCTTAACGAGAATATGTGTTCTGTAAAGTGTTTCGAGAAAATTACTGATTACAAGAAACAAAATCAACTTCTGATGGATGCATTGATTCATGCAAATACTACAAACAAGATTCTAAAAGATCATGAGAAAGAGTATAAAAGAAAGATTGATGACTGTGTCAAAGAAAATTCTCACATGAAGCTTCAGAAAGAGAAAGAATTACGAAATTCAACTGTTGACTGCTGAAAGGGAAACATAAAAGAAATTGTTAATCGAGAAGATGGAAAAGGTAGCAAATACAGCAATTAAGTTGATAAAATAAACACTTCTAGGAAAGTGGCTAGTGGAATCATTGAAGCTCAAATACATGACAGAGTAAAGTCTGGGCTTGGGTATAAAAGCACTGGTGAAAACATTGAGGCTTAAGTTAATGATAAAGTGAATAGCGAGATTGGATACATAAGTGTTCCTCCTCCATTTACTACAAATGGATTTTAATCACATATGCCTCAACCATACATTCCAAAGCCGTTTGTGCTAAATGTTTATCCTTTGTTAGAGACAAAGAGAAATTCTAAAGCAAATAAAGTTGAATCAAAGATTCCATGTGATCTTGCTTCTGATGATGATTGTGTCAGTGTCAAATCTGAAGAACGTCAAGAATGTGTGGATTATTTTGACAATAAGGGTGGCTTAGGGTTCAAGAAAGAAAGTTCACTTAATGCTAATGCCATCCCGTACGTTTCGAATAAATTTGCTCCGCTCATGTTTGTTAAAGACAAGTTAGCATCTCGAAAGGGGCCTTATCAAAGAACGTGTACCGCTTTGAAGAAATGTTTCAGTTATGGAAAGAAAGGTCATTTATCAAGAGATTGTTGTATCAAGAAACAAAAGTCTCCCAAACAGAAGGTCATTTATCAACCTCAGAGAAAGTTTCAAGAAAAGGTTGTTAAAGTCTTTAATAGGTTGAAGACGTTTTGGACATATAATATGTCAAAACGAAAACAAGAGTGCCAAGACAAAGCTAAACCAAGACAAGTTTGGAGAGTTAAAGATTTGAGTCCAAGTTCCAACTTTGATGATGCAAAGTGTATGGGGGAGCTTGGCAGAATTTCCGTGTTTTGATATGCAATGGCCTAGGGGGAGATTGTTGGAACTATTTGTAGGCCATCGCATATAAAACAGTCTAAAGATGGAAGAATTATTTGTAGATAGAAGAATTCGATCGAAATCTTTGTCGGAAATAGTTTTCGTCCGAAATACATTTCGACCGAAATGTATTTCGGACGAAATCATTCGTTGTCTTCTTAGTATAAATGCATGTATAGTTTGAATGCTTTGAAAGGGAATTCATTTGACATATAAATAAAGACTTGAGATTTACACCTTTAACTATGTGTTTTTGATTCTACCTCGTTTCATGATTCTTGTATCGGTGTATTGAATCTGCTACGAATAACAGGTTTCCACAACCATTTTGAAACTAGCGAACTTACACCAAGCGAACCTACACCAAGCGAACTTACATCAAGTTCGCTCTATCAGGTTTAGGCGAAGTTGAATTAGCTAACCTATGAAGTTCACCATCTTAGCAATAGGTGAACCTAGCAAGTTCGCATGTGCGGGTTGTCTTGTTCCCCAAAACCCTAGAAATTTCGGCTAGGGTTTCAACGTGATCAAGCTTCGAACTTTTTATGTCCAAAACGTTTCATTTCAATCCATGAGCATAGATCTATCCTCATTTAGTTGTTTCAAACGTAAAAACCCATCTTTTACGCGTTTTTAACCTGAAACCGATTAAAACCTAAAATTCGGATTCGATCGGGTTACATACCTGTTTTGAGCTCAAATCAACGATCCTAAGCTGCTGTTGATGATAGTGAACGATCCTAGAGCTCCTCGATTCGATTCCATACTTTCTCTCTCTAAACCCTCGCTGCCTCTCTCTTTCTCTATCTATCTAGTTTACAAATGAAAAGGGAAGTGGGGAAACAAGGGGTGGCGGCTAGGGTTTAGCCTCCCCTTCTCTTTCGTCTTTCACCCTTTTTCGCATTATCCCCCTCCCGTTTTTCCTCGTTTATTCTCTTTTATTTTTCCCGAGTCTCGTTCGTAACTTCTCATTTATTATTATTATTATTTTCGGGATGTTACACAAACGAACACAAACAGAGTCATGTTTATTTTCGTTCATTTAACTTTTGCAAAACATGAATGTAAGGCCCCAAACCCGGAAGGTCACACTTGTTGGATTTACTCATAAACATACAGTTCTTAAACTTGAATATTAAATAACGAAGCGAAATCATTCATTTCATACCTAATTAAAACTTGTTCAATATTCATAAATGACAAACATTGTCTTAAACATAAATATTGTCAACAATATACACGTAACGGGATGCCAGAATTCATAGATCCATCGGGTAACTCTTCAGCGCTTGCCATGCATCACGTCCATCCGTACATGTCCTTAAGCTGAATGTGCATACTAAAAGTCAGCTACGCTGGTGAGTTTTAGCTTTACATAAAACTTTAACATAAACATTTTACAAAAACATGACATTCATTTATTTAACAAAAGCGTACGTAAAGCTTGCTATAACATAACATTAAACATAAGTGAACGAGCATATCGAATCCGCGCCTTCTCGTAACAGTCAATTCCATACATCGCATATTGGCGGAGAAACCTCGAGGCACACCACCACTAAGCCCTTCAACACCATACTTTACTTGTAGGCGAAGAAACCTAGGGCCCGACACCTCAAAGCCCTTTGACACCAGAACCTTAGGTACGGCACCACAAGGATACCACGTAACTTCACCTTAAGCATTGTTCCTTCTCAGGGAATAGTATCTTCAATTGGGATCCAGGTAATCCCATGGTGACCGTCATCACCCATTTATCCACCAAGTTGTACAACCGTTGGCCAGCCACAAAGGCCCCTATAAAGGTAAGGCCCATACATGCATACATACCTTAGTGCCCGAAATAACTCATGGCAGATTCGTTCATTTCGTGACTTTCATAAAAACCTTTACCTCATTTTAGTTAAAGCATTTGTACGTTTTATTAAACAACATTTCATTCGTGAACCTTTCATAAACTTCATTTTGGCAAAACATTTCATAAACACATTTCAACTTCCTTTTCGTAAACATCATTTCATAAACCATCATTTCGTAAGTATGCACACCAACCCGAAAACAATATTTAAAACATTTAAAAGATGACTGTAGAACTTACCTGATAAGCTAGTCTCAATTGTCCTAAACAAAGGTCCAACAACATCACGCATGATCTGAATTGATTAGTTAAATATACATCAGACCAATCCCGACTCTAACGGTTTAACCATACTAAATTAGGCGAACTTAAGGTTAAGTTCGCCCCTTTTAAACCTGGCGAACATACATGCGAACTTAGGCTAAGTTCGCCAGATTCATACCTTGTGAACTTAGCAAGTTCGTTATCCTAAGTTCGCTGCTTCATCCCAGCGAAGGTACTAAGTTCGCTACCAACATGTTGCGAGTGAAAAAAGAAAGTTCCCTGCCCTAAGTTTGCTAATTTTACCCCCAACAAGTTCGCCTGCGGGGCTGTCTTCTTCTCCAAGAACACTAGATCCATGCATGCGGATCTGATCTCGTCAAGATCCGAACTTTTTACGTTCAAAGCATTTTCTTTTCACTTTAAAAGCTAGATCTATGTTTTGTTTGAAGTTTCATACGTAAAAGTGTCGACTTTTTAATCAAAACCCAAAAACCCCAAAATAGCTAAAAACTCAGATCTAGGTCGAGTCGTTACCTGTTTTAAACTTCTGAGTCGGAGAATCTTCTCAGGAGCACCGGAGACACAAGCTGGTGCAATTTGAAGCAATTTCGGCACTTTCTTTCTCTAACATTTGTGAAATGAGAGAAATGAGGAGAGTTTAGGCTATTTAAGGGAGGAACCTCCCTCAAGTTCGCCACCCTTCCCCATGTTCGATTGGCCCAGCCCGGCCCACGAGCATTGTTCATTCCGTTTTTCGCGTGACGAAACTCGTTTATTCTTTTCGTCTTATTTTTGGGATGTTACAAGTCTGCCCTCCTTACAATAGGTTTCGTCCTCGAAACCTATCATAAGTCAAACATTTGAGGGTACGACTACATCATTTCCATCTCCGTTTCCCACGAAGCTTCTGATCCCTTCCGATGCTTCCACTGTACTTTAACCAATTGAATGACTTTATATCGTAAATGATTCTCTTTCTGGTCTAAGATGGCCACGGGTTCTTCAATGTAGTTAAGGCTGTTGTCGACCTCAATGTCAGTAAGTGGTACGTGAGATGATTCTTCCGCTAAACACTTTCGCAAGTGTGACATGTGGAACGTAGGATGAATCCCACTTAACTGATCAGGCAACTCCAACCGGTAAGTGACTTCACCAACCCTTTCCAATATTCGAAATGGTCTGACAAACCTCAGACTTAGCTTTCCACTTTCAACATTACTTCGGGCGATCTTGGGCGGCTTTCATTCATGCCTTAATCTGATCGAACCTTTACGATGCCTCATTAACGACTTCGAGACTACCCAATTCCTTCTGTCCAATTTCACCCCAACAAATCGGGGTCCTGCATCTTCTCCCATACAACATCTCATAAGGCGCCATGCCCATCATCGAGTGATAACTTTTGTTGTAGGAGAATTCGGCTAATGGCAGATGACTGTCCTAACTACCTCCGAAATCTATGATACAAGCACGAAGCATGTCCTCCAACATTTGAATGTTCCTTTCAGACTAACCATCCGTCTGCGGGTGGTATGTTGTGTTGATATTTAACCTTGTGCCCATCGATTCATGAAATATTTTCCAGAAGCTCGATGTGAATCGTGTGTCCCGGTCAGATACAATCGGCAAAGGTACCCCATGTCGCCCTACAATTTCGGTGATGAATACTTTCGCTAACCTTTCAGACGAGAACGTCTCGCGAATAGGTAGGAAATGAGCACTCTTCGTTAATCGGTCTACAATTACCCAAATGGTGTCATGACCTTTAGCTGTACGAGGTAGCTTGGTTATGAAGTCCATGGTAATATGATCCCACTTCAATTCTGGTATCTCGAGAGGTTGGATCTTCCCATACGTTTTCTGGTGTTCGGACTTTACTTGTGAACAAGTCAAGCAGTTGCCTACATACTTTTTCACCTCATGTTTCATTCCTTGCCACCAGTACCCCTTTTTCAAATCCTGATAAATCTTATTGATACCGGGATGGATAGAGTAGCGAGACTTATGAGCCTCATCTAGAATTTTAGTTTTAAGTTCACCACTAATGGGTATCCACACCCGTCCAAAACGTGTCCTTACCCCAAGGGTGTTATATTCCAACTTTTCCTACTGTCCAACCATTCTTTTGTTCTTTATGTTCTCTACTTTAAGTGCTTCGTTGATGTGTTGCAAAACACGTCTTTTATCCTATTGTATTTGTGCAGTTTTAGATAGTTTTATGTTCGTTTTTATTTGTTTTTGGTTCGTTCTGAGTCTGTGTTGTGTTTATAGGTTCTCGTGTGGAATTGGAGAACTTAGCGCATAACTTTTCCTTCTTCAAAGCTTCCAACACCTCTTTCAAGTGACATGCATGATCGCCCTCATTCTTAGGGTAGATGAGGATATCATCGATGAACACTGTTACCGATCGGTCCAGCATCGGTCGACACACCCTATTCATCAAATCCATGAACGATGTGGGGGCATTCGTCAATCCGAATGACATCACGCGGAATTCAAAATGTTCATAACACATGCGAAACGCGGTTTTCGGTATGTCTTCATCTCTCACCTTCAACTGATGGTACCCAGACTGAAGGTCAATTTTTGAGAACGAATTTGCGCCATGCAATTGATCAAATAAGTCGTCAATTCTTGGAAAAGGGTACTTGTTCTTCATGGTATGTTTGCTTAACTCCTTGTAGTCAATACACATTCTTATAAAACCATCCTTCTTCTTCACAAACAACAACGGAGCACCCCAAGGTGAGATGCTCGGTCGGATAAATCCTTTCTCAAGTAACTCATCTAGTTGCGTCATAAGTTCTTTCATATCCACCGATGCTAGTCGATATGGAGCCTTAGCCACGGGCTGGGCATCTAGTATTAAGTCGATTCGGAACTCAATCTCCCTGTCAGGTGGTATCTAGGAAAATCCTCTAGATACTCACGTACTACAGGCACGTCGTCTAGTTCCTTCACTTCCTTACAGTTGTCAATCACGTACACCAGATAGGCCTCGCATCCGCGCCTCAAGTAATCGGTCGCCTTAATCACCGAGATGACATTAGGCATTGGGACGTCGCGATCCCCGAAGATCTCGACTTCGCTACCATCTGAAGCCTTGAGTCAGATTATCTTTCGTTTGCATATAATTTTTACTTCATTGGCAGTTAGACAATCCATACCCAAAACGACATCCAACCCTCCCAACTCCATAACGGACAACCTGACGGGGAATCTATGGCCTTCTATTTTTATTGGGGAATTGTCAACTACATCAGTTACTCTCGCGGTTCTATCCTCAGCGGTTTCTACACTAAAGGCTCTTTCCAGTTTACTGACTGATTATTTTACCTGTTTATAGAAAGTAGCAGATATAAAACTCTTAGTAGCACCCGAATCAAATAACACAGAAACAAAAGTGTTGTCAAGGATAAACGTACCTGACGCCACGTCGGGGTCTACCCTGGCTTGATCCTGCGTCAATGCGTACGCTCGAGTCATTGCTCGGGGCCTCTCATCCTTCTTTTCGGTGCCCTTCCCTTTTCCAGCTCCTCCCATTCTCGGCTTTGTGCAGTCCCTACTCAAATGCCCGGTTTCTTCACAGTTATAGCACTTGTAGAGTTAGGAGCAATCACGGGAGTAGTGCCCAGTCTTGCCACACTTGAAGCCTAGACTAGATCCCAGTCTGCATTCACCCACATGCTCCTTACCATACTTATTACACACAGTTAACTCCTCCACTTGAGCCCTCTTATCACGAGCCCCAGACATATTTCCACTTGTTCGTTTGTTTTGGAAGCTTGATTTCTTCTTGGGTTCCTCAATGGCGACAATATTTAGTGCCAGGTCATCATACACTACACCACTGAGTTCCACTACCAAATCATAGGTGCTTGGATTGTTTGCTTTGATGAATGTGTGGACCTTGTCCGACAATCCTTGGATGTAGTAAGCAATCTTCCTCTCTTCAGTTGTGATCAGATGTGGCACCAGACGTGCAAGTTCATTCAATCGGGTAGTGTACTGCCGTGTGTTTTACTGCCGGCTTTAAGTCCCAGAAACCCCCTCTACACTTTCTCAATTTCATTCCTCGGGCAGAACTTCTTAATTACTAGTGTCCTCAAATCGTTCCACATCATTGAGTCGACAGTCTTGTCCCCCTTAGCTTGCCGTACACCTTCCCACCAATGAGATGCCTCCTCCCTCAAGGAGTTAGCAGCAAACTTCACCACCTAATCTACCCGGCATTCGTTGAGGCAAATGGCAGCCTGCATGCGAATTACCCAGTCAAAAGTAGCCACCGCGTCCTAGTTCCTAGTCAGTATTGGCGGGTCACATGCTTTGAAGGACTTATAGTCACACCCGCGAGTAAGCAGTACGTTAACTTCCTCAATGATTGGGGCACCAGTTGCCGGGTTAGACCCGCCTGCCCCATTAGCTTTCCTCAAAGCTCTGACAATAAGTCTGGCAAAGAAGCCTTCATCAATTCAGTAAATTCTCGAGCCAGGACCGCTTTCATGTTACACCCCAACCGACGGTGGAATACGTCGGGGCGGACGTGTAGATTGTTCATAAGCACATGATCAACTATAATTTCATATGTTCATTAAATCATGATTTCATTACATAAGTTCAATCAACAACCAAAAATCCAATACATCAACATGTTCCAATTCTTTGTTCACTAAGTCCAAACCCTATATGTAGTATCTTGCATATGATCTCAAACACTAGTACCTGAAACATGATGAAAACAGGGTAAACTAAAAATAGTTGCTGAGCATACATAGGTTTTGACACCACAAGTAATATCAAGAGTTTGTGTACAATTCATATGATGCATGGATTAAAAAGGCGATTATGGAGAATCACTATTGTTTAAACTGGGCGCACAATCAAACCTTGTGACTGATAGGCATAACACGCAGGTTATCCTTAAGTGTTTTCGGCAACAATCACCCTAACCAGGTGGGTTGGTCAGACAAAATAGATCTATCATTATATATCGTCGGCTTGTACTGAGTTAATGATTACACTTGCACTATGCACAAAAAGTATGTAAATGTTGTTTGCACTAATAGTGTTCAAGCATAAAGCACAAATTGCACACATGATCATAATGTTTGAATTGTAATAATTGCAAATAGTTTGAATGTAATCATGTTTCACCCCAAAGATATAAAAGTGAAAAAGGGGCTATGTGAACTCACATGGAATAGTAGTTGTAGATCACACGGGTATGATGTTTGCACAAGTGCTTAGTTTAACCACAAGGTTAACCTATAGTTTAATTCTATAAGTGTAATCAATAATCATGCACAAATGACTTGGATAATCTAATGTATAAAGTAAATTTGGGTGTGGGCTTGGTTGAGTAAGTGTGTACTTGTTTTAGTTTCAAAAGATGGTCATGAATTTCCAGGTAAAAGTATGTGAAAAAGGATATGTGGTTTCGTTAGTTTTGTAAACAATTGGGTTTGCGCATAAGAATAATTTAATTATGTGCTTTTGTTTATAATTAAAAAGTAATTGAATAAATTAATATGAAATATAATAGGTTTGAATAAATAGGTAAATGGATAAATAAAACTATTTCATCTATATAATTTTAGTTATTATATAAAAATGTTTCAATGGCTTAAATATTTTGAAGTTAAACTAAGAATAAGTATTAAATAGTTTTAACGATGAAGTTAAATAAAACTAAGTTTTTGGATCGTAAGGAAACTTGTATGGTTAGGTGAATGATTATATTATATTTAACAATTTATAGGTCTAGGTGTTTAAATATAAAATTTGTTGAAAAGAAATTATAAGTTAATCAAAGTTTATTAGATTTTAACCCTAACAGTGGTGGATAAAAATAGTATTACAAAGTTCTTACCTTATAAAATTGACTTAAGTGTTTATAACAATAATTGTTATAAGTGGATAAAGGCTTAAAAACAGGAGCCGCCCGGACTCGAACCCGGGCCTCCCCTGTGAGACACATACTATTTAACCGCTAGGCTGGGTTGCTGCCTTGTTAATTGACTGAAAGCTAATGTTTAAAACCAACAAGCCCTGAGTACATCGTCCCCAAACGTAGAAATCTGAAACCTAGGCGTTAAATCGCCTTTGGCTGAGCGATGATATGCAGTCGCGACCACGGGATTTTTGACTCTAACACAAAAACGAATGTATTCGAAGAAGAATTACCAAAAATGGTTGAGGAGAGAATGCGGTTGGTTGGTATGAACAGCTTCGGGATTTATGTGGCTTGATCGTGCACCAGAGCAACAATGTCTTGTGATACAGAGGTTGGAGAGCATGTAAACGGTGTCGCGGTCGTGTTTGAGTAAGTTATAAGTTCCAATTTCAACTAAAACGTACGAATTGATTGGGTCCATGATTAGAACCGTTATAATTATAATTTTGAGTTAATGTGCTATGATTTGTTCGAATTAGTTCATCATTTGCCTTTGAATTCGATTAGGTAACGCTTACGCACGTTTTGCTGCCATTAATCACGATTAAATCCACATTTTGCAATGGAATTAAACTGAGTTTGACTTTGGGTGGTCAAAATCAAAAGTGGCGTTCGGATTCTAGCTTAGGTAATCGATTTTTATTGAATTAGTTCCTCATATGCCTTGAAATCGTGTTGTGTAACCATTTTTCATGAATTATAGGCATTACAACTTTGAATTGGTCGGATTTGGTATGGATTTGGTGTGGTTTGTTGACTCTTGGAAGTCAACTGTCGAGCCAAGGGGGTTCAAAGTCAAGGATGATTGCAAATTGAAAAGTAAGAGTTCAAAAAGTCAGGGGGGATCATTTGTTATGAAAAAGGGTTTAAGGTTCAAATTAATTAAATTAAATTCATTTTTCTTATAAAAAATATGTTTCTAAAAGAGTTATAAAACTCAAACATAAATGAGTTTCATCTTTTTAAAAAAATACAATTTGTATAGATGGTTTATCAAATGAATATATGTTTACATATTTATTTATAAATATATGTAAATACATGATTTAAGTTCACAAATATTATTTTCTTTGATTTAATTATATTAACACAGTATATATATATACATATGTCATATATAATATAAAAAAAATATGTTAATGAAAGATTGAAATTTTTGAGTTGGTACACGTTTAATGACGTGGCATAAGGTGTTGAACAAGTACGGGATTTGAAATGGAGTGTCATTTTTATAAAATGAAATTAAATGATGTTGGAAATTATGGATGTTACAGTATCCCCAAGTTGAGAGAATTTCGTCCCGAAATTCAACTAGTGAGAACGACTGGATCAGGAAAAAGACAAGGATACTTGAGTTTCGTTTGGTTCTCACGTTCCCAAGTAAACTTCGGGACACGTTTGGATTCTCAACGAACTTTGACTGGCAGTTTGAGGAGTACAATTGATAACAAGATTTAGGTCTGATACTCGAAGTCGGGCATGAATGATGATAGTGGACTTAGTTTAAAGAGAATTAAGGAGAAAACTGTTGAAGAATAATTTGGACTCTAAAGATAGAATGCATCACTTGAAATGAGAATGATGAGAATTTGATGATAAAAACTTGTTTAGGACGTAGTCTAATATGCTCAAGAAATGTCACTAGATAAAAGGTTTCACAAACATTGGTCAAGGTCAAAATAACATAAAACGTCACGTGACACGAACAACGCTACTTCTGACGATATGACAGGAACACTTATATATAGGAAATACCAGTGGCGTATCCACCATGCCCTTATCATATCGCATCAGTTTCGTTATTATATGTCACGATAGGTTTTATGTCATAACGCACGACAGAATATACTATGTTTTCCATGCGCTGACTTTTATAATTACGTGTGCACCCGTAATTACTCGTTTCATCACATAGTCCGCATAGATCATACCATTGTGTGTGGGTCACGTGGGGTCACAAAATCACTTAGTTCATATCTATTGATTTCACGTAGGTGTTGCTAATGAATAATTGTGCCCCTAGATAGTGAGGTCAATCAGAAAGTTAAAGAGTATTAATGTGGCATAATTTAGAGTTCCATAGCTTCCTCGTGTTTGAACAAGAATACGTCAAACCCCGAGTAGTTTTAAAGCTTTACAGCTTCCTCGTGTTTGAACAAGAATACGTCAAACCCCGAGTAGCTTAAAAGTTTGTAGTTTTCAACATTCATGGATAAAGTGAATTATCATGTCTTGTGATCCATCAATTGCAACAATTGTACCTAATCTAGTTCCGTGTATAACGTAAACATCCAAGTCACATGTTTAATCTAGTATCATGTACATTGTACCCAAATAAGTTTCACGTATAATGTGAATAACTTAGTATCATGTATATTGTAAACAAATAAGATTCACATATAATGTGATCAATCTAGTATCATGTATATTGTAAGCAACCAAGTCTCATGCTTAATGTGATCAATCTAGTATCATGTATATTGTAAGCAACCAAGTCTTATGCATAATGTGATCAATCTAGTATCATGTATGTTGTATTCAACCAAGTATCATGTATCATGTAAACAATCTAGTATTGTGTATCGTGTGCTAAATCTAGTATTATGTATATTGCAAACAAACAGGTTTCATGTATCATGTGATAAATTCAGTATTATGTATATTGCAAACAAGCAAGTTTCATGTATCATGTGAATGTTTATATATAAGTTGTCGAATCTCTTAAGTAACGTAAACCATAGAATTTTGTAGGTGGTCGAGTGTAGCGGACAAGCGTATTGCTTGGCGTTCATGTATAATGTGGGTAGTTGGGTCTTAATTCTTAATCTTGTTGAGGTGTATATGGATGGTTAACGTCTACGCGAAATGATTCATTTCCTTGAAGTGCCTAGTATGCTCATATTTTTCTGAAGGTGCAAGATAACGAGAAGGTTTTGTAGGTGTTTAGAGTAATGTGCTTACGAATAACTGATTTGTACTTTTTGTTTGTAAATAAACAAGTAATTGTAATTTATTATTGTTTGTAAATAAATAAAATGCTAAAAATAATAAGTTGAATAACTAGATAAATGGATGAATAAAAACTTTCTATTTAATAATCATAAAGAGAATGTTTCAAAGGAAAATAATGGCTAAATTATTTAATAATTAAGCCAAGGTTTAATAATAATTAATTTAACGAAATAAAAGTCATAATTAATTATTAAGATAATGTTTTTATAAAACAAGTTGTATTAAGTTTCTTTACAAGGTGAAAGGTTTGTAGAAAATTTATACTCCAGATAATATTTATAAACTAAGGGTTTGATAAATGTTTTGTTTGAACGAGATAATGATGTTAATAAAATATTTAGTTTACAAAGAAAGGTTTACATATGTGCACTAAATTGCAATAAACAAAATGATGGTGTTTAGATTTTACTCATGTGGTATCATAACCATATGGATACTTTGACAAATCAAAGTGATTCAAATTCTTATACTTTCAAGAAGACATGCTTTAGCCTATAGGTGAACACTCACTTCGGGAATTTCCAGGAAAGTATACGGATCCTTTGGTTGATTTGGATTTATATGAAATGCTTTCCTAGACAGAAGACCCAAAGTACAAGCATTTACCCTTCAGGATTGCACATGTTCTTTACTAGTTTTCAGAGCTCAAAACTTTGACTGGAAAAGAAAAGATTTAATAGGCATTAGGTCTAAGAGTTTGAATCCTTCACATGTGATGATGATGAACACATAATTCTCAATGCGTAAGAGCGAATGTGTATAAAGACTAAGATATGACTAAGTGTGTGGTAAGACTTAAGATAGCATTTAATGGGATCAATTAGGTAGCATGAAATCAAACAGTGTGGTAAATAAAGTATTACATAGATAGTAATTTTTATGAGCATGTGAGTTATCAAGTAGTGTAGCACATAAGATAACATGTATTGTATCATGCAATGTAATACCTAAGATAACATGTAGGATAATCACACAAGGGGGTATCCTAAGGTTATAGACTAGGTCATTGGTTTCTAATAACGTAATTCCCTATAACCATGGCTCTGATACCAATCTATCACACCCTAATCGACGGCGAAATACGTCGGGGCGGACGTGTAGACTGTTCATAAGCACATGGTCAACTATAATTTCATATGTTCATTAAATCATGATTTCATTACATAAGTTCAATCAACAACCAAAAATCCAATACATCAACATGTTCCAATTCTTTGTCACTAAGTCCAAACCGTATGTGTAGTATCTTGCATATGATCGCAAACACTAGTACCTGAAATATGATGAAAACAGGGTCAACTAAAAATAGTTGGTGAGCATACATAGGTTTTGACACCACAAGTAATATACAGAGTTTGTGTACAATTCATATGACGCATGGATTAATAAGGCGATTATGGAGAATCACTATTGTTTAAACTGGGCGCACAATCAAACCTTGTGACTGATAGGCATAACACGCATGTTATCCTTAAGTGTTTTCGGCAACAATCACCCTAATCGGGTGGGTTGGTCAGACACAATAGATTTATCATTGTATACAGTTGGCTTGTACTGAGTTAATGATTTCACTTGCAATATGCACAAAAAGTATGTAAATGTTGTTTGCACTAATAGTGTTCAAGCATAAGGCACAAATTGCACACATGATCATAATGTTTGAATTTTAATAATTGCAAATAGTTTGAATGTAATCATGTTTCACCCCAAATATGTAAAAGTGAAAAAAGGGCTATGTGAACTCACATGGAATAGTAGTTATAGATCACACGGGTATGATGTTTGCACAAGTGTTTAGTTTAACCACAAGATTAACCTATAGTTTAATTGTATAATTGTAATAAATAATCATGCACAAATGACTTGGATAATCCTAATGTATAAAGGAAATTTGGGTGTGGGCTTGGTTGAGTAAGTGTGTACTTGTTTTAGTTTCAAAAGATGGTCATGAATTTCCAGGTAAAAGTATGTGAAAAAGGATATGTGGTTTCATTAGTTTTGTAAGCAATTGGGTTTGTTCATAAGAATAATTTAATTATGTGTTTGTGTTTATAATAAAAAAGTAATTGAATAAAATAATATGAAATATAATAGGTTTGAATAAATAGGTAAATGGATAAATAAAACTCTTTCATCTATATAATTTTAGTTATTATATAAAAATGTTTCAATGGCTTAATTATTTTGAAGTTAAACTAAGATTAAGTATTAAATACTTTTAACGACGAAGTTAAATAACATTAAGTTTTTGGATCGTAAGGAAACTTGTTTGGTTAGGTGAACGATTATATTTTAATTAACAATTTATAGGTCTAGGTGTTTAAATATAAAATTTGTTGAAAAGAAAATATAAGTTAATCAAAGTTTATTAGATTTTAACCCTAACAATGGTATATAAAAATAGTATTACAAAGTTCTTATCTTATAAAATTGACTTAAGAGTTTATAAAAATAATTGTTATAAGTGGATTAAGGCTTAAAAACCTTCAGGGCCAAAAACAGGAGCCGCCCGGACACGAACCCGGGCCTCCCGTGTGAGACATATACGATTTAACCGCTAGGCTGGGCTGTTGCCTTGTTAATTGACTGAAAGCTAATGTTTAAAACCAACAAGCCCTGAGTCCATCGTCCCCAAACATAAAAACCCGAACCCGGGCCTCCCCTGTGAGATTATACGATTTAACTGCTAGGGTGGGATGTTGCCTTGTTAATTGACTGAAAGCTAATGTTTAAAACCAACAAGCCCTGAGTCCATCGTCCCCAAACGTAAAAACCCGAACCCTCGGCATTAAATCTCCTGTGACCGAGCGATGATAAGCAGTCGCAACCACGGGATTTTTGACTCTAGCACAAAAACGAATCTATTGGTAGAAGAATTACCCAAAATGGTTGAGGAGAGAATGCAGTTGGTTGGTATGAACAGCTTCGGGATTTACGAGGCTTAATCGTGCACCAGAGCAACAATGGCTTGTGATAGAGAGGTTGGAGAGCATGTAAACGGTGTCGCGATCGTGTTTGAGTAAGTTATAAGTTCCAATTTCAACTAAAACGTATGAATTGATTGGGTCCATGATTAGAACGGTTATGATTATAATTTTGAGTTAATGTGCTATGATTTGTTCGAATTAGTTCATCATTTGCCTTTGAATTCGATTAGGTAACGCTTACGCACGTTTTGCTGCAATTAATCACGATTAAATCCACATTTTGCAATTGAATTAAACTGAGTTTGAATTTGGGTGGTCAAAATCGACAGCAGCGTTCGGATTCTAGCTTAGGCAATCGATTTTTGTTGAATTAGTTCCTCATATGCCTTGAATTCGTGTTGTGTAACCATTTTTCATGAATTGTAGGCATTACAACTTTGAATTGGTCGGATTTGGTATGGATTTGGTGTGGTTTGTTGACTCTTGGAAGTCAAATGTCGGGCAAGGGGGTTCAAAGTCAAGGATGAGTGCAAATTGGAAAGTAAGAGTTCAAAAAGTTCAAGGGGGTTCATTTGTTGTGAAAAAGGGTTTAAGGTTCAAATTAATTTAATTAAATTCATTTTGCTTATAAAAAAATGTTTTTAAAAGAGTTATAAAACTCAAACATAAATGAGTTTCATCCTTTAAAAAAAAATACAGTATAGATGGTTTATCAAATGAATATATGTTTACATATTTATTTATAAATATATGTAAATACATGATTTAAGTTCGCAAATTTTATTTTCTTTGATTTAATTATATTAACACAGTATATATATATATATATATATATATATATATAATATAAAAAAAATATGTTAATGAAAGGTTGAAATTTTTGAGTTGGTACACGTTTAATGACGTGGCATAAGGTGTTGAACAAGTACGGGATTTGAAATGGAGTGTCATTTGTATAAAATGAAATAAAATGATTTTGGAAAAGCATGGATGTTACATTTCACCTCCGGCTCGAAGGAGAATTGTTGTTCTTCAATGGGAGTCCATTCAGTTTCGTGCATACTTTTTTCCAGCTCTGTGTGAACACTTCCCTCCTCACTGTATTCCTGACGAGCAGTAGTCCTATCACAACCACCAGTACGGCCCATACCACGCCTTCCACTTTTTCGTCCCGTCATTTCGTTCTATAAGACAAGGAATCCAATGTCATCACGCTAGTTAACAAATAGAATTCAACAAGTATTGTAAGATGTTAATATACACTGTCCATCTGCAATTAACCATTACACTACCTTTTGAATTCTATTTAACCACCTTTATGATTCCATTAGAACACAAGTCTTTATCCAAATTACCGTTTAAAAAAAAGAAATTATAGTCACATTACAATAATGATTAATGGACAAGTCCTTTGAATAGTGTGAAATCCACAAATCGTTTGCCACGTTTTTTTTTATTTTTTATTTTTTATTTTCATTTTTACCCCTTATACTATATATAATATACGTTTTTAACCTGTTTAATTTTCTAATAAAATCGTTTTCCTTTAATAACTTTCATTTCTTAACTTTTTTCAAAAAATAAAACTGCCGGCTATTTTTACTTTTTATTTTGTCGACATTGCGATTTAAATTTTTTTAAAAACAGAGTTACATTCATAATCGATTTTTTCTGTATCGTAGCATACAGTGACTGCCATAACCATTGTGGTACTGTAACGAACCGAATCTGCAATTACGTTTTCATTTACATTTTATTTGCGATCGGCTGGACACCTGCCGCGGAGCGCGATTTAACCAAATAGTTTAAATTAATAAAGTAAAAGGGAAATATATTAAAAAAAACTAATAAAAAAACTAGTAGTTTTACGTGCCGCGCGTTGCGGCGTCTTCGAAACGTACCCTAACTTGAATTCCAGCGTCACGCGGATTTTAAACGTTTGCGGCGGTTAAAAAAGAAATATATACTTAGGTACATAAAAAAAACTTACGAGGTTATGTCTACTCGTTTAACGCTGAATCAAAATGTTAAAAAACAAAAGAAAAAACCAAAGAAAAAAATGTTTTGGCAACGATACAAAATACCAAAATGCGTGTTTGAGAAATCTTAGACATAATATATAAAAATGCGTGATTGGGAAACATAAGAAATAAAAAAGTATAAAATAAAGTAAATGCACATCGATCTTAATTAAACGTAAATTATTGAAAAAATATTAATAAAAGTGAAAAAATAAATGAGGAAAAAAAATAACCCAGTGACTAGAACCCGGGTTAATAGAAGAAAAGGCACTTAGATAAGTCTGTGAACCAGACCAGCCACTTGGAAATTGTGTTTAAAATGCATGAAATAAATATTTAACATTACAAATTTCTGTTTTAGAAAAAAAAATAAGAAAAATAAAATAAATAAATAAATAAATTGGCCAATCACATGGATCGAAGTGAGTTTTCTCACCTATAGTTGATTTTCTTCTAAGGGTGGTAAACATAATCCGGTGGGCCGACGGTAATCCAAATTACCGTTTAAAAAAAAGAAATTATAGTCACATTACAATAATGATTAAAGGACAAGTCCTTTGAATAGTGTGAAATCCACAAATCGTTTGCCACGTTTTTTTTTATTTTTTATTTTTTATTTTCATTTTTACCCCAAATACTATATATAATATACGTTTTTAACCTGTTTAATTTTCTAATAAAATCGTTTTCCTTTAATAACTTTCATTTCTTAACTTTTTTCAAAAAATAAAACTGCCGGCTATTTTTACTTTTTATTTTGTCGACATTGCGATTTAAATTTTTTTGAAAACAGAGTTACATTCATAATCGATTTTTTCTGTATCGTAGCATACAGTGACTGACATAACCATTGTGGTACTGTAACGAACCGAATCTGCAATTACGTTTTCATTTACATTTTATTTGCGATCGGCTGGACACCTGCCGCGGAGCGCGATTTAACCAACTAGTTATAATTAATAAAGTAAAAGGGAAATATATTAAAAAAAACTAATAAAAAAACTAGTAGTTTTATATGCCGCGCGTTGCGGCGTCTTCGAAACGTACCCTAACTTGAATTCCCGCGTCACGCGGATTTTAAACGTTTGCGGCGGTTAAAAAAGAAATATATACTTAGGTACATAAAAAAAACTTACGAGGTTTTGTCTACTCGTTTAACGCTGAATCAAAATGTTAAAAAACAAAAGAAAAAACCAAAGAAAAAAATATTTTGGCAACGATACAAAATACCAAAATGCGTGTTTGAGAAATCTAATACATAATATATGAAAATGTGTGATTGGGAAACATAAGAAATAAAAAAGTACAAAATAAAGTAAATGCACATCAATCTTAATTAAACGTAAATTATTGAAAAAAATATTAACTAAAGTGAGAAAATAAATGAGGAAAAAAAATAACCTAGGGACTAGAACCGGGGTTAATAGAAGAAAAGGGGCTTAGATAAGGGCTGTGAACCAGACCAGCCACCTGGAAATTGTGTTTAAAGTGCATGAAATAAATATTTAACATTACAAATTTCTGTTTTAGAAAAAAAAAATAAAAATATCTTAAATAAATAAATAAATTGGCCAATCACATGGATCGAAGTAAGTTTTCTCACCTATAGTATATTTTCTTCTAAGAGTGGTAAACATAATCGGGTTGGCCAGTGGCCCGACGGTAATCCAAATTACCGTTTAAAAAAAGAAATTATAGTCACATTACAATAATGATTAAAGGACAAGTCCTTTGAATAATGTGAAATCCAAAAATCGTTTGCCACGTTTTTTTTATTTTTTATTTTTACCCTTTATACTATATATAATATACGCTTTTAACCTGTTTAATTTTCTAATAAATTCATTTTCCTTTAATAACTTTCATTTCTTAATTTTTTACAAAATATAAAACGGCCGGCTGTTTTTACTTTTTTTTTTGTCGACGTTGCGATTTAAATTTTTTTAAAAACGGAGTTACATTCATAATCGATTTTTTTTGTATCGTAGCCTATAGTGACTGCTATAACCATTGAGGTACTGTAACGAACCGAACCTACTATTACGTTTTCATTTATATTTTATTTGCAATCGGCTCCACACCCTCAGCGGAGCGCGGTTTAACCAACTAGTTATAATTAATAAAGTAAAAAGGAAATATATACAAAAAAAACTAATCGGACCAGGTGGCCTTGCCGCCCACAACAAATCAAACTAGTAGTTTTACGTGCCGCGCGCTGAGCGGCTTCGAAACGTACCGTAACTTGAATTCCCGTGTCACGCGGCGTGAAGCGGATCTTAAACGTTTGAGGCGGTTAAAAAAGAAATATACTTGGGTACATAAAAAAAACTTATGATGTTATGTATACTCGTTTAACGCTGAAACAGAATGTTAAAAAACAAAAGAAAAAACCAAAGAAAAAAATGTTTTGGCAACGATACAAAATACCAAAATGCGTGTCTGAGAAATCTAAGACTTAGTATATAAAAATGCGTGATTGGGAAACATAAAAAATAAAAAATTATAAAATAAAGTAAATCCACATCGATCTTAATTAAACATAAATCATTGAAGATCTTAATTAAACGTAAATCATTGAAAAAGTATTAACTAAAGTGGGAAAATAAATGAGGAAAAAAAATAACCCATGGACTCGAACCCGGGTTAATAGAATAAAAGGGCACTTAGAGGAGGGTTGAACCACCTAGGAATTGTGTTTAAAATGCTTGAAATAAATATTTAGGTAATGTTTGGTATTCATAAATGGACGGTAGAATGGAATGGGTCATTGCGATGGAATAAAAAAAACATGTTTGGTAGTCACATAGGAATGGAATGAACCATTACATAAGAAATGTGATTCCTTCACTTTTAATAATTTTCATTCTTTGGGGTATAGGTGTTTTTTTTTCATTCCATTAAGGAATGGAATGTTTTGTTTAATTAATGACTCGAACCATAGTCTGAAACATGACCCGTAACATGAACCATGACCCGAACCATGACCCAACCCGACCCATGCCACGACCATGACCCGACCCATGAACCGACCCATGCATGGACCATGACCCGACACATGAACCGACCCATGACCCGACATATGAACCGACCCATGACCCGACACATGAACCGTCCCATGACCCGACACATGAACCGTCCCATGACCCGACACATGAACCGTCCCATGACTCGGCCCATGAACCGACCCATGACCCTACCCATGCCACGACCATGACCCGACCCATAAACCGAAGCATGCATTGACCCATGACCCGACACGCGAACTGACCCATGACCCGACACATGAACCGACCCATGACCCGACACATGCCCTAACCCATGACCCGACACATGAACCGTTCCATGACCCGGCCCATGAACCGACCCATGACCCTACCCTTGCCACGACCATGACCCGACCCATAACCCGAAGCATGCATCGACCCATGACCCGACACACAACTGACCCATGACCCGACACATGAACCGACCCATGACCCGACCTATTCCCTAACCCATGACACGACACATGAACCGTCCCATGACCCGACACATGAACCGTCCCATGACCCGACCCATGAACCGACCCGTGAACCGACACATGACCCGACACATGAACCGACCCATGACCCGACCTATGCCCTAACCCATGACTGACCCATGAACCCTCCCCATGAACCGACCCAGGACCCGAACCATGAACCGACACATGAACTGACCCATGACCCGAACCACGACCCTACCCATGAACTGACGCATGAACCGACTAATGACCCATCTCATGACCCGAACCATGAACCGACCCATGCCCTGACTCATGACCCTACACACGACCCAAACCATGACCCAACCCATACCCTGGGTATTTTCCTGAAGTATGTAATTTTTGACATTTTTAATGAATTGTATTTCATTCATTTGTATTTTTCTGTCTACAAAACAACATGAATTAATGATTCATTCCATTCCCATAGGTTAACCAAACAGGACAATGGAATGGTAATGGTTTATTTCATTCCCTTGTCCATTCCATTATCTCGTCCATTCCATTCACTTATCTATTTCATTACCTCATACCAAACAGACCATTAACATTAAAAATTTCTGTTTTAGAAAAAATAATAAATTGGCCAATCACATGGATTGAAACCGTTGCCTTTTAAAAGAGATTGTAATGTGTTAACCGTTCACGTGTGAGTAGAATCATGTTTACAAAACGGTCAAATTTCAGTTTCATATTAAATATCACAGTTGAGATAAACGGTGAGTATTCTTGCTCGTTTACATTTAATTAGGAAATGATGTTTGTTGATACTATCTAATAGACATTCATTTCTGCCTTTCGTGATATCGATATCCATATCTTCATCCTGAGACAAATAAAATAAACAAATAAGCCTTTTTCATGAAAAGGGAAAAAATTAAAATAAATGAAGAAGCATTCATTTCCACCTGTCGTGAGAGCGATATTCATATACCCTAACAAATAAAATAAACTTCTCATAGTTTTGGTTTTGGGTTCGAATCCTGGCCATAGTAAAAAAAGAGTCTGTGGTTAGATTAGGGGGTTTACCCAGTAAAAGGTTACTCCTGTAGTGGGCTGCCCTAGATATCGATATCCATATCTTCATCCTGAGACAAATAAAATAAACAAATAAGCCTTTTTCATGAAAAGGGAAAAAAATTAAAATAAATGAAGAAGCATTCATTTCCACCTGTCGTGAGAGCGATATTCATATACCCTAACAAATAAAATAAACTTCTAATAGTTTTGGTTTTGGGTTCGAATCCTGGCCATAGTAAAAAAAGAGTCTGTGCTTAGGTCAGGGGGTTTACCCAGTGGAGGGTTACTCCTGTGGTGGGCTGCCCTGGATATTCTAGATGTTGCCCCGGGGAAACCCAATTATCCTAAAATATCTAGGTGTTGCCGTTCAAAAAAAAAACAAATAAAATAAACTAGTTGGGTGTACACACTCTCCGCGGCGGGTGTAGGGTCATTCGTTAATAAAATGTAAATGAAAACATAGGCGAAACGGTAAAAATAATATTAATAAAAAAGAAACCTAAAACTAAATAATAAAAAAGGAAAAACCAAAAAACTATTATTTTGAAGAACTGGAGTGGGAGAGGGGCACAAACCCGTGGCTCTCTGAGCACCGCGCGTCTACCATCAGGCTAGGTGTTTTCTTTTATTAGTATTTCTTTTCAGTTCATTTATATACTTAAACAAACCTTGACCTTGGTTATTATCGGTTTGGGTCGAAGAAAACCAGAAAAGCGAATATCGATACCGGTTCCGATAAAACCAATATCGTCAATGATGTTGTTCGCTCATAATATGTTCGGCTCATAACGGTAGCACAACTATAACGGGGCTCGTTATAGGCTATGATACTAAAAAAACACGTTTTTTAATACAACTCCTTTTAAAAGAAAACTATATCGGAACGTTAACAAAAAAAAGCAGTGCAGTCCGTTAAAAAAAATAAATAACGAACGAAAGTTATTAAACTAAAACGAATTTATTAGTAAACTAAACGTGTTAAAAGCGTATATTATATATAGTATGAGGTATTAAAATGAAAAAAAAAAAGTTGTCAAAAATTGGATGGAGAAAAGACATGATTTGATCATCCGACCAACCGCTTCTCCTTTGCGCTTTGAGCTAGTTGAAAATGCCATTGAACCTTTGAGTTGGTGTTGAAATCATATGCCAGTGTGACCTCAAGTTATCGGTCGAACGGTCATAACCTGAATTGTTATTGAAATAAGCTTGGATATGCGCCCAGAAGTCGTTGCTTTTTTGGCTATTTCCAATTTTCGAATCCATAGAGATGTGAAGAAAAGCCCGAGCAAAAAGCTTCTCCTCCTCTGGTGCCCACTTCTTTGAACCATTTTCTTAGTAGGTTGCACGACTGATTTCCCTTTCTTTTCCCTTGCCGACAGGGAAGTTGAGTCACCCACTACAGGTGATGGTGACGATGTGAACGACATTTGAGTGTCGCTAGGAGTTGGAGTTGGAGTTGGTGTGAGTGTAGGCGTTTGAAACCGTTGAAAACCGGGATATGGTAAATGTTAGAAACCAAGATTTGGTGGATAAGCTTGTTGTTGGAATTGTTGAAATCCAAAGTTTGGATTCGCGTAGGGTAGGAAACCGGATTTTGCAAACTGTTGAAACCCAAAGGATGGATTCGGAATTGGATTGGGGTTTTAATTGTTAGCATCGTTTAGTAAACGTTGATACAAAGTGTTATCATCCATTATAGAGAGAACAGTAGAAAAAAAATTGGTTTGGTAAAAATTGAGTTGTGGTGTATTTATAGTGATTTTTTGAAAAAAAATTAGTTTTTTTAATTAAAATGGCATATAGTCGTTGAAACTTTAAAAAAGAATATTATTTTATTGTTGAGAACGTTGCTGAGGTAAAAACCAATGTTTTCAAACTCGGACCGGACCGGACGGTCGGACCAGGAACCGGTGGTATGGCCGGTCCGGTTACACATGCTGAAACGGTATTGAAGTGAACCGGCGGTCGGACCGGACGAACCGGTTGACAATTTTTTTTATTTTATTTTTTTATCATTTTTAACTCTCTTGGCCTCGTATTTCGTAGATAATTGTTAGTTTAAAATTATTGGAATTGACTTGTTGGTGGTTTTTGAAAGGATTAATGATTGTTTGGATTAATATATTTTTATAATATTTATGACGTCGTCCGGTTCTTAAATCCGGTCCGACCAGTGGACAGGTAAGGAGACCGGTTCGACGTCCGGTCCGGTTCTGAAATTATTGGTAAAAACAAAAAAAAAGAGTAAAAAATTATTTATTATTTAAAAAGTTACAGTTGAAAAGCAAAAAAAAAAAAGTTTAAAACACCATATTTGGGCCCACCATCATCTTCTACCTCCATCCGCTCGCTTTTGCAGACATCTCACCAACCGGACGTGGGCCGAACAACCCCTCCAATTAGAGGTGCAAAAAAAAAACCGGTATTTTTTTACCCGGTTCAAACCGGTTTGGGATAAACCGGTTTGGAGCAAACTGGTTTGGGATAAACCGGTTTGGAGCAAACCGGTTCGGGTTAGGCTAAAACCGCCGGGTTAAAACCGGTTTGAATCCTTTAGGAATATACCGGGTTGGGGACCGGTTTGTGTGAACCGGTTTGAAAAACCAGTTTGAACCGGTTTTTGAGCTGGTAAAAAACTAGCCGTTGGGGAACGGATTTATAGCCGTTGGGGTCGATTTTGGCCGTTTTTTTTGGCCCTATTTGCACTCTTAAAACACTATAAATAGGTGGGGGGTGTTTAGGGTTGATCACACCTCTCTTTTCACTCTCTAATCTCTAAAACCGCTCTTTAACAGCTCAAAAACGCTCTCTAAACTCTAAAAAAAAGCAGGGCAAGTTTTGGTGTTGGTGGTTCCTCAAACGAAGTTGCCGTTGTGGAAATTTGAGCAACAATGAGAAATTCGGCAATTTGGTGCAACTACGATCTATGTTTGTTGTCAAACGGGAAGGAACGTGCTCGGTGCAAGATGTGTGGTGCGTTTTTGGGGAAAGATTCAAACACTAGTTTGAAAATGCATATGGAAAAATCTTGCCCGTCCTTGAAGGGAATTCAAAGTGAAGGTCAAGCCTCGATGACAAGCGAAGGAGGAATTTGGAACTTTGATCCAAATATTGTTCGAGATCGAATGGCGAGGTTAGTGATTCAAGAAGGATTGTCGTTCAACCACTTTAACAATCCGCGCTTGACAAGGATGATTCAAGAGACACTCCAACCACGTTATCATCAAGTAAGTCGCACAACCCTTAGACGAGATTGTATAAAAATGTGGAAAAAAGTAAAAAAATAATTAATTTTGGGTTTTGAAAATTTGGAAACCGGTGTAAACTTAACCACCGATGTTTGGTCGGCTCCACATGGTATACCCGATTCGTACCTTTACGTTACCGCGCATTGGGTTGATCCCAATACGTGACAAATGATGAAGCGTACAATCGCGTTTGACTTGTTTGAATATACACACCGGCGAAAATTTATTTTATATATTAGATGGTATTATAACCGAATTTAAATTACAAAATAAACTTTTTTCAATGTCTTTTGATAATGCATCTAATAATACAAATGCGGTTCAAAAACTAAAAATAAATATAAACCGGTTTGCAACGGCGTTTTTTTCCATAGTCGATGTGTCGCACACATCATTAACTTGGCGGTGCAAGCCGGGCTTGCAATTGAAGAGGTTTCAAACTTAACATATACTTTTCGACTAATGCTTAAAGATATTTTTAGTAACAAAAAAAGATACCATGGTTATATTAGATTTTGTCGTGAAACAAATAATCTTTGCTTAGGTCCGAATTGGGACGTCGAGACAAGATGGAACTCGACTTATACTATGTTTTATAGCGCTTTACGACAAAGAGAAACTTTAAAACTATTTCATGAAATGTTTGCCTCAAAACCTCGTCGTAAAATTCTAAAGTTTCCGTCTACGAGTTGGGATATTTTAAAAGACGTAACCGAATTGCTTGAAGTTTTCAAAACCGCCACCACTTTTTTATCCGCTGTTTATTATCCCACAAGTCCATTAACTCTAAAACAAATATATTTAATGGCTAACAAGTTGTATGAACTTGAAAATAAAAGCCCTCTTTTTAAAAAAATGATAGAACCGATGAAAGAAAAATTAGTGAAATATTTTAAAGAAATGTCTCCCGTTATAACTTGCGCCGCCGCGTTAAATCCTACCATAAATGTTTACGGGGTTGAAACTTTGATTGATAGAATTACTTACGCTTTGAATTTGGATAGTGAAGACATCCATTTTGCACAAGTCACAAAAACATATTTTAACAAATGTTTACAAGATTTATTTGATGTTTATTTACATAAATATGGTACAACTCCGACTCCACATGATACAATGGGTACATCATCAAGTGGTAGCTCGAGAGATGTTAATTTGAATTTATATAACGAAATGTTAAATGAATTTAGTAAACGGGCTCGAGGTACCACCCTGAGTAGCGAACTCGGAAGGTATATTGGCACATACATTTTAGTATTTATGCCTCCTACCGTTTTTGAGGAGTTTGATATTTTGGCTTGGTGGAAAAAAAACGAAGCTTCGCTTCCGATTCTTTCCGCCATGGCCCGTGATATACTAACCGTCCAAGCATCCACGGTAGCTTCGGAATCTGCGTTTTCTTTTAGTGGCAGGGTCTTATCGATACAAAGGACTAGACTCACCCCCCTAGCGATGGAAATGTGCATTTGCTTGAAGGACCATTTGGATGCGTTTTCTTTTAATAATATATTTTTAAAGAAAATACTAATTATATTAATAAAACACATTTATTTAAATTACCCTTCATCATAAGAAATTTTAAAATCTAATTATGTAATTTTATTTTCAATCAAATAGTAAATGAAAGTTAAATTAAATTAAATAGTAATTAACATATTTTTAAAACCCAAATATATATATATATATATATATATATATATATATATTAATTTTTACATAGTTTGAATTTTGTTTTCTATCCTTAGTATATGTAATACGTTTTTGTTGGGATTCAGTGGTGATCAGTTTGACTTTTGTAAAAAAACGGGTTTTGACAGAGAAATTAATTAATTCATTTAATTAATAAATACGCAGCGGAAAATAAAATCATAACCTATTTAACAGCACTGAAAAACCGAACAGGATCTGGTTATGAACACGCAAACACACAAAAAAAAAACAATTAATCTACTGATGAGATTAATTATACCTTAGTGGTTAATGATTAACCGATTGAGACACCTAAGTACAACGAGTTTATGCTAGATTACGAACCGGACGCGAGAGAATGGGTGGCACCGGGAAGCGCCGGACAAGGCGGCGGACGGTGGCAAGAGGCTGCCGGAATCTCCTTCAAGCAGTTGGTGGAAAAGCACCGACTTTGTTCCAGCTCTTTGACTTGTTTGTTGAGCAGCCAACTAAACTTTATGATTTATTCTATATTCTTGTTTGTTACGGCTGTAACTTATATTAGGAACAATTATTAGGGTTATTATTATATAATAATAATAATAATAAACCCTACTAATTGTTTCCGGGCCCATAGTTTAATACGAGATGCAAAAGCCCGAACTCATTTAATTGTTTTAATGAAAGATTAAAACAATATATACATAATTATTATTTATAAACTAGTATAAATAATAATTCGCGTCTAACGAATATATAAAATATATCGTCTCGCTAACAGTTCGTAATTACCAGTTAAGCAGGTTAAGTGGATTTAATGTTCGTTACCCTAGGTGTAACTCTTACGGGTCATAGCTCGGTCAGCCGCGTTGTCTATCGGGTCGGTCCATAAAATCTGTTGGATCGGGATCTACCTTGATCCAATGATTCAACACATTAACCGAACCAAATCGTGCGGAATCCGATTTGATTGGCAATCCAATCTATGACACGGATCGGGTCGTAAGAAACGAGCGGATTAGATGTCGAAACGAAGGTTTCTATCGACCCTTTGGTGTAGAGAAGTTGGATACAAGACCTGGAAACTCTCAACGGACAGAGATTCGACAATACAGGTGCAAAGAGTTTGTGTGTTCTGTTGCTTAGTCTGGTTCTGCTCTGGTTAGTCTCTTCTATGTGTATATGTGTTGTCTATGTGCTCATGAAGTGAAAGTTCTATATATAGTGCTGAGGCCATTCGTACGAATGAGCCATGTGAATGGACTCATTCGTGCGAATGAATCAGCAAAATGGTTCATTCGCAAGAATGAATCATTAGAATGGTTCACTCGTACGAATGAATCATTCTCATGACTTATTCTAGCGAATGAATCATTCTCATGATCTATTCGCGTGAATGGATCGTTCTCATGATCCATTCGTGCGAATGGGCCTTTCAATAGCACGATTGATCAACGTTATTGATATTTATCAGATCGTTTAATACACAGTCGTTATATATGAGTAAACATTAAGGATAAACATGTAATTTCATTAATACATCAAATAATTACATTGAACATAGATGAAATACATATTACAAGGGATTAGGGACATATTATGCATCTACATACTCCCCCTTGGACCTAGATCCCTTCAAAATGACCTAACTAACATTAGTTGGTCTTCAACATCTCTTTTGTACGAGTTTTCCAGTTAACTCCGGCGTGTATGTCAAAAGCAAAGCATATACGTATCACTTTCACATACTGCAACGCCTGGTCTATATCTGCAACTTCAAAAAACGGTTGACACTTGTATAAAGTTGTAACATCTTGTTCAGACAAGTTGGTCAGCCACAAGGGATCAAAGACCCTGATGGTCTCCCATGACCCTTCTTTACAAAGCACTATAACAGCTTCACCAGTACGCCCATCATAGTACCACCATTTGAACTGATCTGAGAAGTCCTGGATCATTTTCCTTAAAGGAATCTTCTTCATGATCGTTGGAGGTTTCCACTTTAAGACAATTAGGGGCTTCTTGGTGATTGGATGAACCTTTTCCTTATGAATGTAACGTGTAGGCATTTGTGGCTTGAAGTTCACCCACTTCTTCCGGTATTCGTATTGTAATTGACGTTCAAACCATTCAGATAGACCGGAAGATTCGCTGTATAGAAGCTTTAGACGCGCCAATTGATTTACTTCAAATGCGGGCAGCGTCTTGAAGTCATGAGGGTACCTGAAATATTGTATGCCCTTCTCTCTTTTTATAGCATAGCAGCTTAAGTCGTTGAAGTATGCCCAACTGATTATACGACCATCAGACTTGTGTCCTTTGAGTCGATAAACTTTAGTGTACTTGGTTGGAGGAGAGGGCTTTGAGTTCTTCTTTAATTCGGCCATGTATTCCATCCACTGACTTTTACGTTCATTCAGCTCGTCAATGTCAATAGTGGAGGGACCGGCTTCATCTCCTTTGTTGTCGATAATGCGGTTGACCTCCTCGTCGGACTGCTGAGTGAATAAGTCTGCGAAGGAGGGAAGATCATCACCATCTACTGATGTGTACTTTGGATATTCTTGATTAGTGATGTCTTCGACTTCAACCTCATCAACGTCTTCTAGTTCATCAGAGGAGGGATAATCAGTTGTAGGAACAGATGCCTCTTCAGTGATGACTTCGTCGGGATTCATTTGAAATAGCTCGGTAATCTGTTCTTTTGATAAGCAATGTACGATTTCCCCTTCCTCTTTGTCATAAATAACTGAATGTTGGATGATCCCTTGCATGTCAAGCACATAAGTTAACTTTGAAGGTTGTTGCTTGAGAGGCATCACATCCAAAACTATTTACATAAACAATCATAAAATAAACATGTGAGAATAAGAAATTTCATTGATTTAATCAAAATAAAACTGAAATTATTTACATAATAATCTAATATTTACAATAAGACAACTTAAAACACTTAAAACAAAAACTATCAACCTTCAGTGCCCTTTTGTGTATTTGATGATGGGCCTTCTGATTTGTCTGATTTTTGCTTTGTGCGTGCCTCTGCTTCTGCTGTCTTTGAAGCACTTGATGCAGCACCAGCATTGGCACCATCATCCTTATCTTTGTCATTATTGTCATCATCATCATCACTATCATCATCATCATCGTCATCATCATCATCCTCATCATCATCATCATCATCATCATCATCACCATCATCATCACCATCATCACTATCATTGTGAGCACCCTCAATTCTGGGTGTCAGGTCTCTTCTGCTTTCTAAGTCTTCCAACAGTCTCTTATTATCCTCCTCAAGCCTTTGTATCCTCTGAGCATGTGCATCAACAGTTTTAGACAACTGTTGATTCTGGTTTGTAGCAGTGAGAAGGAGGGCTTGTTGATCATTACACCTAGTGGAAAGACTTGTGATGGCTTGGGCTTGTTCAGTATTTTGCAGAGTCAACTGACTGATCTGCGAGCCCTGTTGGTCAATACGCTTTGATTGCTCTTCATTCTGAGCCAGTAAACGAAGTACCAAACTGTTTAAAGTACTGATCTGGTTGTGTAGAGAGACAGTCGGCAGTGACATTGAAGATTCAGCTCGAATAGTTGATGGCTGTGATGTAGGAGCAGTCGTGTAGATGGGAGGAGGCACAGTTTGTGTCTGAGGCATAGATGTTGACATTGGAGCCTCATACCTGGTGGCAGTTGCTATAGTAGCAGAGGTGCTCTCCGTCCTCCTAACAAGCTTAAACTTTTGGCGTTTGGCCATTCTCTTTCCTCTTCCTCTCTTGACTGGGGTAGATTGGGAAGAAGGAGCAGCAGATACTTGTGGACAGTCAGGGACAAAGTCAGCATCCCTGACGTCATCATCAACCCTTGAGCTTCCTTGATCTGCTCCCCTTTTTCGTTTTGTTGCGACCAACCTTGTCCCTTGTTGACTGATTTCAAAATCATCTTCAGTGTCCTCAGAATCAGTAAACAAGACGGTGTCCAGGTTAACGTCTTCTGGGTTAGTTGGAAGGGAAGAATCGATAGCAGTGACAGTGGGGGTGGTGGCAGCGGTAGATGGAACATTAGGAGCATTGCCACCATCTCCCTGACCATCTTGGTCATCATCATCTTGGTCGTCAGCTGGAGGTACAACAATATCCTCCCTGTCAGAATCACTGTTATCGTGACGCCATTTTCTGTTTGCTGGTGCCACATACTCTGGATTTGCCAGATGTCCAATAAGTCGTTTGTGAGGTGGCTTTGTTGGTCTTCCCCTGTAGGTCTGTACCCTGCTTAGAGTGACGTCCGTCATATGTTCTAGCTTGATTATGTCGACGTCTGACCTTGGTAGAAGAGGAAGTTGGTCATCTACTATCATTTGTAAGAATCTGGGGTACATAAGATATGCATTGTCCCCTTTTAGATAGATGTTTTCCTTAAGATGCGTGAACACCATCTCGGAAAAGTTGAACGGAATGTTCAACACCAGAGCAACGAATGCGCTCTGAATTGTTTCGCGCATGTCATCGAAACCGCCACGACGGGAACCGAGGCAATGCAGAAGAACATGTCCTAGATACTTGTACTGCGGACAGAGGTTCGCTTTGTTTAAAACTCCCTCGGCTACATTCCCGTCGTACTTTATTCTCATGAAGCATCCGCGGACCAGATATTTATCCAGTGTCACTGGATCTTCAGGATGATCACCGAATTGACACAATCGGCGAATGTGAGCTGCCGATACAACCACATCTTGACCTGCGATCTTCCCTCGTATGACTGGTGGAGATACCTCGTAGTCAATCTCGGCAGAGGCCCAGAACTCCCTTTGATGCGACGTATATCGAGTCCGGTGATGGGATATAGCATGAGCAATCCTTGATCTTGATAAAAACTCGATCATGCCGACAAACGGACGTGCATTCTTTGATGTAGGAATCATGTACGCACATATGTTGCTTTTTATTGAAGCCTTAAGAACAACTGGAGCTCTGTGCGCCATAACGATCAGTCTGCAAACACAAAAAGATGAAGCACATCAGATCAGTACATGCAAGATTTTGGAAATATGAACTTTTGGACCATTTTCCCTTTGTACGAATGAACCCTAAGAGTTGGTTCATTCGTGCGAATGGATCATTCTGCCTATTCATTCGTGCGAATGAGTTTCATTCATATGAATGAGTATTCATTCGTGTGAATGAGTTCTCATTCGTGTGAATGAGTTCTCATTCGTGTGAATGAGTTCTCATTCGTGTGAATGAGCGTTCATTCGTACGAATGAACATGAAGAGTGTGTCCATTCGTATGACAGACGGGTCGCGATCCAATTTGTCCAAAAATCAACCAACACTTGAAAAGATTTGCCGAAAAAGACACCAACACACTCGACTATGGTTTTCAACCAATATTTAGCATTTTAATTGGTTTATTAAGTCACTTTTTACGTTTTTAGTTTGTTTTTCGGTTTTGAATCATAAATCTAATCGAACATCTGCAAATCGGTATACAATCGATGAATACTTGTGGGGTTATACCTGTAAAATGAAAACGAATGATTAGATTACAGATTTGACGGAGTTTTGGGTAACTTTCAGATTATGATGAAACAGACGTGCGAATGATTTCTGATTTGTGCGAATGATTCTGCACATGCGAATGAATGGCCTATTTATAGGATGGCCTGGTTCATTCGTACGAATGGACTTTCATTTGTGCGAGTGACCCAGACTTGATTCATTCTGCCACTCATTCGTACGAGTGGACCATTCTGGTCAGTCCATTCGTGTGAATGACCTATTCTCATCATCCATGCGTACGAGTGAGCCATTCTGCTCATCCATTCGTACGAATGGATAACCTCTTTTAGTAAATTAAACTTTTCAGGTTAAATGGGGTATCCGACCACATTGGTTTTAACAAAAATTTAATTATGAAGTAAGGGATCAATTATGAAGTTTTGGAATAGTTTATGAAGTAAAGGAACGATTTGATCAATCAGGAAGTCAAGCGGTTTTCAAATTTTGATTTTCTGACAGTCGTTCGAGTCTTATCAGATAATCTAAAATTCAGGAAAAGTAAAATCTTTTTGGATTTTTGAATATGTAATGCTGAAAATAATATCAACAAGATATATACACGCATGTCTTAGTAAGAATGATCCTTATGAGAAATCATACAGACTTAGTGACCAATGATCTGAGACATTTTGAATTTTGTAGATACAACTATACAATGGTATTTACACATCTTTTTGTGAGAAAGATCCGAACATGGGATCAGTACTAAACTCATAGCAATCAGCAACATTGCAAATTATCTGAGCTTTAAGTACACTTAGTCAAAATGCGATCATTGATATGTTTGTCCATCTTAAACCTATGCAGACCTCTTCTCAACACTTACAAGATGATCTTGAAGGATTGAGTCCATTGTCTGTGTGTCCCACACTGGTTAAGAATTGACTTGAATTACTTTTCAAAACATGTTAATGTTTCAAATCAGCACAACTTACTTAACCAGCCATCATAAGTTCATGAGATCTCAGTTATTCCCTGTTACTTCTTTACTACACCAATTTTTTTTTTTTTAGTATTCACAGTGACAGCCATCAGCTCATGGACGGCTTCAGCCAGGTATTTACAAGGCAATATGGCACGTATGCAGCTAACGGTGTTTGTGTTCATCCTATCCCATGGATGGCTTCAACCAGGCTGCAACCCGGTAATATGGCACATATACGGATTCGGATTCATACTTTTATTTTATTCTTAATTGCATGGACGGCTTCAGCCAGGTATTTACAAGGCAATATGGCACGTATACGACTTCGGAATCTAATTTTTAATTTTATAACTACTTTCTGATATCTCATTAAACCGATGATAACGGGTGTGCACAGAATGAGAAACACCTTCAGTTTCTATTGTTGATTTTCGTCAATCCTTTCACCATTATGTGACTCACAAGACAATATCTAATATGGTATAGATTGATCATCAATGGTCGAGATTCAGTAAGATAAGCCTATCAATGCATCACATGTCGACTTAGTGTGACTATTCACTATGACATTAAATGCAATGTGCTTCATACATATGGTTAGTGTGCCATCACTTCCCAAAGGTTGGATACGATTTCTCATTTTTGAGTTTTTCAGATGTTTTTGGGTTTTAGACTGTACAAAAATGGAAAATCTTTTTTTTTTTAAACAAACTGTACACAAATAACTGTACACAATTAACTGTACACAATTAAGAAAATCTTTTTGGAGTCTCAGATAACTATCGTCTGTGTACTATCATTTTTTTCAGCGAGAGATCATTTTCTTACTGACATTTTCTCCCCCTAAAATTTTAAAATGAAAAATCTTTTTGAGTTTTTGAGATTTTTAATAAACGCAAGAAAGAAAATATATACAGGAACGTAATTGATAAAAATGATTATTGACTCGACTCTTGGTCCGGAACAACGTCATCCTTCTTTTTCATGCCGTTTACCTCTAACAAGAATAAAAATCTTGGTTTGTCAAAGGCTTTTGTATAGAGGTCGGCCTTTTGGAAATCAGTGTTAATTTGAACCACATCAATCAGTTTCTTTTCAAAACAATCACGAATGAAGTGATATTTTATGCCGATGTGTTTGGTTTTTGAATGCTGAACCGGATTCTTAGTGATAGCTATGGCAGTAGAATTATCTACATAAATAGGAGTGTTAGAGAATTGCAAACCGTAGTCCCGAAGTTGCTGTTGAATCCAGATAATCTGATAACAGCAACTGGCAGCAGCGATGTATTTAGCTTCACATGTAGATGTAGCCACTGAAGTCTGCTTTTTGCATTGCCATGTCACAAGACGGTTTCCAAAGAACTGACACCCTGCAGATGTAGACTTGAAGTCTGTTTTGCAACCACCATAATCAGAATCACTATATGCAGTAAGCTCAAAGTTATCATCATTAGAGTACCATAATCTAAGATCAGGAGTACCCTTCAGATAACGAAAAATCCTTTTGACAGTAATTAAGTGGGAGACTTTTGGTTTTGACTGATATCGGGCACAGAGACACGTGGCGAACATGATGTCTGGTCGAGATGCCGTGAGATACATGAGAGATCCGATCATGGCTCGATAGAGAGTAGCATCAATATACTCCCCATTGTCATCAGGCGAAATCCCGTGATTGATCGCCAATGGAGTACCAGCAGGTTTGGCATCAGTCATACTGAATCGGCTCAGTATGTCTCTAACATAATTTGTTTGATGAAGGAAAATCCCTGTCTCAGATTGATCTACTTGTAGCCCTAGAAAGAACTTCATCTCTCCCATGGAACTCATCTCGAACTTGTCCTGCATAACTCTTTCAAATTCTTTGCACAGAACATCATTCGTCGATCCGAAAATAATGTCATCCACGTATACCTGTACCATTAAAAGTTCTCCACCCTTTTCTCTAATGAACAACGTGCAGTCGATGACACCTCTTCTAAAACCATTGTTCAGAAGATGAGTGGAAAGTGTCTCGTACCATGCTCGCGGAGCTTGGTGCAATCCGTACAGTGCCTTGTCCAATTTGTAGACACGGTCACGATGCATAGGATCTTCAAACCCGGGAGGTTGACTGACGTATACGACTTCACTGATTTCTCCATGAAGGAAAGCACTCTTTACATCCATTTGATAGACTTTGAACCTTTTGTAGGATGCATAAGCAAGAAAAATTTGAATTGCTTCCAGACGAGCAACCGGTGCAAACACTTCATTGTAATCTATACCTTCAATTTGCCTAAATCCCTGAACGACCAAACGAGCCTTATTTCTTATGACTATTCCTTGATCATCCCTTTTGCAACGAAGAACCCATCGAGTACCAATCTTCTTAGCTCCTTTTGGTAAATCAACTAACTTCCAAACTCCGAGCTTCTGAAATTGGAGTAGTTCTTCCTGCATTGCATTTACCCAAGATTCTTCTTTTAAAGCATCTGTTATAGACCGTGGTTCGATTTGCGAGATGAAACATGAATGCGCACAATCGTTGACTACACCAGATTCCATGATTTCTGAGTAGACTCCAGATTTGATCTGACCCCTAGTTTTGACACCAGATGTGGGATCACCAATAATGTTCTGTTGAGGATGAATTCTATCAATCCTACCCACAGGATGAGCAGGAACCTCAACAGTTTGATCAAGGTTTGTGATACTCTGTTCAATTGCCACAGAATGTGAAACATCATCACTCAATTGTACAACATCATGGGAAGGATCTTCAATCACCTGGTCTATTTCTTGTCGAGAACCCTCATACTCTGAAGAAGAAGAAGAGTCATCATCCTATGTGACTTGTGTGTTATTGGAGGACTCAGGAATGTCATATGATGAGGGAGTAGGTTTCACATGTTCATCAGGTGCGTTTTGAGCATCATACATCATTTGAATAGCAACCTCCTCATCTGAACATTCTGGAGGAAGATTAAACGAGGCAAAAAGTTCTTCATAATCAAACATCAAAGGAAGACCTTTTCCAGCAGTAGGAGAGGTATACTTTTGAACATCAACATGGTACCATTCTTCTACATTCCCAGAAGCTTTGTTGTAAACTCTTTTATTGGGAGTGTTGTACCCTAAGAAGTAACCTTCCTCTACTTTCTCGTTAAACTTGCCATGAGCATCCTTTTTCAACATGGTACATAGAGCGCCGAACGGTTCAAGATACTGTAAGTTCGGTTTCCTTCGATGCAACAATTCAAAGCAAGTTTTATCGTGACGCTTGACAACTAGAACCCGGTTGAGCGTGTAACACGCATTAGCAATAGCTTCATTCCAGAACTGCACAGGTAAGTTTGAGTCAGCGAGCATAGTCCTTGCAGCTTCTATCAAGGTCCGATTCTTCCTCTCAGCAACACCGTTCATTTGTGGAACATATGGCGCACTGAATTCATGGTGAATACCAAGTTTTTGACAGAAAGTTTCCATAAGGTGATTTTTAAATTCAGTACCATTGTCCGAACGGATCCTCCTAACCTTTAACTTATACAGAGACTCCAATTTGGTAATCAGAATCTCCACATATTCAAAAGTTTCAGATTTTTCTTTTAAGAACATCACCCAAGAATATCTTGAATACTCATCCGTCACAACCAAACAATATAAGTCTCCAGCAATGCTCTTCCGGTTGATAGGACCAAACAAGTCCATGTGTAAGAGCTCTAGTGGTATAGTGATGGAATGTTGAGATTTGGGTTTATGAGATTTCTTGGTTTGTTTGCCTTTCTTGCAAGAAACACACACGTCAGGAAGATGAAAACTTTTCACAGTGACTCCTTCAACAAGATTTTTGTGCACCAAATGATTCATTTTTCTGAGACTGAGATGTCCCATTCTTTTGTGCCATAAAATAGAATCCTTCTCAGTGGCTTTTGAAACAAAACATGATGCTGTGGACACTGAGGATGATGCTTGTGACATGTCAAGAATATAAAGATCATTCACTCTTGGAGCAGACATAACCACCATGTCTTCTGGAATCATAAACTCCTTTTTCAAGATATAACAATGCTTGTCATAAAAAAGAACCTTGAATTCCTTATCACAGATTTGAGAAACAGAAAGTAAGTTGTTATCCAACTGTTTGATAAAGTTGACCTTCTCAAAGCTGACAGCTCCATTAGACAGTGTTCCCTGAGCTGAGATAAAACCACATTTATCGCCTGCAAATGAAACATAGCCCCCTTTGATATTTCTGACATCGAAAAGGAGAGCTAAGTTCCCAGTCATGTGCCTGGATGCCCCACTATCAATAATCCAATTATTGCTAATAGGATTATAAAAGACAACCTGCACAAGAAGGAAAGTAATTAGTTTAGGTTAGGAACCCAAGCCTTTACGGTCTTGGGTTTCCCAGTCTCATCTACAACAGTACAATCCATCCACTGTCCTTGTGGATTTTTGGAACAACCATTTGACTTTGAAGTACAGTCGTCAGAAGCATCATCTGATTTTGCTTTCCACACATGTTGTTTGTGCAACGACTGTTTGTGGTAAACAGTGGATTGCTTAACGATTTGTACAGGTGTGGAACTCGAATCAGAGACCAACAAGTCATGCATCTTTTGTTTAACTTTCTTTTGATGCACTTGTTGTTGGGTAAAAGAGTTAGATTTTGACTTTAAAAACTTTTGTTTATTTTATGGAAAATGGTTAACTCTTTTACTTGGCTTCTGAAGATAAGGACAATTGACAACAACGTGTCCTTTTGTACCGCACTCAAAACAGTATCTCCGCTCAACCAACCTCGGAGATCTGTATTGATTTTCACTTTGGTGAGTTTTTGAACCACCAGCCTTAGTTTCTTTTTGTTCAGCTGAAGAGAGTGACTTGTTTGATTGAACAGACTCTCCAGCTTTAACAAAATTAACCTTTTTGATTGAGGCTTTGGTTACTTGACTCTTCTGATCAGAAGTAGTGGGATAAGATGGACGGCAATTGGTTGGTTTAATTTTAAAAACATTTTTAGAAGCAGATTTTGAAATACCAATGCTGTCATTCTGTGGAGCAGACGAGTTTTTGTGTCCCAAACCACGAGTAGGACACTCATCGTCGTCTTCATCCCACTCTTCTACCATTCCATAAACACACTGGGACTCCGAGGTCGAAGCACCATTATCGTTAACCTTTGGTTGAGAAATTTTGTCTTCGGTTGGATCAACGACAAGTGGCGTTTTGACCTTAAAGTCAATGATTGGGTTATCATCCGGTGTGTTTACCATAGTATTCAACACCGGTGGAGGACAATTTTTATACCCAAACCCAGCATTTTTCTTTCCTGTACGTCGTGAAATCATGTAATCAAGAATGTAAGAAGAATTTGAATAACTTTTCAGCTTTTGATTTAAAGTTTCAAAATCACATTCGACAAGCGCTAGCTTTTTCTTTGTTTCATCAATCGTGTTTAAATAAAAAGTGATGGCATTTTGTTTGTTGATAACACAGATTTCTAATTCATGAACTTGCCTGTTTAAAAGATCAATTTTGTTTTTGAAGGCAAGTTCGTTTCCCTTTAAAACACGGTTTGCTTCAAGACAATTAGTTAAATAAGCAATTAAGTATGTGTTGTGACTTTTAAGTGTCTCAACTTTCTTCTCAAGTTCATCACAAATTAAACACGGTTGAGATTCAGACTCACTTTCAAAACTGTCAGAATTTACCTGAATGCCTGTGGATGTTTTTACCATAAAAGCACAGCTACAGGTAGATTCAGAAGAGGAATTGTTATCATCCACATCAGCTGTCGATTGACTTGAAGAGACGACAGATGATTTTTCTTCATTCTCAGCTGTGAAGCCAGAACTGTTTGAAGATGTGTCGTCTTCAGCTGATGAACTTTCTGAAGCATTCTCTCTCTCAGCATCAGAATCTGATTCTTCATTGATTTCTACAGCCTTTGCCATGTAAGCTCTATCCCCTGAACTGCCATCAGCTCCAAATTTAAAAGACCAATCAACAGTCTCATCTGTTTGAACAACCATAGCTTTTGTTCCACTTGAAGTGTCCTTATCTTGTGCAAGAGTAACTGGAACAAGGTTTGTTTATGTATTTTGATTTTGTGGCTTCGGTTGGCTTTGACGGTTGTTGAAAGGGTTGCGGTTTCCAGTCTGTTTAGGCTTTTCACATTGCCTAGCAAAATGCCCTTTCTCACCACAGTTAAAACAAACAACAGCAGACAGATCAAAACCATAAGTAGTGTCTTTGTTCCCTTCGAGAGTTTTTCCTGTCCTTTTTACATAATCTCTCGCTCTTCTGACTGCACTTGCAAGAGCCCACATTATATCAATTCGATCCATTTCATCCTTATCAATCTGAGCATAGTCTTCTGCTGTCAGATGACTGTTTCCAACCTGTCCAGCAACAAGACTGTCATATGAATTGACAACGGTAGACAACAGTGCCATGTGTTCCTTGGCCACTTCGATAGTAACATTGTCGAAGTTGTCTGTTTGCAATTTAATGGGGCTTGGTGGAGGAGTACTAGTAGTATTTCCCTGCTGTGGAACCGAGCTTGATGAAACTGAAGCATGAGCTGTTGAAGACTGGCTGGCTGAAACATTTGACATGTTTGATACAAACGCAGTCTGCAAAGGATCATTTTGTTGAGTTGATGTGGAATAGTACAATGAAGGATCCTGAGCTTGTACGCCTCTTTTTAACTTTCACTTATTCATCACCTCTTGTTCTCTCAATTTCTGAAGAAATTCATTGATATCAATGGTTTCAAGAGTATTGTTCTGTTTGAGAACCATCAAGAATGAATCCCATTTTGGTGGTAGCGCATCTGCCATGCATTGAACCTTTTCTTCTTTCGTTGTTTTGATCTCATGGGCATGCAATTCACTCATCAAGTGATAGAATCTCTCAAATAGATCATCTAAGGACTCATTCCCAATATACATGAAATTATCAAATTCCTTCTTAATGGCCTTAGCATTGATAGCTTTCAACGAAGCATTTCCTTCGTGACGTTGTTCTAAGGCAACCCACAGAGATTTTGAAGATGTAAACTGCCTGAATTGATGAAATATTTCACTTGATATGGCCTGAGATAAGATAGCATATGCCTTCTTTTCTAAGTCATAATCTTTTCTTTGTTGTTCGCTTAAAAGGGAAGTCAAAACAGGAGTTCCATCCTCACTCAACACTTTTTGATATCCATTCTCTATCATCATCCATAAGTTTGTATCAACTCCATTAATATGTATCTCAAACCTGTTTTTCCAGTGATGATATTCGTCCATTGTCATGAGTTTTGGAGCCTTGTTAGCATTTCCAGCTTCATTATCGATTAATAACAAGTTTTGGATTTTATTGTTCTGACTGGCAACAAAGGCTAAGTCCGACATGGTAAAAAACGAAGTTTTTCGACACAAAAAAAAAAAAATTCAGAAGATATTTATGCGAATGGGTCTATTCGTGCGAATGGAATTTTCTATTCGTGCGAATGGAATTTTCTATTCGTGCGAATGGAATTTTCTATTCGTGCGAATGGAATTTTCTATTCGTGCGAATGGAAGTTTGAACAAATGAGCGGGAGACTTGATCTATTCGTGCGAATGGAAGGAGCCATTCGTGCGAATGAAGTTCATCATAGTAGCCATTCGTACGACAGAGGGCTGTTTGACTTTTTTGCACCAAAAAGCACCAATGATTGAACCTATTATCAGATCTGGAAACTGAAACGATCAGATCACTCAGAAGCAATAATCACAAGTTTTGAACGTGTCTAAACAACGATCAAGTGATCTTTATAACATTCAAGTAGCTAGAAAAAGCAAGATTAGATTTTCTATGTTGAATCTAGAGCACAATGGCTCTGATACCACTTTGTTGGATCGGGATCTACCTTGATCCAATGATTCAACACATTAACCGAACCAAATCGTGCGAAATCCGATTTGATTGGCAATCCAATCTATGACACGGATCGGGTCGTAAGAAACGAGCGGATTAGATGTCGAAACGAAGGTTTCTATCGACCCTTTGGTGTAGAGAAGTTGGATACAAGACCTGGAAACTCTCAACGGACAGAGATTCGACAATACAGGTGCAAAGAGTTTGTGTGTTCTGTTGCTTAGTCTGGTTCTGCTCTGGTTAGTCTCTTCTATGTGTATATGTGTTGTCTATGTGCTCATGAAGTGAAAGTTCTATATATAGTGCTGAGGCCATTCGTACGAATGAGCCATGTGAATGGACTCATTCGTGCGAATGAATCAGCAAAATGGTTCATTCGCAAGAATGAATCATTAGAATGGTTCACTCGTACGAATGAATCATTCTCATGACTTATTCTAGCGAATGAATCATTCTCATGATCTATTCGCGCGAATGGATCATTCTCATGATCCATTCGTGCGAATGGGCCTTTCAATAGCACGATTGATCAACGTTATCGATATTTATCAGATCGTTTAATACACAGTCGTTATATATGAGTAAACATTAAGGATAAACATGTAATTTCATTAATACATCAAATAATTACATTAAACATAGATGAAATACATATTACAAGGGATTAGGGACATGTTATGCATCTACAAAATCCAACAATCTCCCACTTGGATGATCCACGATAAATCAACGCAAACAGTCAGCGGCGCTCTAGCTGCACATGGCTGTCCCTAACAAGGTATGACGCTTTAAAGTCATTAACCAAATATCTCGGTGTTAGTAACAGCTAACTAAAGCAAGACAATAGATTTATGGCAATAGTTGTCATTCATCCTTTCCGTATAAAACATCTATTGAATCAATGAGACATGGATTTAGTTCATTCTCATATGGCGTTCAATTATTATTGTTCTCGATCAAGAATCAAAATGGTCCAATCAAACACACAGTAAGTTTGGGTAAGGCCTTACACTTCACCAGTTTGAATCAACGAGGGCGCCACGATGCTTATATGTTACATATAATGCAAGAGTACAGAATCCCTTATTGACTACATACAACTCCCACTGAACTTCAGAACTATTCCTAATCAAAGTCTTTATGACTGGAAGTTACGCGACAACGTTTGACAGTGATTAAAGAATGGTTCTTGGTAAACTACAGTTCTAGTACGTATCTCAGGTCAGAGGATACTAATGAGTATACCAATAGCAAAACATCTTATGACAAAGATCCATGAAGATGATTTGATGCGAGTTACATCCAACGTCATTCAAAATGAGGCATGTGAAGTTCGAAGTCAATTCCTTGAGCCGAAGTTCAGAATAGTCTTAATTCAGAGTCGTTCCCACGATTCTGATCGACTACGGATAGATAAGAATACAAGATTCATGGATTAAACGTATTAAAATCGAACACAGTTATAAGAATTCAGAATTGCATTTAAATCAGTAAACCAAAAGAATTTAAAAGTACAACTGTTTAAATGTTCGCACATTCAAAATACTAAATCAAAACATATCGCTAGCAAAACTAAGACCGATAGCATTTATGTGCTGATCATGATTTTCCTGAGTCATCGACTTAGTGAACGGGTCCGCTAGGTTTTTATCTGTGTCGACTTTGCTTATCACAACGTCTCCACGTTCCACAATTTCCCGTATCTAGTGGAACTTCCTTTGAATGTGCTTGGCTTTGTGATGAGATCTAGGCTCTTTGGCTTGAGCTATAGCACCTGTGTTATCACAAAGTATCTCGATTGGTTGGCGAATACTCGGAACCACATCGAGGTCAGTAATGAATTTCTTCATCCAAGCAGCTTCCTTAGCAACATCTGATGCGACTATATACTCAGATTCGGTGGTTGAATCCGCCACTACACTCTGCTTGGAGCTTTTCCATGAAACAGCTCCTCCATTAAGAGTGAATACGAAACCCGACTGTGAGCGAGAGTCATCTCGGTCAGTTTGAAAGCTAGCATCAGTGTAACACCGTACAGTGAGCTCCTCTTTCACTCCTCCAAATATTAAGAACATGTCTTTGGTCCTTCTCAAGTACCTCAGGATGTTCTTGACTGCAGTCCAATGGGCAATGCCAGGACTTTGCTGGAAACGGCTGGTCATGCTTAAAGCATACGAGACGTCAGGTCTAGTGTACAACATATCATACATGATAGAACCAATCGCTGAGGCATATGGAATTGCTTTCATTTCCTTAATTTCAATGTTCGTGGAAGGAGATTGTGATTTGTTCAACACAGTGCCTTTAGTCATCGAAACACCTTCTTTCTTGGAGTTTTCCATCCTAAAGCGTGTCATCATTTTGTCTATGTAAGTACTCTGACTTAGCCCTAGAAGCCGCTTAGATCTATCTCTGTAGATCTTGATTCCTAGAATGTAAGCAGCTTCTCCAAGATCCTTCATTGCAAAACAAGATCCTAACCATTGTTTGACTTTGTCAAGCACAGGGATGTTGTTTCCAATGATCAGTATATAATCCACATACAAGATGAGAAGTGATATAGTGCTCCCACTAGCCTTTCTGTAAACACAAGGCTCATCTTCATTCTTGACAAAACCAAATTCTTTGATTTTCTGATCAAAATGAAGATTCCAGCTTCGAGATGCATGTTTAAGTCCATAAATGGACTTATTCAGTTTGCAGTCCCTACTAGGATACTTTGGATCAACAAAATCGTCAAGCTGAACCATGTAGACATCTTCAGAGAGATGTCCATTAAGAAAAGCGGTTTTGACATCCATTTGCCATATCTCGTAATCATGGTACGCGACTATGGCAAGCAGTATCCTGATCGATTTGATCATAGCAACGGGTGAGAAAGTTTCATCATAGTCAATACCTTGAGTTTGAGTGAAACCCTTTGCAACTAGCCGTGTTTTATAGGTTTGTACATTACCATGCATGTCGGTTTTTCTTTTGAAAATCCATTTGCTCCCTATTGCCTGAGAACCGGGGGGTTGCTCAATCAAGTCCCAGACCTGATTATCACACATAGATTGCATCTCGGCGTTCATGGCTTCAAGCCATTTCTCGGATTCAGGATCTGAGATAGCAGATTTGTAGTTTGTAAGTTCGTCATTTGACTCAGCTACTAACAGGACTTTAGAAGCTTCAAGATGCCACAGGTATCTATTAGGTTCTTTACGAGACCTGCTACTTCTGCGAACGCTTGTGTTTATGTCTGATTCATCAGCAACAACTTCTTGTTGATCAGACGCTTCGACTTCCTCAGCGGTTGTTTGTGTTTCTCGAATTTCTTCAAGATCCATAATATTATTTCCGGTTCCTCGATTTAGAAGATCTTCCTCGAGAAAGCGTCCTTTCCTTTTGATGGAAACAATGTTTGAATCAGGATGATAGAAATAATATCTGCTTTTGTTGTAGTAACCGATGAACAACTTTTTCGCCTCTGGGATCGAGCTTGTCATCAGAATCGCTGGTGAAATATGCATCACATCCCCATACTCTAAGGTAAGACAAATTGGGTTTAGACCAGTGCCATATCTCATATGGGGTTTTGTCCACCTTCTTAGTCGGTGCCAGATTTACAAGGCGGGCGGCGGTCATAAGAGCATAACTCCAGAAGGAGTGACGCAAGTTAGTTCTACACATCATCGATCGAACCATATTAAGTAGAGTTCCATTTATCCTCTCGCTCACGCCATTAAGTTGGGGTGTGCCAGGAGGAGTGGGCAGAGAAATAATTCCGTGCTCCTTCAGATGATTAAGAAATTCTAAGCTGAGATACTCGCCACCTCGATCTGATCGAAGTGTCTTGATAGATTTATCGAGTTGTTTCTCTACTTCGTTTTGAAACTCTTTGAACTTTTCAAATGTTTCATGCTTGTGTTTCATAAGATAGACATAAGCATATCGACTATAATCGTCAATAAATGAAACGAAGTATCTTTCATGATTTCTAGACATGGTTCTGAAAGGGCCACACACATCAGTGTGTATAAGGCCTAGCAGATCCGTGGCTCGTTCACCAACATGGGTGAAGGGGTCCTTTGTGAGTTTGCCAGTTAAACAAGACTCGCAATTATCAAATGAGTCATGTCCGGTAGGTTCAAGAATTCCCTCGGATTGGAGTCTTTTAATGCGTGCCTTGCTTATGTGGCCAAGTCGATAATGGCATAGAAAAGTATCATTAATGCCAGATTTGATACGTTTAGAAAGATTATATATGTTATTGTCAGTTTGAACGTCAATCTCATAAATACCGTTTTGAGGTTTAGCCTCAAAATAAAAGATATCATTAAAGTAGGAAGAAATAGCAATACCATTAAAAACGTACTTAAATCCTTGTTTAAACAATAAAGAAACTGAAATAATGTTGCTGGTTAAACCAGGTGCAAACAAACAATTGTTCAAAACAACCACAAGGCCAGAAGGACATGAGAGATGATATGTTCCAGTTGCAAGAACTGGTACTCTTTTACCATTACCAACGATGAGCTCCATGTCGCCTTGTTTCAGCTTCCTCCAACTTTTAGTCTCCTGCAAGACATTAATGATGTGGTATCCACATCCGGTATCAAATACCCATGTGTTGCTAGAAACAGTAAAAATTTCAATAACATAAATGAGAATACCTGAAGAGGTGCCCTCACAACTGGCCCTCTGCAGCTTCAGCTTGGCTAGATATTCAGGACAGTTACGTTTCCAGTGCCCTATTTTGTTGCATTCAAAGCATTGGAGCTCCTCAGGAGGGGGTGCTTTTGAAGCTTTCTTGTTATTGTTGGTGGCAGGCTTGGCAGCAACATTAACCTTCTTCTTGCCTTTGCTGTTAAAACCTCTTTTCTTAGGGTTAGGCTTTTTAACACCAGCAGATCTGACCATCAGAACTTGATTTTTCTTTCCTTGGATATTCATCTCGGCCGTTTTGAGCATACCATGTAGCTCGGCCAATGTCTTCTCCAAGCCATTCATGTTGAAATTCATTACGAATTGAGCATAGGAGCTTGGGAGAGAGTTTAAGATGAAATCAGTAGCCATGTCATCCTTCATGGGATATCCAAGTTTGTTCATCTGGTCGATGTACCCTTTCATCTTAAGTACATGAGTACTAACAGGCGTGCCCTCTTGCATCGTGCAACGAATGAGCTGAGACATGGTTTCATAGCGTTCTTGTCCCGCTTGTTTAAGGAACATGCCCTTAAGTTGCTCAATCATGTCAAAGGCATCCAGGTCCTCAATGCTCTTTTGGAGCTCACGGGACATGCAGGCTAGCATAAGACAGGCCACCTCAGTGGCATCATCTCTTTGTTTTTCCCAGGCCTTACGAGCGGCAGCCGTGTTACCATCGGGTGCCTCAGGGAATGGTGCATTGAGAACATAGAGCTTTTTGGCCATCTTAAGAACTATTCTCAGATTGTACTGCCACGAGAGAAAGTTGGTGTTATCCAGCTTTTCATTCTCAAGGATAGACTTGAGAGCGACGGAGTTATTAGTATTATTATTTTCAGTAGACATCTGTCAAGATAAGCAAAGAAAATAAATTAGTATAAAGAAAGTGAAAAATCCTTATTAATTTATGGCCCAATTACAGAAATTAGAATAAGGAGTGAGAATCTAGTTAAATCAGTCACTAACGGTAGCTGTGGCATAGAACATTAGTAAGTGGGTAACTAGACTGACAATTAGTGTCAATTGTGGAAAGGTGCACAACTCTCGTGTATGAGGCCGCTAAGACAAGACATGTCTATGCATTGATACGTTTAGCCTCATCTATGCCCACTTTTAATCTCTTGACAGCTGGGGCATGTAACAAGAGAGAAAAGTAATAGTCGTCCTAAAACAGGTACTTGCAGAAGGGCCGGATGTGTCAACGAAACCCTTGCGCCTTGGAAGGATAAACTACGCATCCAGTGCGGTGCTGTGGCTCCAAACACCGATGTTTCGTTTTATGCTCCAAGTGTTCTTATAATAGGATGGCATAGACCATTGGTTTTAAATATGGGTTCCAATTTTAGTGTTTTCTGAATAGGGTCAAACACAACAAATGATTAAATCATACGTGTGTTGTAAAAGCCAGTTTTACTATTTAAAGTCATGACAAATTTGATGAACCCTTTCATCTCTCAGGACACTTAATTTTAAATAACATATTAAAACTAAGTTTGTCGCGACTTGATAACCAGTTAAAGTTAATAGTTGAAAACTATTAAGTTATAAGTTTTGAAATTAAATTTAGTTTAAATTGCAAAACTTTAGAGGTTATTTATTTTATAAAAACAAGCCAGTTGTTATTTTTATAAAATTCTACAAGTTGTAAAATTAGAACTTGTGGCGACAGATTGTGACATTTTAAAACTCCTTTTAAAACGTTTGATGTTTGGTTGGTTTATAATAAATTTAAGTTATAAAAAATAAAATTAAAAGCAACCATAAAGCAAATAAATATGTAAATCTTTTAGGGCCAAGTTTGTTTGATCTTGCTAGAGTCAGTTAGCAAGACCAAACAGGTCACGGGGTCCACAAAATTAAAACAACCACAAGGATGGACTTCCGTGCATCTAGTCGTCTCGGATGACTCCCACTGACTCCATGATTCCTGTTGCGTCTTCAGATTTGTCTTCGGGTTTTTATTACATTACATAAAATAAAAAAATTACATAAAATTAAAAAGCCTATTCTATTACAACTTTGAGCCATCAAAAGTGAGCCAAAACCATAAAACCAAAAACTGAATAACAAACACAAACAACTCAATCACATGGGTCGGGCCAGATTTACATATTCAACACAATCACATACGGGCAATATATTTGGTCAAATAAAAAATCGACCAAATTAATAAATAAAAATTGCCTCAAAAACAGATCAGATCAGAAACTTCAAGATAGTTAAAGTTTGTGATTAATCTAACCGGTGAAACCAGACCGGTTCTGATTTGCGTGTTATAACCCAGGCTCTGATACCACTGTTGGGATTCAGTGGTGATCAGTTTGACTTTTGTAAAAAAGACGGGTTTTGACAGAGAAATTAATTAATTCATTTAATTAATAAATACGCAGCGGAAAATAAAATCATAACCTATTTAAGGCAAATTTCTTTATTCCTGTGTAAGTGAGACTTGAACTCACGACATTATCAAACCTTGGTGTTCCTAAATTATTTTTCTCTATCACCGAACGACCAACCCCAATTGCATCTATTTGTAGTGAAAGAAGTACTTCCCTTTAATGCCCGTATATTTCTTTTAAACTTTCTCATAATTCTAACAAATATTTGAATTGATCATTTGAGACAAGAATGACTTCTATTTTTCAGAAGTATTATAACAAAAAAATGGCATTATAGAGTGATGTAATACTCAAAATTTTCAAACCAATTTTAGCTTTTTAAAACAGCACAGAGTTTAGGTCCCAGACAAAATATAACGTATCCTCACGTTTAAGTTTTACAACATAAGTTTAGACTTTCTAAAATACGCAAAAGAAGTCAAGTTAGTCACATTTATCCACAAGTGTTAAACAACCCAACATGTTTGTAAAAGTCTACCACGAGAAGTTTAATCAAAACAAACATCTAAAACAACTTTGAGAATCCGATGTCCAACTTTGGCGAGACCCGAGACATCAAACCGGAGCTTTCCCTACATCCAAAAACACCACAAATAACCATTAGTAATGATACAACAAGTCCCGAGACCCCCCAAGGTGTCCTAGGAAGAGAACTAAAAAATCAGCCAATGGGCGTTCCACTTGGGGCGTCCCAGAAGCAAACAGAAGCCATCAGGCGTCCTAGGGACACCAAGCGTCCCAAAAGCCCAGGAGGCGTCCCAGGGACCAGCCCTGCACCAGCTAACCCCAAATTTGCAGTTTTAGCATTTTCGACCATCTCGACTTGACCTCCAGTCGATTTAATCAACCGTTAGCATCTAGGCATGCTTATAAACACCCAATAACCCACCCTTAACACCCACATGATTCTTATGAACCTCAAACACCGATTCGACCGTTTAAGTTTTAGGAATTTGTTTCGCCTTTTGCATACATGTTACAATCATGTATGCCACAATTATATACATATTTCACCTATGTATATATATCACCAATCATATACATGTATCACCCATGTATATCACCATTTGTTTACATATTTCACCTACGTATACATCACCACTTTATATACATGTTACACCCATGTATATCACCAATTAAATACATATTCCACCTATGTATTTCACCATTTATGCACATGTTTCACCCATGTACATAACCATTTAAATACATATTTCACCTATGTATTTCGCCTTTTACAAATTCTTATTATCATCATTACACCATGTAAGTTTAATAACTTAATTCATCAAACAACATAATGAAGTCCTTAGACCTCAAACACCATACGCCCACCCTTGCATATTTCAGTTTGATTCTTTACCACCTAAGTCAAATACACCAATACACCACATACCACATTATAGTTTGACTCTTTACCACCTAAGTCAAATACACCAATACACCACATTACACAATTTTAGTTTGACTCTTTACCACCTAAGTCAAATACACCAATACACCACATACCACATTATAGTTTGACTCTTTACCACCTTGAGTCTTTTATTCCAATTAACCACATTAGTTAATATAGTTTGGCTAAATACCACTTAAGCCAATTTTACACACATTACCACACATCAATGGTTTAGTTTGACTAAATATCCACATTGAGTCAAACATATAAGTTCTACCATAACCATTATATTTTGACTATATACCACACAAGTCAACACAACAAAAAACATGTAAATAGCATACCACACATACTATTTACACCAAACTAGTTATATAATACTAAGTAAGTGCAAAGCACTTAACTTTACTAATGAAGATTACAATTCGTCTTCCTAGCTAGCCACTCCATACCTTGATCACCTAAACAATCCACTTGTTTAGTAAAATAGTAAACTCCTATAAATTACCAATTTGAGGTTTGACACCCACATAAGATCTTATGATCTTCATCAATAACTATTTTGGTTTAGTTAGCTTCTTTCAAGCTTCCAACCTTTCAAGATAACAACCAACCCATTTTAACCCGTTAAGGTTCTATCCAATTTCACCCAATTCTCCAAGGTTATTGATTCATTAATTTCGTTAAGGGCTTTTACTAAAAATTATGTTTATTAACATAATAAACACTTACCAACCACCAATTCATCATTTAACTTCATCAATTTGAAAACCCCTAATTTTAACCTCAAGAACCCTAATTTTGAAATCATCAAATTGGATGTTATAATCATGTAAAACTGATTCTCCAACATTAATAATACTAGATTAAGGTTTATAAACGACATTAAACCCAAATCATAACACCAATTGACCCAATTGGATCTTTTTGCTCAAGAACACCATAGATGGTGATTGAGATGAGGAAGATGATACTTACTAGCAATCTTGAAGAGGATGAACACTCCAAATCATCCAGGTTCCTCATGCAAATCATCAATTTCGTGATTTTGGTTCTCCTCCTCTTGCTCCCTGCTGATTTACGAACCACACACACACACAATTGTGTGTGTCACCATTTTTAATCTCCACCAAAATCAAGTTTGAGATAATTGCAAGATCAGTCTCTCTATTTGATATTTTAACTCCTTGTTCTAAAACTATTTAATTCCACTATTTAAAACAAACCCTCAACTTTGTTTTTATTTAAATACACCCCCTATAATATAAATAATATATTATAGAACAAACCCGAAAATTGGTTCGTTACAACTGGGGGTGTTTTGGCCATGCGTATTCAATGAACTATTCATATACTAAGTAAAACTATACCGTACATAAATCACTATAAATCACAGAGTTTTTTTATTGACGGATAAATTCATCAAAAAACCGTCGATGAAAGTGTGTCACGACAATAATCTGTCAGTGATACTCTATTGAAAAACAAAGCATAGTAAAGATTTTACCGAGGAATCACACCGATTTTAATATTAAAAAAAAATAAAAATATTATTATTATTAATATCTCCTATTTACAAACTAATAAAAAAGCTTTATATACAAACAAAACAAAATCAATAAAGAAGAAATTATTTTACAGTAAAATGTCTTTTTTTAATTCAACATGTTAAGTTTTCAATAATAATATATTCAAAGAAATAAAAACAAACAGAATGATTGTTGACATGAAAAGTATAAAACATTGGATGCTTCACTGAACCGTTTCGATAAAACAGGCGGCCGACCAACGCTTTCAAAGATAAACCCATCTTGTCTACTGGGTTTTAAAGAGATTTTTGACCTAATTATTATCCTCCATAAGGGTGAGGGGAGTGGGAGTGTGGAACAGCCGTGGGAAGTGAGGTGGCGACGTGGGTGGCGTGGAACACAACGCCCGCCTGACGTGGTCCACGCGCGTGGGTCTTCATCGTGGAGAAAAGCACGCTCGTGGTCTTCACAAATGTAGCCGTTGGGTGGCATTGAGCCATTGCCTAACGGTAAAAACAATAAATATATATATATATATATATATATTTCAAATTTAATCATCTCTATATATATACAATTCTCTCCAAACCATTTCATGCAAACTCTCAAATGGATTCCCTCAATTCACCCTCTTTCGAATCTGAATGTGTCGCTCCACTTTTTTTCCAAACGGTTGCCGCTACTCTCGTTGAAATAATTAGAGACGATGCCGAAAGTTCAAACAAATGTACGTTCACACGAAGAGCAACTGTTAGCCGAGACTGTGAAGCCGCTCACGAGCGTTTAATAAAGGATTACTTTTGTGACGAGCCGGTTTATAACGCGGAGACATTCCGAAATCGTTTTCGTATGCATAGAAATCTATTTTTACGCATTGTTAACGATTTGGAACGAGAGATGGATTATTAATGTTATTTCATTTTTTTATTATTAATGTTATTTTCTTTTTTTATTATTAATGTTATTTTCTTTTTTTATTATTAATTACTTTTTAAATTAAATTATTAAAACAAATTAATATTAAATTAAATTAGAAAAAGAAAATGACGTGGCAGTGTGGAAATGTGAAACCATTTCTCTCTAATGTGGAGAATGTGAAAAAACTGTAAAATCTGATGTGCCGCTGACGTAAAGGGGTGTGAAAACGTGAAACCACTCACCTTAGCCTAAGTAGTATGGAGGTTGAAAGGAACTATAGCTGTTGTGTTCGGTCGATGATTTTACTTTTATTTCAATACAAGTTGTAATAATTAACATAAAAAACAAATATATTTGTAGAATAAAAATAACATATTTTTTTAACTGTGAGAATAATGGAGAAAAAACACAGACTATGAATGAATAATTTCTTATCAAAGCTGAAATTTGCGACAGCACATTTCGTGGGAAATTTGTCGGAATTGATCGTTATCGACAAGTTTCCGACAAAAAGTGTTTGCTGGAAAAACCCCGTAGGAAATGTGTTTTCCGACAAAGTTTCGACTAATTTTCCGACGAATTAGCTAGAAAAGCCTTTCGTCGGTAATATCCGACAAAATTCCGACGATTATATTAAATAAATAAGTTAACTTATTTAATAAAGTTGTCGGAAAATTGTAGCAAAAATCTTATGGTTAATTTTTTGTTTTTGTTTTGTCGGAAAGTTGTCGCTAACTTGTGAAAAATTTCTTTTGTTGGTAACTTGTCGAAAACTTTTATAGCAAATATACATGTTTTCTAGAAGTGGAGGTTTACATGTACGTAGTATAAGGATGGAAGTTAAATATACCATTCTATAATAACCAAGATATCTCTTTAACGTTTATCTAAGAAAATATGAACGTCCATTCAAAAAGTATTTATAATCAGGGTTGGCACCTTTTTAGGGGCACAAAGCGAATTTTAAAATCGAGGCCCTTTTTATCATAATTTTTTTTTCTCTTAGAATCCTAATACATAGGAATATGATGATGTACATTTTTCGTATACAATTTTCTTAAAGGGAATTATTTTTTTATTTTTTTTGAACGGCAAATCTACTTTATTTCTACTCCTAAATTACATCAAATAATTTACTACATGCCTGAGTTTGAACCAAAAACCTCCCATCTAAGAGGCAAAAGTCTCTATCAAGTTGACTAGTCCCATATTTGCTAAAGGGAATTATTAAGAATGAAACTTCAGATAACAATTAAAGGAGAATTAAACCCGAGTGTATGAATAAAATCCATTGAGATTATTAAGGCACCGAGAACAAAGTTGTTATTTGAGAATGTATATAAGATTTTAATAATGGTTTTTCATGTGATTTGGTTTTCAACTTATAAAATGATTTTTATCTCAAACTAAACTACAAACTACACACAAATATGTAAGTGTACTTATATAGTAATATAGTATCAGTAAAAATCAAGTATCGACCGATGGACAAAGTGGCTCATGATATTAAACCTTTGTAAATGTTTAACCGGGAATTCAAGAGGTTGATGATTTAAATTAATCTAGCACGCAAATAAATTAAACTAAACAAACAAACAACAAGGACAATCAGTCAACGAAGATATCCCTCAAATTTACGAATCCACTTAGCTATAAGATGACAACACACATGAACCTACGTTGAGATTATTATATACTCATGAAACATGGAAATAGATTACACTCCCGTGAAGGCTAACTAATCATATGATTCTTCATAAAACTAGAACAATAAATACACAATAACCACTTTAAATCATGTAGTGAGGATAAAATAATAAAAAAATTTGTCAATGTGATAAATATGGACTAGACTCCCGTCAAGGCTACCAATCCCACAAAACTTTGGATAGGTAATACAAATAATACATACTAATCACTCTGAATCACGTAAAGCAAAAAAGAATCATGATATTCTTCAACTCATGAACATCACATCACGAATATATAAACTATAGATTTATGCTAATAAATTATAGATACATATAAAGGATGACTTGAGAGATTCATAACAAACACAATGATTTTCTCAAACATATGTGAAAGGACACTTGTCTAATTTTTATAAACATCAAAATCTTCATTCACCATTCGTAGTCAAATGTCATAAACATGCATACAAATATATACAAATCTATGAATAAATGTCTAACTCATGGTTTTCCAATAAAATACAATTAAAACACTCACAATAACAAATGTTTAATCAAACTAGACAAGCACACACAATCATTGAAGAGTTTTCATGGCTTTACAAACATCAACAAAAAAAACATCACCATAAATTCATGCACATCATCAAAATAAGCTAAGATTCATCTAAATCCATGTGATAAAAAGAGTTTAGCCCATAAGGCATACAAAAACAACATAAAATCTTGAATAGCTAACAAAATTCAGAATAAGAGAAATGCAAACCAAATCAAGCTAGAGATGTGTTGTAGATGCTAGAATACTTCCTTGGATTTGTTTTCCTTCAATCCGTGTTGCAAAACCCTAATTTCATATTGAGAGAGTTTCTGGATAGAAGGTTGTTGCTCTAATACTTCACCCCCAAAATGAGAGAAATGGGCTACTATTTATAGACCGTCTGACATGTAGGCACGACCCTGCATCATATTAACATGGACATTCTTTGTACTGTCATGGCCTTGCCTATGTACTTGCACGAGCATGCATGTCACCGACCACTCTGCATCTTCTAATCTTCCTAGGTCCGTACTTAGCTTTTCTCATACTTGCTTTAGGAGTTTATCAAGTTTGACTAGGCCCGAACATGCCCCCTTTAAGCACAGTTGTGCATCTAAAGGCATGGGCGTGTTGCATTGGTGCACAGCTGTGCATAGCTCTGATTCTTTAAAACTTTAACTATTTCTTCAAGATTTCTTCAGTTATCCGTTATAAGCTATCTAAGACTTCAAATTCAAATACAAACTAAATAAGTGTCGAGACAAGTGAATTTGCCAACAAAAATGTCAAATCGAGGTTTAATATGCATTATTACTATATACGTTTATTAACATATCATATGCAATAGACGAAATTGATGAGTAAGCAATCAAGAAAAATGTCGCGAGGATTCCATAAATGTTGATTCCAATTATCATACTCCATTACCTTGAATTGATTAACCAAATTAGAACCCAAACCGATGCCTAAATCATGTCTATAAGATGCATAAAGGTTTTCAATGGGCACAAATGATGGCAAATTTTTTGTTTTCACCCTAATTTAACAAATTGAGGTTTGAAATATCTAGGGTAAGTTCTAGAGGTCTCGTCACAGCTGTGAGGCACTTAATCACAACCATAACAAGATAGTCGTGAATATGAATTGGTGTTGTCAAGGACATGAACCTAATCTTCATGGGCATGATGTTGTCATAAGCATGAAGAAGGGATGATAAGTCCACGAAGTACATATAAGGACGTAGTGCAAATATTTTGTAATGGTTCTAGTCATGACCGCAAATAAGCCATGACACTTTCTTATACATGTTACATGTCTAGGGTCACACTGAGTGTCATGTGGCATATGGCTTGGCACCTTACTTCGTGAAGTATGGGACACGACCCTTCCTGGTGGTTATCTTTTTAGCAACATGGAGGGGGGAAGGGGTACTATGCCCATAGAACTAAACGATTACCCTCTTTTGTTCACTTCCTTAGTCCTCTCTTGTGCTACCTTGGTGCATAGCTGTGCATGGCTCTGATTCTTTAAAACTTCAATAATTTCTTCAAGATTTCTTCGTTTATCGTTGATGAGCCATCTAAAACTAGAACTTCAAATACAAACTAAAGAAGTGTCAAATCAAGTGAATTTGTCAATAAAAATGCAAAAAATGGGGGTTTAATATGCATTATTATTATTATTATTATTATTATTATTATCCCAATGGCATAAAATTGAAGATAAGCAATGTTTAAGCAAGTTAAGAATCCAAATGCATAAATGATTTTCAAGAAATGCAACAACCAATGGAAGACCATCAATCGAGTTAATATGACTTCTATTTTCTTTTTTCTTAAACATGGCAATATCCAAATAAGCGAAACATAACTATGGAACTCCAACTATGCACAAACTTACACCACTCATAATGGTTCGTTCAACACTCAGTTATTTATATGTACATGTGTTTAAGTGAAACGCTCAATGCTAAGGAATGAAGCCAACATAAACATAAGCTTGTATAGGAATCAAAATGTTCACCAAATAACATGAGAAAATGCACAAATCAAGAGGACTTTGAAAGATTTATAATGTGGCTTGGGTTTGTTAAGGGTATGGAACTTACCTCTATCCCATAGGTAGAGACGCTACACCCAGAGAGACCCCCGACTCAAAAAAATATACAAAACATGCATGCAATAAACAACTAGTAACAAATATACAATATCAAAACCTGATGTGCCATCATTTATACGTATTTTACATGCACAATTATCCCCATATTCATCACAATTATAGATAAAATGATAAGAATTGATACTTAATCTATTTAATTGTGTTGAAACAGGATAATTATCCTTGGATTACAAAAACACATGGAAATCACTGAAAATCAAGGAGAAATCAGCATTCGGAAGTCAATTGAACGAAACTGGAACCAGGAAGTCAAAGCTGGAAGTCAAAAAGTCAATAAGGAGCATATTAGGGCAATGCAAGGCCGTGCATTGCCTTGCACGGTATGCTCCCCTGTACTCTCTAAAGCTTCCAGATTCCCTCACGTGCAAGAAATGGATGCTTTACACAACCGTGCATTACCAAAATCTCAGTATATAAATAGCAAGTTCATTCTAGTGTTTTAGATGTCCAAGACCATGGGTTGTGAAGGCCCTAGTGCTCTGCTAGAGCTGGAACTCCCTCGGCTTTGGTCCGATTTAGCTTTTCTTTATTTATTTTATGTTTTTAGTATTGTAATACGGAATGATTGTTCTCGTTCGAGTAAACGAGAGGCAACCTATACCCACTCTCCCTTGGTGTTGGAACACTTCCACACATTGTCTAAGGGTTAGTGGAGTCACTTGTATGGTCATTTATGACTAGTCCTCTTGTGTTGCTTGGGTTAGTTGAACTTTAATTAATTAATGAAGTATTTTTAGTAAGTTATGTTCTTGAAGTCTTTCTTATAGTTTATCTTAAAAAGACCCGAATACGTAATCTTTAAACCAACTTAATAATCTTAAATCTTGTAAGTTACTTAAGAAAGTCCTCTTGTTTGAGAAGCTTATTCGGGTTTGTAAGGTCTATATACAATCTTGGTGCTAGCAAAGGCCGAGTTAGTATTGGTTTATTATTATGGGTTGATTGGAGGTTTTGGTATTCAATGGGTCATTCGAGTCCTGACTGGAACTTATGAAACGTGTCGGTATTTCTTTACTTCTCTTGTGTTAGCTTGCAGAGGACTTCTAGCGGGAGCCATGAGGCTTGATCTTGAGAATGAAAGTTTTATTTATTTAAAATGAATTTATAAGTAAAGACAACTATTTTAAGATTATAATTTGTTAGGTCCAAGCGTTCATAAAATACCTTTGGAGGAAGTTGCGCATTCTGACTTACCGAAAGAAGTTACAAGACATGACGTACGTCAATCAAAGGATAATCTTAGTCTGAATAATGAATCACGGGATAGCCGACTGACTTGAGACCCCGTTTAGGGTCCCGAGATTCATAGGAACAGTTGGCCGCCGTATCCACTGTTCCGTTACGAAATACTAGCTCCCCCATCGAAAGGGTTAGTACTAGTAACTATGACCAACCTTACTTTAAATATAAAGTTAATTAACAAGTAATAGCAATCGAAGTAACATCTTAAACAAGAAAACATTTTTAATTACGTTTACTATCATTTTTACTGTCTTTTAATCAAAACCCCTTTTTCAACTTATTATCCTAGTCGCACAATAGCGAGAGTTGAGTACGGAATTCGTGTCTATGGTTCTTTACTTGGTTCTTACCCAGACTATATACGATGCGATAGGTACACTTGCCTATTGTGTGTGTGTTTAGTTAAAGTAATTATCATTTTAATTTATAAATTTAAAACCTGATTCTGTGTAATTCTAAAACCGAATATTAAATGTATTTATATTTATATATTTACATTTTCTACACTAAAACACGCTATCAAGTTTTTGGCGCCGTTGCCGGGGACACGGTAATTCTGCGAAAGATCTAAGTCGTTGGACAGGTTATTTTTATTTTCTCTTTGTTTTCTCCAGGTCTGTTTTGGTGTTTTGTTAGCTATCTATCTTTGCAGAAATTTTCAAGGATCGCGACCGTGAAATTTTTGTCAAGATAAATGAATAAGCATAAGCACCACCATTTGAAAGCAAAAATTTTCTGTAGGCGTAACGCTTTCGAACAGTTTTACATGTTTAGTTTTTATTTTCTTCTTTGTTTTTGATAATGACAAGCTTGATACTCTGAAATTAGATGTCATTAAACGAGGTAAGTTTTCTAACAAGGAATCGAGATTTTTAAGGGTGACGTTCCTTATTGACTGAATCATTTTCAATAAAATATTATTTTTTGTAAATTTAAATTATTTTTAATTATCCCTTAATTAAAAATATTAACTTTTCTAGAATTATTAACCTTAAATTTTAAAATATTTTAGTAAAAAGTCAAAGATTGGTCAAAATAGGGGATGCACAACTGTGCAACCCAATGCACGACCGTGCATCGGTCATCCGCGCATCAGGTTTTAAATTGGGCAGAACTTTCACTTTTCTCAAAACCCCAAACCTTAATCTCGTTCGGAGTCGGCCGAAAACACCCCAAAACCTTCGATTTCTCACTATTTTCTTGTTTCTTTGTCCTAACTCTCCCCCAAGGTATGTAAACTTGTCTATTATCGTTTTTAGGTTGATTTTTTGCTTCAATTAGGAAAAATTTTGCTTAATGAGACTAGGGTTTCATTTTGAAAATTTCGTTTGAATATGCTTGAATCTGAACTCAATGCTTAATCTAAATGCATATTTGACTATGTGAGATTATAATGTAACACTTGTTAGCCTCATTTGGACAGATTTGTTCTACTCGTATACTCGGGTTCTTATTTTTGTTTCAGAAAACTTTGAACCTAAGATTATGAATTGGAGCTTGAATCTTTTATGTATGTAGTTAAGATTTAGTATAAATTGTTGGAAAATTGTTAATTTGTTAAAATGAGTCAAAAATTTTGACAGGTTTGACTTTCAAAAAGTCAAACAAAATGCCATCCGTCTATATTCTTGGTCGTATTGCATTGTTTGAATTTGCACCTTGTTTAATTAGTTGCAATTAACTAATTTTGGACTCGGGAAACATGACCATGCTATAAAAATGCATGAAATTGAGTTTCCTTTGTGTGGTTCAAGAAATATGTATATATATATATATATATATATATATATATAGTTTTATAGGTTATCAAGGTTTTGGCACCATTATAGATTATCAAGTTTTTGGCACCATTGCTATATACATGTGATGAAATAACCTTATTCCTTGTACTAACTCCTTCCAATGATAAATGTATAGGACATGACTGAGTCATCTTGACAGACAGGACAGAAAAGAAGAAATACCCGTTCAGGATCTAGGTCGGGTTCGTCTTCGTCAGCCCATATGAGTGGCTCACCACAGACTCCACCATCACCTTTACCACCTTTTCACCCACAGCCTATGCCCGAAGGACAATAAAATTTACAACCGTGGCTTATCTTTGACCCCGATGATGATATCGCGGTCCATGCGTATCAGACCCTACCTGCTTTACTAAGGGAAACCTTCGAGGAACACAAGACCATTTGCTACTCAACCTTGGAGGACATAAACCTCTTAGAGAGTGCAGTTCCTCTCATCACAAAGCCTTGGAAAAGATTCTTTGCTATCAGAGAAACAACCTATTATGAACTCACTCTAGAGTTTCTAGCATCTTTCCGGTTTGATAGACCGATGGTGAGTATGGAGATGCATGACTGTGTACGTTTTAGGATGGCTAGGCACTGGTATGAGATGTCATTGGCACAATTTGGGGTAAAAATGGGACTATATAGACACAAGGAAATAACAGAGCCAATCTTCACTGATAGTGAAGGGGAGTTTGCAGAAGGAGAAGCATCAACATTCTGGCACAGGATTGGGTCCGGAACTTTTGATCCGTATAGCCAAAAGAGCACCAAAATCAGGCACCCTTTCCACCGCTACCTGCACCGATGTATTGTCCTTTCCATTGGGGGAAGGTAGGATAGCACATGAGTTATGAGCGTTAGAGATCTCCTCCACTTGCACTGCTTGATCGATGATGTTCCTTGTAACCTGGCCTACAATATGGCCAAGTTCTTCACTTGAGCCATGGGCTACTGTTCCAACAGCCATGTCTTTGGTGGACCGTACATTACTCGCTTAGCCTCACATCTGGGACATCTGTCTCCTGTGCATCTTGGTATACTTGAGGAGATGGACCTACCTATTCTACCAGTGGACACCCAAGTGTTGGTCAACATGCATATGATGAAGAAGTTCAATGGAGTGTACCGATTGGTAGGACATCGGGGAAATATTTGGACTAGTGAAGTTGAAGAATCAGAGGACGAGGAAGCACCTAGGGGCAACTGGGGCAAATAGGGCATCAAGGCCCAGGTATGTACCATACTACTGTTGATCCCACAATGATAGATTTGATGATCCGGATGGGTCAATTGGGACAAACGATGGATGGCATACGTCATGACTTCTACGATCACACCCATGATCCGTATGCCCAATAGCAGTATTAGCATCAACCTCCCGGCCCACACCAGTAGTGGCAGCGTCCTCCATTTCAGTAGCAACTCTCTTCACCTCTCATCCTTGATATTTATGGTTTTTCTCTGATGTAGTTTATGGTTCTTAACTCTTGACGATGGTTTGTTTGTTTGTTTGTTAACAAGACACGATACCATTTTTACCGGTTACTAGGGTAACCGTTGTCATGGTGGCACCACCACCAACTTTATTCGGCCGCCATTAATTGGTGAATATTAGTCTAATTTCTTTTTAGTGTTTACTTTTTGTTGAGCATTGCATATCACACCAGGACATGCATGCTTTGGTATGAATTTTGGAGCACTTTTTAGCCAGTTGAGGAAATCAACCATTCACATGATGGTGACGTATCATTAGGGGAATTTTAGTTCCTTTTCACGCTTATTCTACCCATGACATTTGCTAAATAGCATATTTTCGTATAGCAAGGACAATGTCAAATTCTAAGTATGGGGTGTTAGGAAGCCCACCAACACATCGGCAGCATAATTTTGTCCCAACTCTTACAAATGCATGATTCTTAATAACCTGATCTGTGAGATGAAATATATATATAAGAATTAAAACATTTTCAAAAATGATCTGTAAGCATGACAACTTCTTAAATAATCTAAAAGCAAAAAGTTTTAAAAATCATTTGGCATAAACGGGCCTATAAAAACAGCATTTTGAAATACCATTGAAGTAAATCAAGGAAAAAATAGGGAATATTAGTAAGCAAAACATAAATAAAGAAATAAGTTTATGCACATTTTTACTTTTATACCCCCTATCTTCCGTTTTATGTGAAAATTTGAGCCTATCCGAGCATTATTACATATGTTGAAGCAATTCTTGTGACAAGTACTCTGAAGATTCTTTTTTACTTATGTATTGTCCTTATGTATTTGTATCTGTATATCAGCATCTGTATGTATTGATTTATCGAGTTGTAATCATGTTCGTAGGTACTTGTCGTTATATTCGTCTTTGTTAAGTGTTGTGCGCATTTAGTAAGTGCGCATGATGTATATCCTGCGTACTTAGCAAGTACGCAAGAACAAAGTCTGCGTACTTGCTAAGTACGCATGAGTTAAACCCTACGCACTTGCTAAGTGCGTAGGCAACAGGTCTAGTATATATAGCTGTTAGTGACAGAAAGTATGTACGCACTCATTCTCTCTGTAACCGGCTGTGATTATCAATAGACGAAGTTTGAAAGTATCTTTTGTCTTTGTTGTCGGTTTACTTTGTGTTGATTGATACTCCACCTAGTCACGGGCATTCCGCACCCGGATCGACTAGGAACACACTTGCATGTGACACCCGAGGGACTTACAAGTGGTATCATAGCGATTGCTCTTGATATCGAGTGTTGTGAGTGTGCTAGGAGCATTTTTGACAAAATCTACAGCCTTTCTACAAGGAAAAGTGACTGATTTTGGTGATTTTTATGATAAAATAGAGGTAGCTCTTGAGCGCTAATTTAAAAGCAAAAATCCTTCAAAATCCGACCTTTTTCTTGTTTGTTTGAGTGTTTTGACCATCAAGGGTTTGTTAGAAACAAGTTTCTAACCTTTTGGCTTGATCAATTTGTTCATATCTTCAAAATTTGAAGATCTGAGGTATTTCCGGCGATCGAAAATAGTTGGTGAGAGCAGGTGAAAAAGTGACCTGCGTACTTACCCGTTTTGGCAAAAGGACAGTCTTCCTGCGTACTTACCAAGTACGCAAGACCATTTCTTGTTGCGTACTTAACTTCTTTCTGCGTACTTGTCATTTACTCCTGCGTACTTATTAAGTACGCAAGAGCAAATCTTAAGTGCGCAAGACCAAGTTCTTAAGTGCGCAAGGTCAGAACCTAAGTACGCACATTACTTTGACTTTTATGAAATTTGACTAAGTGTTTCACCATGGAAAATCTTCAGAATCTCGGTAACCTGTTAAATTATGACAATGAGATTGGAACCCCACAAAAATCACCAAAGCTGCTTAACATAAATGATTACTCAAACTGGAAAGCACGCTTTAAGCATAATATCTCATACACCGATTCTTCGCTTTGGATACCCATTATAGAGGGTTATAAACATCCCACATATACATATCTTGATGAGGAAGTTCCCAAGCCTATCTCCAAACATGATGAAGAAGAAAAGAAAGTTTATGACAGAGAGAAGAAGGCACACAGATCTATTACTATGGCCTTGACCAGGGAGTTATTTCACAGCTTTAGAGGATACGATAACTCCAATGATCTCTGGAAGGCTTTGCAGAAGAGTTTTGAGGGAAAAAGCGACATGAAGAAGAGTAAGAGGGATCTTCTTAGGAAGCAGTATGAGTGCTTCAGATATCTGGAGAATGAATCCATAGATGAGCTTATCTCTAGATTCTATCATCTGCAAACTGAGCTGGAAGTTTTTGACCTCATCTATCCAAATGAGGAGTTAGTTGAGAAGTTTCTAGATGCCCTACCACCAAAACTTGAGATGTACACTACCTTGATGAGAGAGAACTCAAAGTTTTATGAGATGACTATTGATGAAGCAATCGAAAAGGTTCAAGCACATGATATGAACCTAAAACGAAAAGAGAGCTCAGGGAGACCTCAAATACAAGACCCTTCTATGTATTTTGGGACGTCTTCAACAGCCAAGTCATTGGGTTCTGGAATTACCCTTTTCTCAGGGAACTCTCATGAGGAGGATAACTCAAATGTCTGTGGTGGTCATGCTTGCTATGCAGCATTTGGATCAGGATCTGCATCTCACCACCAGAATTCCTCAAGAACTCATTCTCCCACATCTTCAGCTAACCGGTCAGCAATAGCCAAGATAGCTGAAGATCATGTGGCTTTATTCTCATCATGCATGCTTGCCTATGAGAACTTCATTGGCGGTAAGCTCACGGATCCTGAAACCATAGAAGAAGACTTCAATCAGTTGGATTCGAATGATATGGAGGACATGGATATTAAATGGAATATGGCCATGATCTTGAGAAGGGCAAAGCGTTTACTGAATAGAACTGGCATGAAGTTTATTGGTGGACATTCAAATGCCAAGGTGTGATTTGATAAATCTAAGTCCAAGTGCTACAAATGCAATAACTTTGTGCATTTTGCAAGAGAATGCCAAAAGGACAAAGCACCGGCCTCGGGGTTCACCAGACCTAGCCAATGAAACGGTCAAGGGTACAACAAATCCAACAACAGCAATCAAGGTCAAGGTGGAACGTCCAATGCTTTGGTAGCACAACATGACGACAACTTTGATTGGGGTGTTCATCTGGAGGATGCCCTTATTGCTCAAACGCAAGTTGGTCTCATGGTTGATATCGTGGAGATGATGGAAGCAGAGGAACATGAAGCTTCTGTGGCTGACCAAGAAGAGTTTACAACTGCAGTGGCCCTCATGGCTATTGGTGAGGCATCATGTTCATCAGCTGAGGTAGATTCTAATTCTTTTGCTATCATTTCTTGTGCCAAATGTCTAAGCTTAAAGGTTGAAAATTCTAAGCTTCAAGACAAAGTCGAACCCCTTCGTATTGCAGCTTTAAGCTACAAAGAAAACGAAAAATGATATAAAGATTCAATTGAAACGTTGAAGAAAGAAAAAAAGTGATTATTCACTTAAAATCATCGATCAACAGTTTCATTTGGATGTTGCGTACAAGGGGTTAGAGAAAAGGAACAATGAGATCAACAAGCTGCAAAATGAGATCTTGCAGTTGAAAGGTAATATTGAGAAGTTAAAAAATTCTCTTTTTGTGGTGAAACACTACGAGTCTATAGTGAGACAAGTGAATGGCTTAGGGCTGGGTACTAATGCCATTCCTCCACCAGTAAGCAGGAAATTTGTCAACGGCTTAATTGACATTGATTTGTCTTGCCTTGATGAGTCCTCGAGTCAGGATGATTCCTCTAATAAGGATGATTCCTCAAGTAAGGCTGACTCTACATCTGATGAAGAGTTCTTTACTGCTTCTGATGATGGGTCTGCGAACACCTGCCCTGATGGTGTAGTCTCAGAGGAGTTGCTCGATGAACAGAAGGTTAAGAAAAACGTTGTCACTGATCGTGATAATTGCATTTTAACCAAAACCGACATTGTTGAAACAAATTAAAAATTAAAAGTGATGCTTTATGGGGGTTATAAAAATATTAACCAAGTTAAGAAAGAAGCCTTTGCAGCTCCCTATGGGCTTGGCTATAAAGAAAATTTGCAAAAATATTATAATCCTAAAATTCAATCATCATCGGGTCAAACTAATGCTTCTTGCTATGTTTGCCGCCGTAGGAGAGGGCTAAGGGCTGTCTTTACTCACACAGCTGAAAGAGAAGATGCACTACTAATGGGGCTTAAACCCCCGCCAATACTCGCAACTGGTCATCAAACAACTCCTCCTGCTCATCATGCTGAGTGATCTTATGCCAGATCTAATGAGCCTTACAGGAGGACTTATAAAGTTAAAAGAACCTGTTTTCACTGTGGTACGATCGGTCACATCATTGTGAACTGCCCGAATAAGAACCAAGTGAAACAGCTAGTTGTTTCACAACCAGATGTTGTCCCCAAGTCACCACCAGTGAAACAGACCAAGGGTCCAAAGAAGAATGAGGTGAAACCACCAGTGAAACCTATGGTGAATCCAAAGATCACATATGAGGCTAAGCCATCTGTTCCAAAAAGGGAAAAGCAACTTGCTAAACCCTGTGTGTCTACCTCTGTTAATGCACCAACTGGTGAGAAACTTATGGTTAAGCTTTCTAAGTCACAGTGGAGAAGAAGGAACAAGAGATTGAGGAAGCTGGAATAGCTGGCTGGATATCAATCAGGTGAAGCTTCTACTAGTTCACCTGGTGCTTCTGAATGCAAGCCGACCGTTCCAGTAAAACAAAAGAAAAGGTCCTAGAACATGAAATCTAAAAGTTCTCAATCTCCTGCTCCCAAGTCTTCTAAAGATTCACCCATTTTTGACAGTCACGACTGTGAATTAATTGAAGTAGTTTATTTTGAGAAAGACGGACGACCCAAGACCACCATGGCTTGGGTCTCCAAATCTAATTAGTTTCTTGTGACTCGTGCAGGGGCATTCGAAGGGAACTATCTCTAATCGTTGGTATGTAGATAGTAGATGCTCCCGGCACATGACAGGCAACATGGCCCTGCTTCAAGATGTAAAACTATTCATAGGCGGCTATGTGTCCTTTGCAGGCGAGAAGGGCGGCAATATTACTTTTCAAGGCGTGGTTTCAAATGGTTATGTTAGCTTCGACAACGTCAACTACTGCGAGCAGCTAAAGCATAACCTATTGAGTGTTTCTCAGATGTGTGATACGGAGTACTCAGTTATGTTTGATAAATCTGAATGCATGATTCTCAAACCTGGGTTTGAGGTTCCTGAAGATTAGATTTTGATGCGTGCTCCAAGAATGAATGATACCTATCAGATCAACATGAGCGTGGCGAAAACCACATCTTCAGTTGCTACTTGTTTGCTTACCAAAGCGACAGAGCTTGACTCAATCTTGTGGCATAGGAAACTCAGACACATTTCTTATCGAAAAATGAATCATCCTGTCCAAAACGGTTTGGTAACCGGTGTTCCTAAGCTGAGATTCTTCATTGCAGATGATGGTATGCCTTGTAAAAAGGGCAAACAGCGATGGAAGTCTCACAAGCCCAAGTTCCAAAACTCCATCGATACCCCTTTGGAGCTATTACATATGGATCTGTTTGGCCTCATAAGTATCAGGAGTATTGGAGGTAAGTTATACAATCTAGTTGTAACTAATGACTTCTCACGTTTTTCTTGGGTGCATTTTTTAGGTACAAAGGATGAGAGTGCTGACATTCTTCAATACCTGATCCTGAGCTTGGAATCTCTTTGCAAGTTTAAGGTTAGAAGAATAAGGAGTGATAACGGAACTGAATTCAAGAATAATTTGATGGAGCTTTTCTGTCTCAAGAAGGGGATCCGTCATGAATTTAGTGCCCCGTACACACCTCAGCAGAACGGAGTTGTAGAAAGGAAGAATAGAACCTTGATCGAGACTGCAAGGACAATGCTGTCAGATACAAAGCTTCCTGTAACTTTTTGGGTGGAAGCAGTAAATACAGTTTGTTACGTCTTGAACAGAGTTCTGGTTGTGAAGAGGCACAACAAGACTTGCTATGAGTTGATCAATAATCGACCTCCCGATCTTGACTACCTAGTTCCTTTTGGTAGTCCCTGTTCCTTATTGCTACAATACAAGGATCAAAAATCTAAATTTCATGCAAAAGTAGTGGAAGGCATTTTCTTAGGATATGTTGCCAATTCACCATGCAAGAGAGTGTACAATATAGGAACTCGTACCGTCGAGGAATGGTTCGAAGTGGATTGCAGTAAACACAACATTCCACCAGACCAACTGGTCTAACTTGGGGTTTTAATTATGATGCACTATTCAAGTCTTTCAACCTTCCTGATTTGTCTGCCGATGATGCCGCAAATATGTACGATTTCTTTGGTGGCAGTGATGACTCTAATTTCTCAACCCGTGCAACTGTACCGAATGTAACTCCCGATTCAAATTCTGTTTCTTCATCTGGAACTCATGATAGTGATAACATTGAAGTTGTTCATGTTGACGGAAATGACGCTCCAGCTAATCCTAATACTCAAGTAGGAAATGACGCTTCAGCTGATCCAATCAACATTGAAACTTCTTCTTCTGGAACAAAGAATATGGGGGAGTTGAGCACGAATCTAGACCCAAATCTCTAGGAACCGCTCATACCAGAGACGAAAGTGCATAAGAATCATCCAATTGACAACATTATTGGTGATCCTCATGCCGGTGTTCAGACTCGTCATAGAACCACTGCTGAGAACACTAGTTTGTACGCTGAGATACTTGACACTGGTATCATGGAAACATGTTTGCATGCTGCATTCGTGTCCCAGTTGGAGCCGAAGAATGTGAAGGAGGCTCTCGCTGACAACTGCTGGATTGAGGCGATGTAAGATGAACTGTCCCAATTCCAAAAGTTGCATGTGTGGGATTTAGTTGACCTGCCAAGAGGCGTACAACCAAATGGAACTAGATGGGTGTTCAAGTGTAAAACGGATGATCGTCATGTCGTAGTGAAGAATAAAGCAAGGTTGGTTGTTCAAGGATTTTATCAACAAGAGGGCCTGGATTACACTGAAGTATATGCCCCAGTTGCTAGACTTGAGGCCATTCGACTGTTTCTGGCTTATGCCTCCTATGTCGGCTTCAAGGTTTATCAACTTGATGTGAAGAATGCTTTCCTGTATGGAAAAGTTCATGAAGAGGTCTATGTCACTCAACCTCCAGGTTTTAAAGATCCACATAATATCAATAAAGTGTACAAGCTCGACAAAGCACTTTATGGTCTTCATCAAGCACCTCGGGCATGGTATGAGACTTTATCAAAGCATCTTCTGTCCAATGGTTTCGACCGCGGACAAATTGACTCGACCCTCTTCATTAGGAAAGCAGGAGGTGATATTCTTCTTGTACAAGTCTATGTCGACGACATTATCTTTGGGTCTACAAATGAAGGGATGTGTAGGAAAGAAGGAGGTGATATTCTTCTTGTACACGTTTTGAACATCTTGTCAACCTGATAGGAATGTTCAACCTTGAGTGAGAAAACTCGTTTTTCAAATCAAATCATTTCATGGAAGTTAATCTTTATTTCTTTTAAATTTCTTCTATATAGTTCTGTTTAATTCTCAAGTATTTTACAAAAATCCAAACAAAATAGAAAATGGAGAATATCTCAAAGTTATTTGAAGAAAAGAGGAAATGATAGTACATCAGTAATGATCTAAACGTCTTAGACTGCACATATGGGAAATGATTGCATCATGATTACTTCAATGTTTAAGTTGTTTCAGTCTTAATTTGAATATTTGCAAGTAATTAGAATTGTCAAAAGGCTATAAGCATTTTTGAATCATTAGTAGTGCGGAAACTAAATCTAGACTATAACTGTGATTTGAACCCATGTATGCATGTGTGTGTGTAAAAGAATACAAAAAGATCATTATCAGATAAAGGATGTAAGATTTTAGCAAATATTTTCTTAAGAGACCAGTTTCGGGTTATGTGTTTAGCACAATTTTTCGGTTCACTTCACTGCCCATACTCACAAATATGCAATGGGAAGTTGGGCCAAGATATGTGTTGACATCAACCGTTAAGCATATATTCACCCTTGAATCATACCTGATTCATTGAATTCAAATCCAGATAAACGTTGGATCACCTTACCTAAATCATCAGACTCCATATCTATTAACCTGAATCATGATATTACAGAAGAAAAACCAATCAAAACAAGACAACTGAATCACTCGATTCTAAATCTTATGATTCTTGATAATCCTTATGGATTCTGCTTGATTTTTTCTGTGCTAAACGATGTAACTTCATTCTGGAGATTTGAAAATCTTTGGGAAAATCTTAGATGCCTTGAGATAGTGCAATTTAAATTTCTGTAGCATAACTGTGGGGTACACGTTTTATATCTTATGATTAAGTACCTTAACACACAAGAACATGATGCAAATATGCTTATGGTTTCAAATCTTATAATATTGACAACTTGAATTTACTTGTTTTTATTGCATATTACGTATGAATAAGTAGTAATCCATGATATGATCCCATATTCTTTGATGTTTATTGTGTATCATTTTTGCTTACAATAGCCTGATATGATCCTCTGCTCATGACTCTGATCCAAAAATAGCTTGTGTGTATATTCTTGTGCATATTATCTTCATTCAGGAAAGTTTAAAAAGATTTTAAGTTTATGCAGAGTTCAATTTTTATCAAAAATGCCAAAAATATTTGTGTTTAACTTCCTTGAATTGCTTTTGAAACCTCCCGATTGAATGTTCTTATCCGGTTCGCTTTTTGACATGACATTCTTCATAATTTGATTTGAACTTTGAGTACACATGGATCTCTGCGTACTTGTTAAGTGCGCATGAGGTAAAACCTGTGTACTATCCAATACGCAAGACTTAAGTCATGTGTACTTAGTAAGTACGCAGGAGTTAAATCCTGCGCACTTGTCAAGTACGCACGGCTAGTGTCTGTGGGTTATCTTTACGGGTGTTAGAATATTTTCTAAGTTTCCTCTCATTCAATCGTCTTAACATTGTTTGCATCCTATGCTCGATTTCACTCAAATTTTCATGTGTTTCCAAACCGATTTTTTCGTCCCGATCATAGTTTCATCTTCACCTTTCTATCATTTGGTAAGAATCTTGGACCATTTCATCCGCAAAATCTCTTGTTAAGGACCGATTTCTTGAACTTGCGAGCTTAGAGTTTTGGTGTTGAAATTTAGACCGGTTTTGGGTGTTTTTAAGTGAAATTAAGCCCTAAAACTAGTTTGTGATCATCAATCGAAGCTCTTGTATTCTAAATTCATCCTTAACTACTCTTGATTTTGGGTTTGACCCCTTGGTGTCCGTGGTTTTGCGTCGGACCGAGGTTAGGTCCAAACGACCGGGTTTTGGCAATGCATTGGTGTTAGTCTTGGTCCCATAGGTCTTAAACATGTTTTTTGACATTGTGGAGACCACTATCATCATCTAAAACTTTGAATCTATTGATTTTGGATTTTGTAAAAGTTCTAAGTGTTAGTTCCTGCACACTTATTAAGTACGCAAGACTTAGCTCCTGCGTACTTACTAAGTACGCAAGAACATTTTTCTGCGTATTTGTTAAGTACGCACGAAGGGCCACTCAGGATTTTCTAAGTCTGAAATTCAGTTCATCATGCATGTGCTATACCATATCATGCTTGTTCTATTCCAATGATTATGTTTGATCTAATGTTGTTTCTCTTATGTTCTTGCAGAGATGACTGGTGATGGAGGTGATGAAGAAGAAGGAGGAGATGGTGCTGAAGAGCCAGATTCCAAGGCGATTGAATCTGATTCATCTGACTCTGATGATCCCCCAGACCAAACACACCCACGGAGAATGGCGAAGGTTTCCCTTCCCGAGTCATCCTCCAAAAGACAAAGACGAAAGAATTCAGAAAATAAGTATGTTGCTTAACATGAGACTGAGAGGAGGAAGAATAGGACTATTCAGGGATTCTTTCCTGAATCATTCTATATACGTCATTTTGAGTTACTGACGTGGAGCACGTTAGCCATGCTGGCGTCGGTTTCACGGAGCTCAAATTTGACATAGTCGTCCTTGAGCTCACAGATTTTGACCTTGGGGAACCTCTGGTCATGGAGCTCAAACTTGACATAGTCGTCCTTTAGCTCATGGTTTTTGACCTTGGGGAACCTCTGATACGATGTTGTTAGACAAATACTACTTGCATACAGATGATAGAGACTGAAGACAATCTAGAGCTGTTGTCAAGGGGGAGTTTGCTGAAGCAATTCTTGTGAAAATCACTCTAAACCTGTTTACTCTAAACCTGTGTAGACATCTCCAGAGCTGCTGTCAAGGGGGAGTTTGTTGAAGCAATTCTTGTGACAAGCACTCTGAAGATTGTTTTTACTTATGTATTGTCCTTATGTATTTGTATTTGTATATCAACATCTATATGTATTGATTTATCAAGTTGTAATCAAGTTCGTAGGTACTTGCCATTGTATTCGTCTTTGTTAAGTGTTGTGCGCACTTAGTAAGTGCGCAGGATGTATATCCTGCGTACTTAGCAAGTATGCAAGAACAAAGTCTGCGTACTTGCTAAGTACGCATGAGTTAAACCCTGCGCACTTTCTAAGTGCGCAGGCAACAGGTCTAGTATATATAGCTGTTAGTGACAGAATGTATGTACGCCTCATTCTCTCTGTAACCGGCTGTGATTATCAATAGACGAATTTTGAAAGTATCTTGTGTCTTTGTTGTCAGTTTATTTGTGTTGATTGATACTCCACCTAATCACGGGTATTCCGCAGCCGGTTCGACCAGGAACACACTTGCGTGTTACGATCTGAGACACCCTAGGGACCTACAACATACCACATCAAGTTTTTGACATCGTTAATTATCACATTTTTCATATGCTCATATCAATTGATAGAGTGTTTGCTAGTTATTGCTTCGCATGTTAGAACTTGTAAAAAAAAAAATACATTTCAAGATCATGGACTAAAATAATGTATAAAAATGATTGAGGCATTAGGATTAACCCACTTTCTTTAGCCTTTTCCTTCTCTTTTACCTACCCTAAACATTATCCGTTAGTTAGCCCCTTTGAGTCTAAACCTTTTTCATTTCTAAACCCACATTTCGCACCCATAAAACCGAAAAACTAGCCTTTTTATTTTACCCCTTTTAGTTGAAAATCAACTTGGCTATGATTAGAAAAGCAATTGTCCACCAAAATTTTATAAATTCATCTTATGATTCGAAGAATGAAAATCGTTCAAATAACATGAAAAGAAGAATTAATATGGAAAAAAGGGCCAACAAAAAGAAACCGAAATCTCCGGTTTCAAAAGAAAGAAAACCACCCGTTCCATCTAAGCCTGTCTAAAAAGCTAAAGAAAAGGTTGGAGCAAAATCCAAACTTGAATCTAACAAAGACATGTGTCTGTGGGAGGTGTCATACATTTATGCTTTGGGAATACCCAGATCTACTATGGCCTGGGTACCGATTACTAATTAATCTTCCATTTCGTGTAGGAACAACCAAGGAGAACTGTCAATAACCTTTGGTTTGTTGATAGTGGTTGTTCCAGGCATATGACTGGAGACATATCTCTACTTCATGATTTGCAGAACTTTGATGGAGGTTATGTTTCTTTTGCGGGAGGTAAAGGTGGTAAAATTATCATGAAAGGTACTGTGGTAAATGGTTCATTGAGTTTTCATGACGTAAGCTACGCCTCTGAGCTAAATCATAGCTTGCTAAGTGTTTCCCAAATTTTTTATAAAGACTTTTCAGCATATTTCACAAATAAGGAATGCTTGATTTTAAAACCGGGCTTCGTGGTGCCCGAGGAATGGATTTTGTTAAGGGCACCCTGTAAGGGAAACTCACATGTTATTGACATGAATAATAAAACTGTCTATGAAAATACATGTCTTTTATCAAAATCAGCTGAATTTGATGCTATGTTGTGGCATCGTCGTCTTGGCAATGTTAATCTGAGAAATCTAAATCGCATTGCAAAAGGTAATCATGTCCGTGATTTACCTATAAAAGAATTCTTTTCTATTGAAAAATGAGTTGCATGTGCCAAAGGGAAACATCACAGGAAGTGTAACATTTCTGATTTTTAGTATCCGTATTTCGATTCAATGTAACGCATTTCAAACCCAATTCTAGTGCACTGTTTTGTTCTATTCGTACCATCAATTAAAAACTATATTTCAATGCAAATCCGCATATTTTACTCGGTTATAACCTACAAAACACTACATAAGTATCTATTTATACAAATATGTCAAAGACTAAAGTTACAAGGTCTGATGTTGAAAAGTAACAAGAAACCCTAATAGGCACGGTCGCGCCTCGTTCTGGCACGGTCGCGCCAAGTGCTTTGGCACGGTCGCGCGACTCGCTTTGGAACGATCGCGCCCGGTGTCTAGGCACGGTCGCGCCTAGTACCAGTTGAAACGTAAATGCAGTTTTAAACGCGAGATCGTTGAGTTTCGTAACCGATATACGTTTCACTTTCATTAACAAAGAAAATAATATTATCAATTGTAACCATTAACATCAGAAACCAATTCGTCTCAAAAAAATAAAAATCCTCTCATTTGAACATCGATCCTCCTACTCTGGAGTGAATTTCCCTCAATTAAACGCTACACGATCCTCCCAGAAGCTACTGACCCATTTGAAGCAACCAGAATCGTAGCAGAAGACGCCGGAAGCCAAGCTCGCCGACGCCGGAACTCCTCCCTACCGTTCTCTATCAATTCGCTACTCTTCCGGGAAATTGAAACATTTTCTCACTCATTTCAGTTCATAGATCAAAAGCCCCATATTAATTTGGGCTTTCATTATGGAAATCGTCTCGAACCCGAAGCCACATTTTCGTTCAAAATGGTTTAATCGAATCCGGTCCTAAACGCGATTTAAATACAATTAATCTATATAACAAGACTCGTAATAACTCAATAAATAAAAGCCCTATGATTTCCAACGCTAACAATACAAGAAGTTGTCAATTCGTTCCTGTTTTGGAACAGCCCTATGAATTTCTTGGCAGAATTATAATTTTTATATTTTACAAACAATGAATATCTCAGATTAATTTTCAAAATAAAATAATTGATTTTTATAAAAATGTATTTGACTCTATATTTAATCTGGGAATAAATAGAAATTGTTATTTAAAGTTTATAAAATTAAATTTACACTTATTGTTAAACCTCAGAGTTAAAAAATATATATATATTTTAATGGTTAAGTTACATATTTTATAAATGAATAAATAAAGAAATGGTTATTTATTTAATGTATATTTAAACATAAACAATTATTTATTTATACTTAATTACAATTAATACTTACATTATTTTCATAAACAATAATTATTTAAATTACTTATTTAGTTAATCAATTTCAAACCTTAAATCAAAATGTTCCAAAAATATTCGTTTCAAACTTTATATTTTATTAAATACTTTCAAGTACAAATCAATGACTTTTTACACAAGTCCAAATGCAACTTTAGACTTAAACTTTTGTGCACACTATTAATACAATATACTTTACACTTTAGGTTAACTTGTGCATTTCAAGGATCCATATTTCTATCTAGTATTTTGTGTAAACTACGCATTCGAATCATGTGAGTATTACATAGCCCCTTTTACTCTTTTACACTTTTTGGGGTGGAACATGAACATTATACAATACTATTGTTTACATTTACACAAACAACACAAATACAAATCCTCTTTACATTCATGTGTGCAATTTGAGCTTTATGCCTGAGTGCTAGTTGTGCTAACTTTTGTGTGCGATTTATGTGCAATCATTAACTATTCAAGCCGAAGGTTTACAATGATAGATCTATTGAGTCTGACAAACCCACCCAGTTTGGGGTGATTGTTACCGACAACACAATTTTGCATGCTAGTTACAAAGGTTTGATTGTACTTGGTTACACAATAGCTGCTCTCCATAAATTCCTTATTTTATCATGTTATGTAAGGATTTGTTTATTTACAATCTATATCCTATCTATATACAAACCTATGTATACTCACCAAATTTTTAGTTGACCCTATTTTATTCATGTTTCAGGTGCTAATATGTGAGTTTGATCAAGACATGCTACACATAGGTCTTGGACTTAGTTAATTTGAATAAAGAATTCTATGTATTTTAATTGTGTTCTTTCTTGGATTTGGTTGTGTTTGGATTATTTGAAATGAAATTGATGTTTAATATATTACAATTTAGTCAACCTTGTGCTCATGAACAATCTACATGTCCCGCCCCGATGATTCCGCCGTCGGTTGGGGTGTGACAGATTGGTATCAGAGCCTTGGTTATAGGGAACTAGGTTATTAGACACCCTTGACCTAGACTATAACTTTAGGACACCCACTTATGCTATGCTTCCTGATTATGTGATATGTGCTACATGCTATGTGTTACATGCTTACTATGATTAATTATTATTGATGCCTTACTTGTTAAAATTCATGACTTATTTGAATATACTTAAGTGATAAATTAAATAATTAATATCCCTACCTATACCCTAAAATCTCATAATATTCTTATCTTTTTCTTCTCTATCATCATCTTCTTAGCATGTGGAAACTTCATGAATCTAAATCTATAAAAATATTTATTTTCTCGTTAAGGCTTTTAAACTTTGATTAATTATTTGAGGACACGTGCAATCTGGAAGGGTGACACCTGTATTCTGGGTTTTCTGTCTAGAAAAGCATTTCGCATAAATCCCAATCAACCGAGGGACCCGTATGCTTTCCTGGGAATTCCCGGGATGAGTGTTTACTTATAGGCTAAAGCATGTCTCCTTGAAAATTGTATGAGTTTAATTAACCTTAATGTGTCATAGTATTCAAGTGATTATATCACTATTTGAGTACAATCCAAACTATGATTAACTATTTTATTTCATTATCTTGTCCTTTTAATCCAAGCAATTCTCATAAGTTCTTACATATTTTCCTGTGTTGTGCAAATCTGTAGAATGCCTCCCCGTCATGCTCCCCTGCCAACACCAACACCGACATCGCTACTATCCTTGCACAACTCGTAACTCAACTCACTCAAGCTAATGGTGCCACCAATGGTAACCATGGGGCTAATGGTGGAAATGGTGGTGCCAACCCATCTCAATGCACCTTCAAGCATTTCAACTCATGTAATACCCTCAAGTTCTAGGGTACCGAAGGAGCTACGGGACTTCTTCAATGGTTTGAAAGTATTGAGAATACCTTTCTCAATAGTGACTGGCCCGACAATCTTCGTGTTCGACATGCCACAAGTGTCTTACAAAAACGGGCACTCACGTGGTGGAATGGGGAAAAGAGGAATAGAGGTGTGGATGTAGCAATGGCCTTACCTTGGGATGAGGTTAAAAGGCTAATGACTGAAGAATTCTGTCCTCGAAATGAAGTAAAGAAACTCGAAGCTGAATTTTGCGATCTTGCTCAAGATAGTGGTGAAAACTTGGCATATACAACTCGGTTCCATGAGTTGAGTCTCCTTGTGCCCCACATGGTCACACCTTTATCCCGCTGCATTGAAAAATATATTGGTGGATTACCTAGGCAAATTCAAGATACTGTCTTAGGGAGAAATCCCGCAACACTTGAAGATGCTATCCGTTTATCCGCTACCTTAACCGATAACCATGTGAGGCGGGGACTCTTACTAAAAAGGGCACAAAGAAAGTTTCCGACACCACAACTCCTCCCACCCACAACAAAGAAGCCACGACTGAACCATCCCGTAATAATAAGAAAAGAAAGGCTAGAAACTATGCTATGGTCACTCCTGCTATCCCCGTTAACCAAGCTGCACATATGGTTCAAGCACTAGTCAAAAAGCCATATGTTGGGATCTACCCGCTTTGTGCCACATGCATCTATCGTCATCCCCAAAGCATCCCATGTCGCCTTTGCACTCATTGTGGGAAATATGGCCATACGGTCAATGTGTGTAGGGCCAAAGCTCTTGTGGGCCAGGTCAACCCACCAAACCGAACCAACCCGCAAGTGGCTAATCAAGGTCTTCCCGCTATTGCAAATGGGCGTGCTTGTTATAAATGTGGCGACCCAAATCATTTCCGTGACCAGTGCCCAAGATTTATCAATGCTAGACAAGGCGGAGCTCGTGGGCATGCTTTCAACATAAACGCCAATGAAGCTCAAGCCAACAATGATGTGGTCAATGGTACCTTCCTTGTTAATAGTCAATATGCCTCCATTTTATTTGATACCGGTGCCGATAAAAGTTTTTTGTCACTTAACTTTGAACCCTTACTTGCAAAGACACGATCCCAATTAGAGAAAACCTTCACCGTCGAAATAGCAAATGGTGACTCTCTTACAATTGACTCCATTATCTATGATTGCTCCCTAGAACTTAATGACCATACGTTTCCAATCAACCTTGTACCAATGCCACTAGGAAGTTTTGATATTATCATAGGCATGGATTGGCTATCAAATCATCATGCTGAAGTCATCTGTTTCGAGAAGTGCATCCGGATACCTCTACCATCGGGAGAAACGTTAAGATTCTTTGGTGAAAAGCCTTGCAAAGGACTAAAGTTAATGTCATGCACTACCACCCAAAAGTACTTACGAAAGAAGTACATAGCCTTCTTAGCTCATATTGTTCAAAAGGATGTCAAAGAGAAGAGTATCCAAGACATTCCCATCATTCGGGATTTTCCTGAAGTATTTCCCAAAGATCTATCCGGTCTTCCACCCGTTTGACAAGTAGAATTTCGCATTGATCTTGTGCCCGGAGCTAACCCCGTGGCTAGAGCTCCTTACCGTCTTGCACCTTCTGAAATGCAAGAACTTACAAGTCAAATCCAAGAGCTCTCCGACAAGGGCTTCATCCGTCCAAGTCATTCACCGTGGGGTGCACCTGTCTTATTCGTCAAGAAGAAGGATGGATCATTTCGCATGTGTATTGACTACCGCGAACTCAACAAACTTACTATAAAAAACCGTTATCCCTTACCTAGGATTGATGACCTCTTTGATCAACTTCAAGGTTCTACTTGCTTCTCGAAGATTGATCTTCGATCTGATTATCACCAACTCCGTGTGCAAGAGGATGATATTCCAAAGACTGCCTTCCGAACAAGGTATGGACACTACGAGTTCATGGCCATGCCTTTTGGGCTAACCAATGCACCCGCAGTTTTCATGGATCTCATGAATCATGTGTGCAAACCGTACCTCGATAAATTCGTGATCGTCTTCATTGATGATATCTTAATCTATTCCAAGACTAAAGCCGATCATGAGCAACATCATAGATTGGTTTTGGATCTCTTGAGGAAGGAACAATTATATGCCAAATTCTCCAAATGTGAATTTTGGTTAAAGGAAGTTCAATTTCTTAGTCATATCGTTAACGACAAGGGAATTCATGTTGACCCTGCGAAGATCGAAGCTGTTAAGAATTGCAATACCCCGAAGACCCCACTGAATTTGATATTATCGTCGTTTCATTTCAAATTTCTCTAAGATTGCTGTTCCTCTCACCACTTTAACCCACAAGGGTAAAACTTATGAATGTGGACCAAAGCAAGAAGAAGCTTTCCAAACCCTCAAGCAAAAGTTGTGCAATGCTCCTATCTTGACTCTCCCTGATGGGAATGATGATCTAGTTGTCTACTGTGATGCTTCCAACCAAGGCCTCGGTTGTGTACTCATGCAACGAGGCAAAGTAATCACTTATGCATCGAGGAAACTTAAGATTCATTTGAAGAATTATACAACGCACGATCTCGAATTGGGTGCGGTTGTATTTGCACTGAAGATTTGGAGACATTACCTCTATGGCACGAAATGCGTGGTGTTCACCGACCATAAAAGTCTCCAACACATCTTCAACCAAAAAGAACTCAATATGAGACAACGACGTTGGGTTGAACTCCTTAACGACTATGACTGCGAGATTCGTTATCATCCCGGCAAAGCGAATGTTATAGCCGACGCTTTGAGTCGAAAGGACCATGTCATGCTTCAATGTGTTCGAATTCAAACCGACATTCAAAACCACATCTTAGAAGCTCAACACGTCTCAGTCACCGAGGGTAACATATATGAGGAAATGTCGTGTGGTGTTGAACTCCAACTTGAATCAAAACCCAATGGCTTACTTTATTACTTGAACCGTATTTGGGTTCCGATCGCGATGATCTCCGTACATTTCTTATGAACGAGGCTTACAAGACTCGTTATTCTATTCATCCTGGTGCGGATAAAATGTACCAAGATCTTCGCCAACAATATTGGTGGCCCGGTATGAAAAAGGACATTGCTCTCTATGTTTCAAAATGTCTAACGTGCTCCAAGGTCAAAGCCGAACACCAACGTCCTTCCGGATTACTTGAACAACCAGAAATTCCTGTGTGGAAATGGGAGAACTTAGCTATGGATTTCATTACCAAAATTCCTCGCACCTCAAGTGGTTATGATAGCATTTGGGTGGTCATTGACCGTCTCACCAAATCTGCTCATTTCTTACCTATCCGTGAAGACTATCGAGTTGAAAAACTAGCCCGAATTTACATTGACGGAATTGTGAGCCGTCACGGTGTTCCCTTAAACATAATCTTCGATAGGGATGCTCGGTTCACCTCTCGCTTTTGGCAATCTCTCCAAACTGCTCTTGGTACACGATTGGATTTGAGCACGACTTACCATCCCCAAACTGATGGTCAGACCGAGCGAACAATCCAAACTCTTGAGGATATGCTTAGAGCTTGTGTAATTGATTTTGGTGGCAATTCGGATTCACATCTATCCCTAATCGAGTTCTCCTACAATAATAGCTACCACACGAGTATCAACATGGCTCCATTTGAAGCTCTCTATGGTCGCAAGTGTCGTTCTCCTATCTGTTGGAACGAGATTGATGAAGCATAAATCACCGGTCCCGAGCTAATTCAAGAAACATCCGACAAGATTATCCAAATTTGTGACAACATTCGAGTAGCGAGAAGTCGACAAAAGAGTTATGCCGACAAACGACGAAAACCCTTGGAATTCCAAGTCGGTGACCTTGTTCTTCTAAAGGTGTCTCCGTGGAAGGGTGTGATCCGTTTTGGAAAGAAAGGAAAATTATCACCTCGCTATGTGGGTCCATTCAAGATCCTTGAAAGGATTGGAAAAGTGGCTTACAAACTCGAGTTACCTCCATCATTTGGCAATGTGCATCCTACATTTCATGTGTCTAATCTGAAGAAATGCCTTGGTAACGAAAATCTTCACATATAGACTAGGTATATATACATGTATACCCTAACCGAGAATGGTTAGCGGTTTTTGGTAATTGTTCTTTGTAATTCTCTATTGCAATATACGAGTTTTACATTGATTATATGTGTTCTTGAATCAACATACTTGATAGTTTTCGCCTACTGAGTGTGAGAATTGATATCTGGTTTGTGTTTATTCGAAGAGCCAGAGAAATTGGGACTTACATTTAGGTGTATATATATAGGATTGGGAACTTGTAATAACCCTGTTTTCGTGTCAAAACAAAAAAAAAAAACACGCAAATATTGATTCAATCATCATTTCAATTTTTTTTATATTATTACATGAATTCAACATCGTGTTCTTTTTTGCATTTTGGTATGGGAGTTTACATCGGCATAAGAGTTGGAGCTTACACCGATGTAAGTTACAAAAATATTTTTTTTTATAAAAACTTACACCAGCCCTTACACTTGCGAATTTACAAAAATATAAAAAAGAACATGACGTTTAATTAGTGTAATAATATTATTAAAAAAATAATAATAATGATTGAATCGATTTTTGTGGGGTTTTTCTGGGCTTTGACACGAAAAAAGGTTATTACAAGTTCTCAATCCTATATATATACATACATACATAGATACATACATACATACATATATACATACACACACACACACGCATACATATATATATATATATATATATATATATATATATATATATATATATATATATATATATATATATATAGGATTGGGTTCAAAAATTAACCCACCTTATTTGTGTTAACCAAATAACCCAACCACAACCACTCATTTAATATAAAATAATCAAGATTCCAAATGAGATGTTGAGATCATATTAAGGGTATTATGATTTTTTTTGCTTTTCTACTTTTTCTCTTATTTTCAAACCTAAACTCACTATCTACCGTCAGAGTCTCCTCATTCCAGTCATCCCTTGTTCTTCTTCCTCCTCAACTCACAAAAACAATCACTAATCACAAAACCCCTACCTAATCCAATCATAAATTTTATCTTTTTAGTGTTAAAATCACCTGTTCATCTAATCGCCACCATTTCATCTTCTTCACTTTCTTGGGAGACATTAACTGCACTAACCTGTTCATTCTTTGAGGTAGTTCCCTGATGTTGGGGGTTCAAGGAAGTGTTACTTGGTAACTTTCCTCCACTTTGCTTAAATTGGGCTATCTCTTCCGCCAATTGCCCCACTTGTCTATCTAAAGCCGAGTGGGACTTGTCTCTCACTTCATTATCCTTTTTGGGTTCTTTCATCATCTCCATAATTGAATCCAACTTAGATCTAACCAAATCATCACCCCTCGATGAGCCACCTTGTTGTTGTTGTTGATCTTAGTTGTAATTCTGTGTGGGGGGGGGGTAGTTTGTGTTACTGTTGTTGTTATTGTAAGATTTTATTTGGTAACTAACTGAGTTATAGTTACCTTGTTGACGTGGTTGACAGGAGGATGATGAGGTGTTTTGATTCACACCTTGAAAGTTGGTTTGATTCATCGCATCCCCATATTTGAAGTTAGGATGGTTTCTCAAGACCGGGTGATACGTTTTCAAATTCATCTCATTTAAATCTTATTTCCTACCCCCGTAAACATGGTTCACTTCTTGATGTCTTCCTTCTTGCATTGGGCAATCCATCGCTTTATGCCCCAAATCTTCACAATCCTCATAAACATCAAATCTTGTCTTCATTCCCGCTAACTGTTTCTTTTCACCATTTCTCAACAATGACAATTCCCTTTCCATAGACGCCAATCTCTCCTTAGTCTAGGATGGACTTAGAAATCGGGTGTTTGGTTCTTCGGCTAGCCGATGCCTCGACTTTAGAACTTTGGCTCATTTTCTCCAAGAAATCCAAATCTTCCTCTTCGGTATTAGACAACAACGTCCCATTACCTGTGGATTTCAAATATTTCCGCTCCTCTTAAGTCAAACCATCTACAAAGCACTTAACTAATTCCCATAATTCTATTTGGTGATGTGGGCATTTCCTCAAAAGTTCCTTTAAACGAGTAAACACTTCATGCAATGGCTCACCCGCTTGTTGTTGAAAATTCTGAATCTCAATTCAGGAGTCATCCGTCTTCGCAACCGAATAATATTCATCTAAGAAAACTTGTTGCATCTCCTCCCATGTATGAATGCTATTAGCCAGGAATGTGACGAACCATTGCTTTGCTCTATCCTTGAGGGAAAACTGAAAAAGTCTAAGTTTGACCTCGTTTTGGTCAAAGTTCTCATCCCCAATGGTGCTACAAATGGCGGTAACTCTGCGAAATGGGTGTATGGCTCTTCGGTAACCATGCCATGGAAATGAGGAGGACATTGATGTAATTTGGTCTTGATTTAAACCTCCTCATTCCCAAAATTGGTGGTACAATCGGGGAAACATTTTCTGAAATGGCAAGTCAAAAACAACCATTAACACCACCAACTGGGGCTATCGGTTGTCTTCATCGGACATTGTTGTAACCCCTTTGAAATCTCCTCCCCTCTTGTCAAGGAGGGTAAACGGGTCACTCGGGTCTACCGATTCAACCCGGTGGTTGTCTCACCCCGTTGATGAACATTATTCACATCTTCTTCATCTCTATACTCGTATCCCCTTTGATATTCTCCAAATTGGCTTTGCTCACCATCTTCATAATCATAGCTTCCAAACCCGTCACCATTCCCTTCATCTTCATTGTCATCATACCCAAATTCTTCATCTTCGTCATCTTCCTAACCTTCATCATTATTGTTTTGTGGTTGGGATCCAAAGATGTTTCCGGGAGAAGTTTCGCGTTGTTGTGGTCCATGATGTGTTGCAAAACACATCTATTTTTCCTTCGGTTTCTGTTCGTTTTAGCTATTTATTTAGTCGTTTTGATTCGTACTTAGTTTGGGGTGTGTTCACAGGTGTTCGTGTGCAAAAGAAGCGGAAATCAAAGTTTAATCCTGGAGATATCGAGCACACGAAGAGAAGCACTGAAAAGAATTCAAAAATCTAGGATTTCATATGTTGGCGCCACGTGAAGGAAAGGGTTCAAGTCTTGGCGACACGCCAAGAACAGAAAATCAGGAAATTGCGTGGCCGACTAATTTGTCCTTGGCACCATGCCAAGAAGGCTGTTCAAGTCTCTGCGACATGCAAAGACCCCTAAGTATGGAAAAAACCCTAAATTGAATATTTAAAGAATTCTTATGCCATTCTATTGGCGGTTAGACTTTCAGCCGTGAAGCAAGGAACTTTGGGCAATTTTGATAGCATAGTCCTTATTTAGAGCAAGAGTTTGAAGAGTTGGATCATATATTGGTTAGATTACATTAATTGATCATTGAATCTTGATTCTTCCTGTTCATTAGACCTTTTCGATCATATGTCTTCGACTTTTATTGATGTTTTGCTGCTTGTGAACATGATTGTTGGCTAAACATAAGATACTACCTAGGTTTGATGGTAATTTGTTGAATCTTTGGATTTTTATCGGTTTTTGGTTATCGTATGATGGTTTAACATTAATGTAAAGAATCTTTTTACAATCAGTTTGATGTATATGCAAGTTTCTTTCAGATTTATCATTGATTAATGTTTCGCACGTGTCTTGTTTAATGTCTTTCAATTGTAGATGCATGTTTAGGTTGATTACTTTGTGTTTGTGTCTGTTTATGGCTTTTCTAGACGTAGTAATCCATAGGAACATTAGTTTACGATTTGTTAGAGCTAAGTGTTCTTCCTATCTCGATAGCTGAGAGGTGAGAGATTGTCGGGTTGTTTTTGGTATTGGGTTTCTAGGTTTAAAGGCTCTGAGAGGAGGTTTCCCTAGTATCTTTGCAATTCCGTGTCTTATAAATTGTTCTTAGATTACTTCTTGCATTCTTTGAATGTATTGAGATAGTGACACTAAAATGTAATCTGTCTTTAGGGTACTTTAGTGTTGGTAATGATACTGAAAGGTAATCCATCGAACTGGTGAGCGTTATACACTCCTTACAGTTTCCTTCTGGTCACACCCGGAGATTGATCAGAGATCCACTAGGTTGTCTAAGGGTGTCGTATTTTAAAATCCGAGCTCCATATAGTTTCCATAGCCGAGAGATATCCGAGATTCACAAATAGGATTCTTACCTGGGTAGTGCTTTCCCAATTCTTGAGTTCGTCTAAATTTCCTGAGTGATAGTTGATTGTCGTTAGTTCTTTTAGTTTACTTTTGAATTCAATTATTTTAGATATTTTTCATAGAATTTCCCCCCAAACCAAACCTTTAGTTACTTTTTGAAGTCTAGTTCTAGTTATTGTTAGTGTCTCGTGGGTTCGATATTCGGACTTCCATTAGGCGTTACTACGGTTGATAGGTACACTTGCCTGTTATTGTGGTCTAGTTTAAGGGTTTTCTAGAGTTTAACTAGAGTGTCTAGGTTAGCTTTTTGTTTAGTTTTTTATAGACCCTATCTAGCACATCAAGTTTTTGGCACCGTTTCCGAGGACACCAGGCATAGCGTAATTAGCTTCGATTAGTTCTTTATTTGGTTATTTGTTTTACTTTTTTTTTGTGTTTAGTTTAGTTTTGGTAGTTTCATTTTTATCTTAGGTCTTAATTTCTTTCTTTGTCTTATTTGCTATTTGTGTGTGTCATAGTTATAGTTATTTCTTCTGCCGTTAGTCATACTTCCTTTGTTTTCTTTTCCAGTTTATGCAACATACTTGTTCGCAGGGATCACCCACTTTGCTGCTTCTTCAGAGCCCGAGCGAGATCTTCACGAGCGCAGTCATAAGTTTCGCGAGCGTTTGAGTGTTTTTTGTGAGAGACAGGTACGCATTCCTATTCCTATTGCTAGTATGGGTGATGTTGATCCACATGTTTGACGTAGCGTTCACCAGAGAGCTTGTGATGGATTCACAAGGGGCTAGGTCTTCTATCACCTTTCCCGAATGTACCTAACACTAATAATTGGCAAATTCCATCCCACGTTATGAATACCATCACTAACTCTACTCAGTTCCATGGACTTGAGGATGAGGATGCACTAGGGCATCTGTCCCGCTTTGCTCGTATATGCGATACCTTTCGCATCACTGTTGTTACTTAGGACGCAATCTATTTCCGTCTTTTCCCATTCATGCTCTCTAGTCGTTCTGCCACTTGGTTGGATACCCTATCTCAGGATTCCATTACCACTTGGGCAAATCTGCAGGCCAAGTTATTGAAAAAGCACTATCCACCTTCTAAGCCGTCCGTCTGAGGGTCTAGGTTCACTCCTTTCGTATGAATCCTGACGAGGCGTATCATCTGGCTTGGGATCGTTTCAAGTGCCCCCAGCACGGTTTATCTGATCGGGCACTCGTAGAGAAATTCTATAATGGTCTAACTTTTGAGAAGAAACAAATGTTCAATAATGCTGCACTAGGCCACATCATGGATAAGAAGGAACCGAGTGAATGTGAGGAGATGTTTGAGAGTTTTGCTTTAGCCGAACAACAACAACCTTCTGCTAGGAATTCCATTCCAGCTGCTATGACACCCACCTCATCTGCTAGAGGTGTTCATCATGTCACACCTGATGCTAGTGTGGCAGCTGCACTTGCGACTATGACTAAGGAGATTAAGGACTTAAAGTTGAGTGCTCTGAGATGTGAGGTGTGTAGGGGAGGTCAAGATACCATAGAATGTCCTGTCAATCTCTAGGAGTAGGTGGACTTTTTGGGAAATCAAAAACCCCCTATATATAACTCGGGATGGAGGAACCACCCTAACTTCAGTTGGAGATCTGGAGGGAACCCACCAAGGTTTCAATCCCACCAGAATCAGTTCGGTAGTGGAGATGGAGGTGCTAGTTCGGGCAGTAGTGGGAGTGAAAAGAAGATAGAGGAGATGTTAGCTACCCAGACTTAGATGCTCACCCAGCTTGTGAGTAGAGATCAGGAGACTCAACAGAAGTTGAAGGAGTGTTGAAGCACGTTTGTGTGACAGACACTCTGGATGTTGTGTTAGCTTATGTACTTTTCTTTATGTATTTTCATGTATTGATTATCGAGTTGTAATCACATATGTATGTACTTAGTCTTGTCTATTTCTGTTAAGTGTTGTGCGCACTTAGTAAGTATGCAGGATGTATATCCAGCGTACTTAGCAAGTACGCAAGAACAAAGTCTGCGTACTTGCTAAGTACGCATGAGTTAAACCCTATGCACTTGCTAAGTGCACAGGCAACAAGTCTAGTATATATAGATGTTAGTGACAGAATGTATGTACGAACTCATTCTCTCTGTAACAGGCTGTGATTATCAATAGACGAAGTTTGAAAGTATCTTGAGTCTTTGTTGTCGGTTTACTTTGTGTTGATTGATACTCCACCTAGTCACGGGCATTCCGCATCCGGTTCGACTAGTAAGACACTTGCATGTGACGATCTAAGACACCCGAGGGAGCTACAAGTGGTATCAGAGCATTTGCTCTTGATTTCTAGTGTTGTGAGTGTGCTAGGAGCATTTTTGACACAATCTACAGCTTTTCTACAAGGGAAAGTGAATGATTTTGGTGATTTTTGTGATAAAATAGAGGTAGCTCTTGAGCGCTATTTTAAAAGCAAAAATCCTTCAAAATCCGACCTTTTTCTTGTTTGTTTGAGTGTTTTGATCATCAAGGGTTTGTTAGAAACAAGTTTCTAACCTTTTGCCTTGATCAATTTGTTCATATCTTCAAAATTTGAAGATCTTAGGTATTTCCGGCGATCGAAAAAAGTTAGTGAGAGAAGGTGAAAAAGTGACCTGCGTACTTACCCTTTTTGGCTAAAAGGACAGTCTTCGTGCATACTTGACAAGTACGTAAGACAATTCTTGTGCGTACTTAACTTTTCCTCGTGCGTACTTAACATTTACTCCTGCGTACTTACTAAGTACGCAAGAGGAAATCTCAAGTGCGCAAGAACAGTTTCTTAAGTGCGCAAGGCCATTCTTAAATGCGCAAGTTGTATTGACTTTCTGAGTTTTTGACTAATTTTTACCCTATGGCAAATCTTTAGAATTTTGGTAACTTGCTTAACTATGATAACGAGATAGGTACTCCGCATAAACCGCCAAAGCTGCTTAATGTTAATGATTATTCGAATTAGAAAGCATGCTTTGAGCATTATATCTCATACACTAATTCCTCTTTGTGGATACCTATACTTGAGGGTTATAAGCATCCTACTTATACATATCTTGATGAAATTGTTCCCAAGCCTATGTCTAAGCTAGATGAAGAAGAAAAGAAAGTTTATGATAGAGAAAATAAAGCACATGGATCTATCACAATGGCCCTAACTAGAGAGCTCTTTCACAGCTTCAGAGGATATGATAATTCAAAAGATCTCTGGAAGGCATTACAGAAAAGATTTGAGGGGAACAGTGACATCAAGAAGAGCAAAAGAGATCTCCTGAGAAAGCAGTATGAGTGCTTCAGATACCTGGAGAATGAATCTACAGATGAACTTATATCTAGGTTCCATCATATGCAAACTGAGTTAAAAGCTTTTGAGTTGAAGTATCCTGATGAGGAATTAGTTGAAAAGTTTCTTGATGCATTACCACCAAAGTTTGAGATGTATACCACTCTGCTGAGAGAGAACCCCAAGTTCTATGAGATGACGATTGAAGAAGCAATCGGTAAGGTTCAAGCACACGATATGAACCTTAAGAGAAAAGAAAGCTCGGGGAGACCTCAAATCCAAGACCCTTACATGTATTATGGGACGTCTTCCACAGCTAAATCATCTGGTTCAGAAATCGCCTTATTCTCAGGGAACTCTCATGAAGAAGATAACTCGAATGGTTGTGGGGGTCATACATGCTTTACAGCATCTGGATCTGGTTCTCACCACCAACATTCCTCAATAAATCCTACCTCCACATCTTCAGCTAACCAGACTGCACTAGCCAAGATAGCTAAAGATCATGTAGCATTGTTTTCATCGTGTATGCTTGCCTATGAGAACTTCATTGGTGGCAAGCTTACAGATCCTGAAACAATTGAAGAAGATTTTAATCAGGTGGATCTAGATCACATGGAGGACATGGATATTCAATGGAATATGGCCATGATCTTGAGAAGGGCCAAGCGTTTGTTGAATAGAACTGACATGAAGTTTATTGGTGGGCATTAAAATGCCAAGGTGGGTTTTGATAAATCCAAGGCCAAGTGCTACAAGTGTCAGAACTTTAGACACTTTGCTCGTGAATGTCAGAAGGATAAAGCACCTGCCTCAGGATTCACTAGACCAAGTCTGGGAAACAACCAAGGAAATAATCAAGGGTGCAACAATTCTAACAACCGCAATCAAGGTCAAGGTGGAACGTCCAATGCTTTGGTAGCTCAACAGGACGAAAGCGTTGATTAGGGTGTTCATTTAGAGGATGCCCTTATTGCTCAAACACCAGTTGGTCTAATGGCTGAGATAGTAGAGTTGATGGAAGCAGAAGAAAGGGAAGCTTCTGTAGCTGACCAAAGAGAGTCTACAACTGCAATTGCCCTCATGGCTATTGGGGAGGCATCAAGTTCATCAACTGAGGTAGATTCTAATTCTTTTGCTTTTATTTCTTGTTCCAAATGTCTTGGCTTGAAAGAAGAAAATTCTAAGCTTCAGGATAAGGTCGAATCCCTTCGTATTGCAGCTTTAAGCTACAAAGAAAATGAAAAATGTTACAAAGATTCAATTGAAACTTTAAAGAAAGAAAAACGTGATTTTTCACTTAAAATCAGTGAACAACAGTTTCATTTGGATGTTGTTTACAAGGGGTTGGAAAAGAGAAATAATGAAATTACCAAGCTGCAAAATGAGGTTTTTGCAGTTGAATGGTAAAATTGAGAAGTTGAAGAATTATCTCTTTGTGGTGGAACATTATGAATCAGTAGTGAGACAAGTGAATGGCTTATGGTTGGGTACTAATGCCATTCCTCCACCAGTAAGTGGGAAATTTTTCAACGACTTACTTGATATAGACTTGTCATGCCTTGATGAATCCTCAAGTTAGGATGATTCCTCTAACAAGGATGATTCCTTAAGTATGACTGACTCAGCTTCTGATGAAGGCTCTGAGAACACCAAGGTTGAGGGTGTGGTCTTGTTGAAGCACTTTCCTGTGACAAACACTCTGGATAGATAGAGTCTTAGTTTGTACTTTCATGTTTGTATTTGTCTTTCTTTTGTAAGTGTCTGTATGTATTAGTTATCGAGTTGTATTTACTTTTACATATTGACTATTGCAGATTTCTCTAAGTGTTTTGCGCACTTCTATGTGCACAGGAGATAGTTCCTGCGTACTTATACCTATGCGTACTTGCTAAGTACGCATGAGCAAATTTCCCTGCCCACTTGCTAAGTACGCAAGCATCAAGTCGTGTATAAATAGGAATGGTTGACCGTAGATAAGTACGCAATCATAGACAGTCACAGTAGCAAATAGGCAGAACTTTGTAATCTCAAAACTTCTCTCTGTAACCTTCAAGTGTTTATAATATATGAACGTTTATAGTGATTATCTTGTCGGTTTACTTTGTTTTGTAACTCTCCACCTAGTCACGGGTATTCCACACCCGGTCCGACTAGTAGACCCACTTGCATGTGACGATCCGCCACACCCGAGGGACCTACAAGTGGTTTCAGAGCTTTGCTCTTGATTTCGAGTGTTGTGAGTGAGTTTGGAGAGTTTTCTACAGAGTTTTACAAGCAAAAGGAGGTGTTTTTGTTGATTTTTGTGATAAAATAGGGGTAGCTCTTGAGCACAATTTTAGAAGCAAAAATCACTCAAAAACCGACTTTTGTTGTGTATTTTGAGTGTTTTGAGCATCAAAGGTTGGTTAGAAACAAGTTTCTGACCCTTTGGCTTATTTTGATTGTTCATCCGTCCGATTTTTGCCATCTCCGGTGTTCCAATGACCGGAATAGTTTGGTGAGAGTTGGTGAAAAGGTGTTCTGCGTACTTACCATATCTGGCAAAAAGTACAGTCTTGCTGCGTACTTACTAAATACGCAAGACTAATCTCTTGCGTACTTACTAAATACGCAAGACTAATCTTGTGCGTACTTAAGTTATATCCTGCGTACTTATCATTTACTCCTGCGTACTTATCAAGTACGCAAGAGCAAATCTTAAAAATGCAAGACCATTCCTCTAAGTGCGCAAGGCCAATATCTAATGCGCAAGTGTCTCTGATTTTTCTGAAATTTGACTAAGTGTTCACCATGTCGAATCTTCAGAACCTCAGAAACCTTTTAAACTATGACAATGAGATCGGTACTCATCAGAAGCCACCAAAGCTGCTAAATGTAAATGATTCTTCTAACTGAAAGGCACGCTTTGAGCATTACATTTCTTACACTGATTCTTCGTTATGGATTCCAATTCTAGAAGGCTATAAGCATCCCACACACATTTATCTTGATGATGAACTGTCTAAGCCTATCTCTAAACTCGATGAAGAAGAAAAGAAAGCTTATGATCGAGAGAAGAAGGCTCTTGGTTCAATCACTATGGTATTAACTCGGGAGTTGTTCCACAGCTTCAGAGGTTATGACAACTTAAGGATCTTTGGAGGGCGTTACAGAAAAGATTCGGGGGGAATAGTGATATCAAGAAGAGTAAACGGGATCTACTCAGGAAGCAGTATGAATGCTTCAGATTTTTGGAGAATGAGTCTTTAGATGACTTCATCTCTAGATTCTATCATCTGCAGACAGAATTGAAAGCTTTTGAGCTCAAGTATCTCGATGAAGAGTTGGTTGAAAAGTTTCTAGATGCTTTACCACCCAGGTTTGAAATGTACACAACCCTGATGAGAGAGAATCCAAAATTCTATGAAATGACAGTAGAGGAGGCAATTGGAAAGGTTCAAGTTCATAACATGAACCTTAGAAAGAAGGAGAGCTCAGGAAGACCTTAGATACAAGACCCTTCTATGTATCATGGGACGTCTTCTACAACCAAATCTTCGGACTCAGGAATTGCCCTTTTCTCTGGAAACTCTATTGAAGAAGACCACTCAAATGGTTGTGGTGGTCATGCATGCTATGCATCTGGATCAGTTTGTGGATCTCATCAACAGGTCTCAGAAGAGTTGCTTGATAAACATAATGTCAAGAAACCCATTGTTACTGATCGTAACAATTGCATTTTAACTGAACCTGATACTGTTAAAACAAATGATAAACTAAAAATGATGCTTTATGGAGGTTTCAAATCCATTAAGCAAATTACAAAAGAAGCTTTTGCTAATAATTTGGGGAAGAATTTTCAAGAAAACATTGATAAACACTACACCCCAAAGAGTCAATTAAAATCAGGTCAAGCACAAGATGCTTGTAATGTTCATCAAACAACTCCTGTCACTCATCAAGCCGAGTCATCTGCATCTAAACACAGAGAGCCTTACAGGAGGATTTATAAGGAAAATCATGCTTGCTTTCATTGTAGTATGGTTGGTTGCATCCTTGTGAACTGCCCTGCTAAGAACCAAGGGAAACATCCAATTGTTTCACAACCGACTGTTATCTCTAAGTCACCATCAGTGAAGCAACCCAAGAATCCTGAATCAAATGTGGTGAAACCACCAGTGAAACCTTTGGTGAAGCCAAAGATCACATCTGAGTCTAAGCCATCTGTTCCCAAAAGGAAAAAACAACCTGTTAAACCCTTTGTGTCTACCTCTAGTAGTGCACCAACTGGTGAGAAACACGTGGTTAAGCTTTCTAAGCCACAGAGGAGAAGAAGGAACAAGAGATTGAGGAAGCTGGAACAGCTGGCTGGAATTCAATAAGGTGAAGCTTCTACTAGTTCACCTGGTGCTTCTGAATGCAATCCGAATGTTCTAGTAAAACAAAAGAAAAGGTCCTGGAACAAGAAATCTAAAAGTTCTCAATCTCCTGGTCCCAAGTCTTCTAAAGATTCACCCATTTTTGATAGTCACGACTGTGAATTAATTGAAGTAGTTTATTTTGAGAAAGACGGACGACCCAAGACCACTATGGCTTGGGTCTCCAAATCTAATTAATTTCTTGTGACTCGTGCAGGGACATCCGAAGGGAACTATCTCTAATCGTTGGTATGTAGATAGTGGATGCTCCCGGCACATGACATGCAACATAGCCTTACTTCAAGATGTAAAACCATTCAGAGGGGGCTATGTGGCCTTTGTAGGCGAGAAGGGTGGCAGTATTACTTGTCAAGGCGTGATTTCAAATGGTTGTGTTAGCTTCGACAACGTCAACTACTGCGAGCATTTAAAGCACAACCTGTTGAGTGTATCTCAGATATGTGCGCCAAGAATGAATGATACCTATCAGATCGACATGAGCGTGGCGAAAACCACATCTTCAGTTGCTACTTGTTTGCTTACCAAAGCGACAGAGCTTGACTCAATCTTGTGGCGTAGGAAACTCGTACATATTTCTTATTATAAAATTAACCATCTTGTCCGAAATGGTTTAGTTATCGGGGTTCCTAAGCTGAGATTCTCCGTTACAGATGACTGTATGCCTTGTAAAAAGGGCAAACAGCAACGAAAGTCTGACAAGCCCAAGCTCCAAAGCTGCACCGATACCCCTTTGGAACTCTTACATATGGATCTGTTTGGGCCCATAAGTATCAGTTGTATTGGAGGTAAGTCATACTGTCTAGTTGTAACTGATGATTTCTCACGTTTTTCTTAGGTGCATTTGTTAGGTACAAAGGATGAGACTGCTGACGTTATTCAATACCTGATCTTGAGCTTGGAATCTTTATGGAAGTTGAAGGTTAGAAGAATAAGGAGTGATAACGAAACTGAGTTCAAGAACAATTTGATGGAACTTTTCTGTCTCAAGAAGGGTATTCGTCACAAATTTAGTACAAAGATCGAAAGTTTAAATTTGTCACGTCTTGAAAAGAGTTCTGGTGGTTAAAAGGCACAATAAAACTTGTTATGAGTTGATTAACAATCAACCTCCCAATCTTGACTACCTAATTACTTTTGGTAGTCCCTGCTCTTTATTGCTACAGTACAAAGATCGAAAGTTTAAATTTCATGCAAAAGCGGGGGAAGGCATCTTCTTAGGATATGTTGCCTACTCGCCTTGCAAGAGAGTGTACAATATTGAGAGTAGGTCTATGGAAGAATGGTTCGAAGTGGACTACAGTAAAGACAACATTCCACCAGAACCAACTGGTCCTACTTGGGGATTTGATTATGATGCTCTATTCAAGTCGTTCAATCTTCCTGGTCTATCTGCAGATGATGCCACCAATTTGTACGAGTTCTTTGGTGGCGATGATGACTCCAATTTCTTAACCCGTGCAACTGTACCGATTGTAACTCCCGATTCAAATGTTGTTTCTTCATATGGAACTCATGATAGTGATAACATTGAAGTTGTTCATGTTGACGGAAATGACGCTCAAGCTGATCCTAACACTCACGTAGGAAATGAAGCTTTAGCTTATCCAATAAACATTGAATCTTCTTCTTCTGGAACACAGGATATGGGGAAGTTGAGCACGAACCTCGATTCAGAGATTCAAGAACCGCAATTACCAGAGATGAGAGTGCATCGGAATCATCCAATTGAGAACATTATTGGTGATCCTAATACCGGTGTTCAAACGCGTCATAGAACCATTACTGAGAACACTAGTCTGTATGCTGAGATACCTGAGAAAGGTGTCTGCATGCTTCTTTCGTATCCCAATTGGAGCCAAAGAATGTGAAAGAGGCTCTCGCTGACAACTGCTGGATAGAGGCGATGCAAGATGAATTGTCTCAATTCCAAAAGTTGCACGTGTGGGATCTGGTTGACCTTCCGAAGGGAATGCATCCGATTGGAACTAGATGGGTGTTCAAATGCAAGACGGATGACGGACATGTTGTAGTGAAGAATAAAGCAAGGTTGGTTGTTCAGGGTTTTTATCAACAAGAGGGCTTGGATTACACAGAAGTATATGTCCCAGTTGCTAGACTTGAGGCCATTCGACTGTTTCTGGCTTATGTCTCCTATGTCGGCTTCAAGGTCTATCAACTTGATGTGAAGAGTGCTTTCCTGTATGGAAAGGTTCATGAAGAGGTCTATGTCACTCAACCACCAGGTTTTGAAGATCCGCATAATATCAATAAAGTGTACAAGCTCGACAAAGCACTTTATGGTCTTCATCAAGCACCTCGGGTATGGTATGAGACTTTATCAAAGCATATTTTGTCCAATGGTTTCGACCGCTGACAAATTGACTCGACCCTCTTCATTAGGAAAGCAGGAGGTGATATTCTTCTTGTCCAAGTCTATGTCGACGACATCATCTTTGGGTCTACAAATGAAGGGATGTGTAAGTAATTCAAACAGGTGATGAAGTCCAAGTTTGAAATGAGCAACATGGGTGAACTATCATTTTTTCTGGGTCTGTAAGTCAGTCAAAGGGAGGATGTCATTTATCTGCATCAAACTAAGTATGTGCAGGACATCTTGACGAAATACAAGATGAATGATAGCAGTACTTATGGCACACCTATCCTCGTCAATCATGGTCTGCATCCAGACAAAGATGGAAAGGATGTGGATTGCAAATTATATCGTGGGATGATCGGATCTCTTATGTATCTCACAGCTTCAAGGCTCGACATAATGTTTGCTGTATGCTTGTGCTCAAGGTTTCAGTCAAAACCAAAGGAGTCTCACCGGATAGATGTTAAGAGAATCTTCAGATACTTAAAGGGGAAACCCCGATTGGGTCTTTGGTACTCGAAGCAGAAGTCATTCAACTTCAAAGCCTATACCGATTCTGATTATGGAGGTCGTAACCTTGATAGAAAATCAACCTCAGGTGGATGTCAATTCTAGGGAGACAGGCTGGTCTCCTGGCAGTGCAAGAAGCAGTCAGCGGTTTCTGTCTCAACATGTGAAACATAGTACATTACTGCCGCGAGCTGTTGTTCTCAGATATTGTGGATTTAGCAGCAATTGAGAGATTATGGCTTGAACTGCACTCGAACTCCTCTGTTCATTGACAACAATGCCATGATGTCTATCACGAACAACCCGGTGAAACATTCCAAAACTAAGCATATAGAGATTCGCCATCATTTCATCCATGACTGTGCTGAAATGCATTTGGTTGAGCTTGTCAAAGTTCACACGGATGACAACTTTGCTGACCTTTTCACTAAGGCGTTTGATCGGACCTGTTTTGAATATCTTTTCAACTTGATAGGAATGTTCAATCATGAGTGAAAATTTCTATTTTCAAAATCAAATCATTTCATGGAAGTTAAATTTTATTTCTTTTTAAATGATTTCGGTATAGTTCTGTTTAATTCTCAAATATTTTACAAAAAAATCCAAACAAAATAGAAAATGGAGAAAAATTTCAAAGTTATTTGAAGAAAAGAGGAAATGATAGTACATCAGTAATGATCTGAATGTCTTAGACTTCACATATAGGAAATGATTGCGTCATGATTACTTGAATGTTTAAGTTGTTTCAGTCTTAATTTGAATATTTGCAAGTAATTTGAATTATCAATAGGCTATAAGCATTTTTGAATCATTAGTAGTGTGGAAACTAAATCTAGACTACAACTGTGATTTGAACCCATGTATGCATGTGTGTGTGTGTAAAAGAATACAAAAAGATCATTATTAGATAAAGGCATCTAAGATTTTAGCAAATATTTTCTTAAGAGACCAGTTTCGGGTTATGTCTTTAGCATAATTTTTCGGTTCACTTCACTGCCCATATTCACAAGTATGCAATGGGAAGTTGGACCAAGATATGTCTTGACATCAACCGTTAAGCATATATTCACCCTTGAATCATATCTGATTCATTGAAATTAAATCCAGATAAAAGTTGGATTCCTTTACCTAAATCCTCAGACTCCATATCTATTAACCTGAATCATCATATGATATTCACAGAAGAAAAACCAACCAAACCAAGACAAATGAATCAATCGATTCTGAATATTACGATTCTTGATAATCCTTATGGATCTTGCTTATTTTTTTTTGTGCTAAACGATGTAACTTCATTCTGGAGATTTGATAATCTTTGGGAAAATCTTAGATGCCTTGAGATAGTGCAATTTAAATTTCTGCAGCATATCTGTGGGGTACACGTTGTAAATCTTGAAATTAATACCTTAACACACAAGAACATGATGCAAAGATGCTTATGGTTTCAAATATTATAATATTGACAACTTGAATTTACTTGTTTATATTGCATATTACGTATGAATAAGTAGTAATCCATGACATGATCCCATATTCTTTGATGTTTATTGTGTATCATTTTTGCTTACATTAGCCTGATATGATCCTCTGCTCATGACTTTGACCCAAAAATAGCTTGTGTGTATATTCTTGTGCATATTAACTTCATTCAGAAAAGCTCAAAAAGATTTTAAGTTTATGTACAGTCCAATTTTTATCAAAAATGCCAAAAGTATTTGTGTTTATCTTCCTTGAATTGTTTTTGAAACCTCCTGATTGAATGTTCATATCAGGTTCGTTATTTGACTTGACTATCTTCATAATTTGAGTTGAAATTGGATTTCACTAGGGTTTCTGCGTACTTGTCAAGTGTGAAGGAATTAAACGTTGCGTACTTAAGTCATGCGTACTTGCTAAGTACGCAAGAGTTAAGTCTTGCGCACTTGTTAAGTACGCAAGACCCGAATGTGTGGGTATATATAGTGGAGTTAGAAAAATTCTTGGAATTTATCTCATTTGAAAAACTAACTCTGTGCTATTCCCTCCTATTTCCTCAAAAAATTTGTGTGTTTCCAAACGATTTTTTCGTCCCGTTCATTGTTTCACCTTGTCTTAACAAGCTTTCGGTGAGAATCTTAACCGATTTCATTCGCAAATCGTCATGTTTAGGACTGATTCGTGACTGTTCTTGAGCCTAGGGTTAGATGTCCAGATTGAGACAAGTTTTTGGATGATCTTTAATGAAACTAAGATCAAAATCTTGTTTATTTTCTTTAATCGAACCATAATCACTCAAAGATCGTCCTTAACATCGTTTGATTTTGATTCCGACCTTGGTCTGACCTTCGGTTGAGGTTAGAACAAGTTTAGGTCAAATTGACCTGGTTTTAGCACGATTTTGGTGTAGGAGTTGGTCCCATTAATTCTAAACGCTGTTTTCGAAGTTGTGGTGACCTTGAGCAATATCAGATTCATTCATTCGTTAATTTGGAAATTTCTGCTTTTTGTTCAAGTGTTAGAACTTGCGCACTTAGTAAGTACGCAAGATGTAAGTCTTGCGTACTTACTAAGTACGCAAGGTATAAACCCTGCGTACTTGCTAAGTACGCAGGAAGGCAAATTGCAAATTTTTCTAAGTCCGGAAATTTCTTTCTTGTAAATGTGCTATACCGGGTCATGTTTGTACAATTCCAGTGATCATTCTTATTCTAATTGTGTTCATTGTATGTTTTTGCAGTGATGGCTCGCGCTTTTAAAGTGAATTCAATCTGCTGGCCCTTACTGAACCGGAATGGAAGGGTGCTGCACTTGAGTATCGGGAGATCATCGATTTCTTGAACCGCTCAAAGATTAGCTATGCTATCTCAGCAGACCCTGTCGTATCAAGACCGTACTTGGAGCAGTTATAGGATATGGCAGAACATGATGGCACAGTAACTCCCAATGCCATTCGGGCTACTGTGACAGGTCATGACATTGCCATTTCTGAGGATACTATCAGAAGAGTTTTACAGTTCCAGGATCGTGTAACCGACCCAACTTCCTATCCTGATTACTTTGTGGATGGGTGTTGGAGGCAACGAATGGGATACGTCGGTGTGCAAGACTATGCATCGTACAAGAAGATGTGGGTGCTAGATCAGTGGAGGTACTTTGCCCACATAATGATCATGTGTATTTCTTCCAGGAAGGCAGGGAAGGATGCCATGGATCATGATCTAGTAGCTGCTATGGTTGGGCTGGCTCTAAACAAGGGTTATAACTTCTCCAGATACATCTACAAAGCGTTAACTGATCAGATCAATACAACGGATAGGTTTAGGTTCTTGTTATACCCCAGATTTGTACAACTTTTGATCAATGATGTGTTGCCAAATCTACCAAAAATTGGGGAAATATTATAAGTGAAACGAGTGGACAAGAGAGTATTCGCTCAATTCTTAAAGCCAGGAAGTGTAGAACCTACCCCTGTGCATACTTCTCTCTTCGGACACTTAATCAACGAAGCATATGTGGCCCCAGATAATTTCAAATGGTATAGTCCTGAGTCAGAGCCTGAACTAAGTGAACACTTTAACGAGCAAGAAGAGGAGGAAGTTGAAGGTGGTAATGAATCTGAAGATGAAGGAGACGAAGAAGAAGGAAGTGCTGGTGCTGAAGAATCTGACTCCGACGCAACATAATCTGATTCATCTTATTCTGATGATGCACCAGACCAATCATACCTAAGAAGAACGACAGCGGTGACCCTTCCCGAGTCGTCTTCTAAGAGAAAGAGACAAGAAATTACAAGTAGTGAGTATGAACCCGAATCTGATTCAGATGCTGCTACACATAGACATAGACGAGAAAGTATTAACAAGCATCGGGGGGATAGGCCATCTGCGGGTATCCCTAGAAAAGTAGAAGTTAGTGCTGCACGATGACAAGTCACTAAGGCCGTGAGCACTGCTTCAACCTCTACGTCAACTTCAACCCAACTATATCAAAGGACGGTGAGGCGGCCACGTGTAACAAGTCAAGTAACTCCTGCTATCACAGAGGAGGTTCCTGTGATAGTATCCCTCCCACTACAACCTGCCCAGGTGACGGTGATGTAGGATCGGTAAATACAAGATGGTTCTATTCCAGTTGAGATTGGCGAAAACAATCACAACGTTATCAAAGTAAACAAGTAGACGAGAAGAATACTGATAAATGCAATTTGTATTAAGCTTCAAGTGTTACAAGATTATAGAGAAAGATCTTAAGCCAAAAAGTGTAGTTATAATGAATCTAAGTACTACTTATATAGTAACTTAGAATCAAGACAAACCCTTGATTCTAAGGATCAGATCTAACACAAACCGTTGATCTTGTATTGAAGCTATTCTACATATACAGACAATAATAATAACTACAAAGGTTAACTTTACTCAAACGTCTTCTTAGGCATCATTGCTTACATGCTTGGAGAAGAGCGTTGTAGTGATTTATTGTCTACACGAGTGACTTTCTTTTTGCATGGAGTGTGTTAGTGGTGTAGCCGAAAGTTGTCAGTGGTAATGGTTGCTTTTTCTTTTGCAAGGTTGGTCAGCTGTGACGTTTGATCTTCAATGGATGAGTAACTATCAGCAGCAGAGTTGTTGATCAGCAGCAAGATTCAACCATCCAAAGCTGCTGATGATTTGCCTATCAGCAGCATCAAGTATTGATGCTGCTGAGAAGTCTATCCGTAGCAACTCTGGTCTTCAGCAGATAAGGCTATCCGTCGCAGATAAGCTTATCCGCAGCAGCTCTGTTGGTCAGCAGCAAACTCTGAGATCAACAACATTTGTACTTAGAGAATTTTGTAGCCATCAGTCTTTTTTCTACAAACTCCCCCTAGACTGATGCTACCAAAATTCTCTTACTGCTTTTGTTGCTGAAGCTTTTGCATGTGGCTGACAATTCTTTCAACCTCATATCCTCTCTGGTCCTTGCTAGGATTGTTAAGAGGAAGCTCAGATAGATTCTTGATGTCTTTGCTGGCCATTTTGAAGATAGCTTTGCTTGAACATCTCATCTTCTGTCCTTTAACATCTGTCAATGTGAACTCATCCTTTTCAGCATTGTAGGACCAGCTGATGATTGGAGAGTGAGATTGGAGAGGTTTGACCTCAAGGATTTCTTCTCTGCTGGGGTTGAAGTGATGTTTGATTGCCAGCAGCATATGTCTCCCACCTTCATTCATGGGCTCATTGACTTCACCCAGCTCCATCATTCTTCTTAGATTAGAATCTGGAAGCTGTAGTACCTCATCAACAGATGTATAAATTGATCTTTTAACTTATGACCTTCCCCTGAAAATTTCAAACCATTGGTCTTGAGAGCTGTATGACCAGCCGATTATTTCTCTTGAGTCTTCTGGTTTGGAAGTAGGTTTGTTTTTCTTTTTGGGAGGTTGTTGATGAGTAGGAGCTAGGTGTGAGGATTTGGAATTTGAGGGTGGAGAGGAGGGAGGTCTAGGATGGAGAGTGGAAGGTTGTTGGATTGAGGAAGTGTTGGGTGAGGAAAAAGGCTTGGGTATCTTTGTTTTCCTTTCTTCTTCTTGAATGATTACCCTTTTCTTGGAGCCTTTCTTCCCCAGTCTTTCTTCCTCATCCTTCTTGAATTTAAGGTAGAGTGCTTGTAGGTTCATGCAGTTCATGGGACCTAGCCTCTTTCCACTCTCTCCTATAGCCTTAAGGAAGTCAAACACGATCTTCCTTTCTTCATGGGATCTTTGGTTAAAGGCAATGGTCTTCTTGGACTTTTGTTTGGCTTTTTCTTCTTCTTCTTCAGCCTTTTTTCTGGTTTGCCAATTGACCCTGCTGACCCATGAAGGCTCTGTAGATTTCTTTATTTGATAGTTTCTCAAGGTAGTCTACATCCTCACCTTGAGAAATCAGAGCCTTTACCCATTCCTCTCTCATTTCTTTGGCTAGTTCAGAATCAGTTATTCTGAACTTAGCCTCTTTCTTCTTCTTTTTCTTCTGTATCTCTTCTTCTTCTCTATCGAATTATTCCTGCAGTTGAAGAGCAAGAGCTTCATCTTCTTCAATTTGATAAACTACATGAATTTTTACTTTCAGATCATCCAGCTGTTTTGCATACAGCTGGATCTGTTGTTCTCTGAGGAGAATGGCTGTGAGTCTGTCTTGAGCTTTCTTTAGTTTAGCCATCTCCTCTTTTTCTCTTCTTCTTTTATCCTCCTTTTCTTTCTTCTCCTTCTCAATTCTTTCTTCATCTTCTTTGGTCATTAGTCCCTTTCCCTTATCTTTGTTGGATGCCTTTGCTTCAGCTTCATGGACCACAACAGTAGGTGTAGTAGATGTTGTTGAGATCTCAGCTTTAGCTTCATTGGCATATTGGGGAATGGACAAGGGAAAGGAACTTTCTTCATCTTCTTTCCATTCCCTACCTGTCACTTCATTCAATGCTTCTTTCATCTTTTCCTCATCTCTTCTCTTTGATTCTTCTTCTGTGTTCAGTCTAACTGTTGGAGATGATAGAAAGGATAGGTCTGAGTCAGATCCAGATTCCTCATTATAAAGAGAAGCCTTGATGATTTTGATCATTTCTTGACTTTCTAAGGAGTTGACATTGAAGATTAGTGATCTGAACTCAAAGACTTTGTGCAGGAAAGCTGAAGGTAGGAGCAAGATCTCGTTGATGTTGATTGAGAGAGAAGATCCATTGCTCAGGAAGAAGGTGAAGTCATGGGAGTCAGTGCTTATCCATCCTTGCACTTCTACATCCCTGACCATTATGTTGTACAAGAATCTTCTCCAGCAGATAACCTCTTCTTCAGTTAAAGTACTGCTCCTGATTATGTCAAGTCTTCTCGGAGCCAGTCTTTGTTCTGCTGATGAAGATTCAGGATAAGCCGCCCTGTTTGCTTCTTTTAGTAGTCTTTCAAAACAGGGCATGTTATCCTCCATTAAGTCAAGGAACCTGCTAATTGCAAGTTCTGCTGAGAGATCTGATGAAGTGTTGACACATTTTGTCAGATACAGATTGAGAACTTGGAGGGCATTAAGAGAGTTCCAGTTTAGCTCTTCTACTCCACTAAACTCCCATCCAATCCAGAATCTCTCAGCTCTTTCATCATATCCCCAAGCTATAATGGAGTCAAATTCTAGCTTCTTTGAAGTTGGAAAGAGTTGGGGGTAGATGAGTGACTTATTATGGCTGCAACTTCAGGAAGAAGGCTGAATGATGGAGGTGTCTTCATGGAGAGTTTCTTCTTGTAGCACCTTATCAACAGCTCGAACAACTAACTTCCAATCCTCAGTGACATCTTCCTCTTCATCTACCGAATCTGGCAAGTCATGGATTTGAACAAAAGCAGGTTTGTATAGGGATCTTTGAAACACAGCCTGCTCTTGTATCCATTTTTCAAGGCTGTCAGCATTGTCTTCCTTGGTAACCACCTCCCCCTTTTTGGTTGCATCAGTGAAAAGGGATATATCTGTTTGAGTTCCCACTGATACAAGAGAGGGAGTAGACACCATTGGGCATTGATGGGCTTCATGCATAGAGACTTGGTGTCTTAGTTTGGACACTTCAGCCTCTAGCATTGCCACCCTGGCCGTCAATTCCAAGTTATGAAGTTTCAGTCTGTCCTCATCCACAGTTGTGGAATCCTTAGAGTTAGATGGGGCCTTAGGCCTAGCCTCTGCATCCACATCACCCTGGTTTTCTTGGCGCCTGGGATTCCTCTCAGTGAAGAGTGTTTCACTGGAAACATCCTCACTAGGAGTTGCCGTAGTTAGGGTCTTAGCTATGTTATCACTGTCCTCCTGGGTAGTTGATGTACCAGGAGTAGTGATAGCCCTTTTCACATTCACTCTATCAATACTACCAGAATGAACCTTCTTGGGTGATGAACCTGGGTTGGGTGCGCCAGCAGCCAAGTCAATCAATACCTCCGATATAGTGGTTGTTGGAGAAGGTATATCATCTTGACTAGGTGCCTCTGCACTTAGGTTCAGAGAAGATAAATAATGGAATGGCTTAGGGGGTTGCTCTATGGATCCGGGATGTGATCTCGATCCTAATAGGGAGGCTTCCAAGGAAGTCTCTCTAGTGTTGTGGCTATCCCTTTTGGTATTCTCATCAGAATGTTGGGATTCTGAATGAGGGCTTAGAGGTTGGGTTTGGGCCTTTGAGACTAGAAGAGAAGGAGTCTTCTTGCTCCTTTTTCTGATGTATGTCGTAGCAACTGGGGCCCTTTGTTCCAGTTGAACGATAGCATCCAAAACAAATGTAAGTACTTTTTGTACCTGTGCATCCTTAGTATTATGCACAGGGGTTCGAATGGTGGAAGCAGATTGTTGTTCAGGATGTGATGTGGAGGGTGTGGGATCAGTATCAGCTGGGATTGCTGAACTGTCACCCGGGGTACTTTGTATGTTCAGCATTGTACATAACAATGGAACATTGATCCCTGAGAACTTTTTGGAAACAGTTCTCATACTTTGAAAAATATTATTTTTATGTTCCAACATGATGTAGATTCTTGCAGGTTTTGAAAGTTCTTTTAGTTCCTAGTTGAAAACCTCCTGTAAGAATCTTAGGTACATAAAAAATTGTTGCTTTGCACCCTCTTGAAGGTTATATCTCAAACCCTTAAAGATGAGGTGTGCACAGCTGAAACCGAGGCCAGTAATCATACCATGGAAAGCAGAGGCAAGTGTGGAGCTCATTTGATGCCATCCACTTCTCTTTTGAGATATGCATTAGAGAAGAGTGTGGCAGAGATACTTCCATGGAGGGCCCATCAACGCCTTCTCTATTGTATACTCATTTTGATTTCCAGTGTACCCTATGGATACAAAGGTCCTCATGTACTCGTCCTTTGAGTATGAGATAGCTACTCCCTCATCTTGAAGCTTAAGATGTTTTCGGAGGGTAGCTTTAGAGATGATGATTTCCTTGCCATCTACCTTGGCTTTTATTTGGGGAATCCCCTGTTCGGAAGAGTAGACGACGGTATTCCAGAAATCCTCCATATGAGGGATTTATATGATAGGGCTGGTTGTGAGGGCAAAGTGGATTTTTGATCGGCATAGGAAGTCGATCATATCCTCGAAGCCTTCGGATTTCTTTCCGTTGATTAAGTATGTTGTAAGGTTATGGTACGGGGAGAACTTATCGTCAGGGTTATTGAGGTCTGCCATTGTTGTTTGATTTTGCAGGGATGGTTTGAAGGTTTAAGGATGGAAGGCTTTGAATGTGGTTGTGACTTGAGAGAAAGTGATGTGGGTTTAGGGTGAAATTGAATGTGAAGAGGTGGTAAGGAAGTTTGATTTGTTCTTATAGCGAAAGAGGAGGGAAAAAGGAAAATGACTTGTACAGTACAAACTCATTCATCTTTTACTGTTACAGCTGTAGTACACCGAGGCAGTCATGGTAAAGACTGACGTTAATTTTTGCAGCGGGTAAAAGTTAATTTGGACTTAAATTTACCCATCAACAGCAAACTTGGTTGCTGTGGATGAGTAAGCATGTCCGCTGCAAGCTTGGTTGCTGCGGGAGGTTAAGTCTGTCAGCAGCGAACTCAATTGCTGCTGATAGATTCAGTGATCTGCTGCAAGGATGTCGCTGCTGACAGCCTTAAAGCTATCCGTAGGAAACTTGTTCCTGCTGATGACTTAAAGCAGTCGGTGGCAAATCCTTTGCTGTTGAAGATTAAACCTGTTAGCAGCTGATGGACAAAAATGCTGCTGACCTATAAATTTTATTTACAACTAAAGACAAAACACATTTTAAAATAGAATTTTTAGAGATAGATTTTAATCAAAGTTCATCATACCAATGGATTCAACTAAATATCTAAATCTAGCTTCATCAAAAGGTTTTGTAAACAAATCAGCATATTGCTCATTTGTATGAACTTTGGTTAAAATAATCCTCTTTTTCTCAGCTTGATCTCTTATGAAATGATACCTGATGTCAATGTGCTTTGTCTTGGAGTGCTGCACTAGAATGTTTGTGATTGATATAGCCCTCATGTTGTCAATGTGAATTGGAGTTGCCATGAAAATCATCCCATAATCCAGCATTTGATTTTGTATCCAGATGACTTGTGCACAGCAACTTGAAGCTGCAATGTATTCTGCTTCAGCTATAGAAGTTGAAACACATGTTTGCTTCTTGCACTGCCATGAAATCAGTCTTCCTCCCAGAAACTGACATCCCCTTGAAGTGGACTTTTTATCCAAGTTGCATCCCCCATAATCACTGTCGGTGTATGCATACAGATTGAACTTGTCATCTTTAGAGTACAAAAGCCCAAGTCTTGGGGCTCCTTTTAGGTATCTAATAATTCTCTTGACAGCTTGAAGATGTGAAACCTTTGGAGCTGCTTGAAATCTTGCATAGAGACATACTGCAAACATAATATATGGCCTTGAGGCAGTGAGATACATGAGAGACCCTATCATTGCACAATACTGATGTTGATCAGTGTCTTGGCCATCTTTGTCTGGAGTCAGCTGATGGTGCACTTGCATAGGGGTTCTTGCAGCAGAGCAGTCAGCCATCTTGAATCTTTCCAAAATGCTTTTTACATATTTGAATTGGCTGATGAAGATTCCATTTGGGACTTTTTAACTTGTAGACCCAAGAAGAAATTTAGTTCACCCATTGAGCTCATTTCAAACTTTGAGTGCATCAGAATATCAAAGTCTTTGCACAACTTTTTCTTTGTTGATCCAAAGATGATATCATCAACATAGATTTGAACTACTAATATTTCTCCCCCTTCATCTTTGATAAATAAGGTCTGGTCAATAGCACCCCTTCTGAAGTTGTTGCTTAGTAGATATCTTGACAAAGTTTCATACCAGGCTCTTGGTGCTTAATTTAAGCAATACAGAGCTTTGTCTAGTTTAAACACTTGAGTAGGATGTGCATGATATACAAATCCTGTAGGCTGTTTGACGTATACTTCCTCACCAATCTTTCCATATAGAAAGGCACTCTTTACATCCATTTGATAGACAGTGAAATTCTTGGATGCAGCCTATGCCAGGAAGATTCTGATGGCCTCCAGCCTGGCAACAGGAGCAAAGACTTCATCATAGTCAATTCCTTCTTCTTAAGTGTAGCTTTGAGCCAAAGTCTGGCTTTGTTTTTGACTACAATGCCTCTCTCATCTTGCTTGTTCCTGAAAACCCATCGTGTGCCAATAGCATATTGACCTGGTGGAAGATCAACAAGTTTCCAAACATCCTGCCTTTTGAATTGCAGTAACTCTTCCTGCATTGCCTCAATCCAACTACTGTGTTTGAGTGCCTCATCTATCTTCTTGGGTTCCACCTGAGATAGAAAACATGAAAACAAGCATATATTGGCCTTGTGAGATTTGCTTCTTATGAGAACTCCTTGATGGACTTGGCCAATAATATTTTCTTGAGGATGGTCTTTGTGAATCCTCTGTGCTGGTACCACCTCCAGCTGTATCCCTTTCCCTAGATTGCTTTGATTTTGATCAGGGGTCTCGTCATTCATGGTGGAAGAGTCTTCAATATCAGCAGCCACATCAATATTTTCAGCAATAGCATCAACAGTATCTACAGCATTTACCAAAGAGTCCTCATCTAAGTTTTCAGTTTCAGACAGGCTGCTGCTGGTGACATTTGAGAGTCTTGTTTCGGCTTCTCTTACTTCCATTGCTTCCATAACTGATGGAGGATCAATGGATGGTCTTCGCAGACGGATAGAAGGTTTGGAAAAATCTAGTCTATAGTTAGTGGATGAAGTGGAGGCAGGTGTTTGTGTAGAGTTAGACTCCATATTTGAGAAGGTGAGAGGCTCAAATATTTGGGAGAAGGAGTCTATGTCAAAGAGCCAGTTTGGGCCTTTTCCCTGCTCACAGACGATGTGTTCTCTACATTCCACATTTGCTGATTCTTCCACAATTCTTGTTCTTGAATTGAATACTCTGTAGGCCTTTGATTGAGAGGAATAGCCTACAAAATATCTTTCATCAGATTTGGCACCAAACTTAGGAAGAACCCCATGTGTGATGAGAATGGTGCATGGACACCCAAAGGGCTTTAGAAACCCAATGTAGGGAACTCTTTGAAACCAAAGTTCATAAGGTGTCTTGTTGAGGGGCTTAACGATGAGAACTATATTTTGCACATAGCATGTTGTGCTAACTGCTTCTGCCCAGAATGTGAGAGACAGTTTTGAGTCAGCCAACATAGACCTTGCTGACTCAATTAGAGTTCTGTTTCTCCTTTCAGCAACTCCATTTTGTTGAGGAGTTCTTGGAGCACTGTATTGTCTTTCTATCCCCTTGCTTTCACAGAAACGGTTTAAAGTGTGGTTCTTGAACTCTGTGCCTTGAGCACACCTTATGATCTTCACCTTTTGATTGCTTTGATTCTCTACCATAAGAATGTAGGATTTGAGAATTTCAGCAGTTTCATCTTTAGTTCTTAAGAAGTATACCCATGAGAATCTGGTGTAGTCATCAGTTATCAACAAACAGTATGACTTCTTGCCCATTGACGTGACATTTGTAGGACCAAAGAGATCCATGTGTAGTAGCTGTAGTGGAGTGTCATTTATATTCAAGGTCTTGGGCTTGTGAGAACTCTTGTGTTGCTTCCCCTTTAAGCAAGCAATGCAATGGTCTTATAGCTGGAATTTTTTGTCAGGAAGCCCTCTGACAAGATTGTCCTTTACCAGTTTGTTAATGGTTTTGATATTAACATGACTTAATCTCCCGTGCCAGAGAGCTGATTCATCAACTGAGGCTTTTGACAGAAAACAGGAAACATTCCCAGATGGTGTGACTTCATTCATGTCCAGTACATAGAGATTCTCTTTTCTCTGAGCAGTTAATAAAATCATTTTTGGAGGAGGTATGGATGGGCCTGGAGACAGTACGAATCATTCTTTATCTGTGAAGAGCATCCAATGCTTTTGGTCACAGACCTAGGAAACACTCATGAGACTGAAGTCCAATTCTTTGACATATCTGACCTTATCAATGCTCATTCTGTCGTTGGACAAAGTTCCTTGTCCAGTAATGGATCCTTCCTTTGAGTCACTTCCAAAGGCAACATATCCTCCATTGAAATGTCTGAAGTTGGAGAGGATGGATCTGTTGCCTGTCATGTGCCTGGAACAGCCACTGTCTACCACTCAGGTGTTATTCTTGTGACCTGGCAGTTCCTGCACATGATAGAGATCTAGGGTTCTTAGAATTTTAGATTCATCATGTGTGCATTCAACGGAACCAATGATAAGTCTTGGAGTGATAGAAAGTGGGATCTTGGCTTTCCATTGTAGAGAAGATGGTCTTCCTGTTCTCTTTTCTCTGTCAGCAGCTGATTTTGCTTTGACTGCTGATTGCTGTTTTTCAGCAGCAGCAGATTTTGCTGCTGGGGATTTTGGCTTATCTGCAGCAGATTTTGTTGCTGCTGATGGCTTTAGCTTCTCAACAGCTGCTGATTTAAGCTTATCAGCAGCAGATGTTTTTGCTGCTGATGGTTTTACTTGAGCAACAACAGATTTGGTTGCTGCTGAAAGCTTGTCTTTAGGTTGCTTGTGCTTCACTTGATTACCAACATTTTTTCTGGTTGCTGAAGGTTTAACAACCGCTGTATGCTGATCCATCTTTACCTTTCATCTTTGAGGGGCTTGATGAAGGATCTTGTTGAAAGTTTTAAATTGACAATTTGCAGCAAAGTGGTCTGATTCACCACAGATGATGAACGTCTGTTGAGATTTTGATAACTGCTCCCTTGGTGGAGAAAGAGAGTTTCTGAATTGAGTTGTCTTTGCTTCAAACCTTCTTACTTGTTTGTTCTTCTTTGTCTTCTCAAAAGCACGTTGCCTGAGGTTTCCTTGCTGCTTAAGATAGTAGAATCAGGTGCTGGCAGTGTGGTTATATTTTCCACAGACAAAGCATGATTTTGCCAGTTTGTCCCTTGAAAGATAAACATAATCCTTTCTTTTGAAAAGATCTTTGAAGTTCCAAGGGTGAGCTTTGTTGTGCTTAAAAGTAGCTTCTTCCAATGTCTGTTAAACACATGGAACTCTTTCTCTAGGCTTATGGCATATGTCAAACACCTTTCTTTGAGGCTTTGAGGTTGAAGACTGCCCCTTTTCAACATTTAGCTTTCTTCCTTTTGGAGGATAGGTAATTTTTATTTGGTTGAAAGGTATAGGAACTGGAGCGGCTGGTAAAGGAACATTAGTACTTGTTAAATCTCTTTCTTTAGGCAGTTAATTTTTTCTTTATAACTGTTTTCTACCTTTATGAATTCAGTTTTCATTTGATGAAACTCTTCATTTTGATCTATAAGGTTTTGATTATGCTTTCGGTAGCCTAACACCTTATCAATACAAGCTTGGGAACAGAGATGTTCATATACCTGAGGCGGTATCTCAGTTGTGTCTGCCATAAGTGCTTGGTTGTTGGCAGGCAGCTCTTCATACTGGAAGCTCCAGTCGAAGTCAGAAGTTCCAACAGTTGCACATGCTGCAGTTTGAACTCGAGGAGTAGCTTGTTGTTGTTGTCTGGGTTGGGCTTGTTGAGCTTGTCTTGATTGAGGAGTAGCTGGATTGGATCTTGGTGCCTTGCATTCTCTAGCAAAGTTACCCAGTTGGTTACAGTTGTAACATCTTAGTTTGCTTTTATCCAATCCAACTCTAGTGTTGGAGTTGTTGCTTGGAATGGGTCTTCCGGTTCTAGAGTAGAACCTTTTTGCTCTTATAGAGAGCATGGCATACGAGTGCTGTATGTCCATTTCTTCTAAGTCATCTGGATGGAAGCATTCCAGATCCTCCTTGATAAAGGACATGTTGCTTGAGTTTTCAGAAACAAAAGCAGCAGAGGTTGAGGTTTGAGGAGGAGCTTCTAGGAGAAATGGTGAGGTGTTTGTTTAAGAGGTTGGAGTTTGTGGATGGGTGACAATGGGAGGATAGTAGTTGCTGGAACTAGGACCTGAGTGGTCAGAGTGGAGGGCGGAGGTAGTGGTGGATATTGAGGCATTTTGATAGCTTGAGCTTCGTTCTTTTGCCTGAATCATCTCTAGCTCATACGTTTTCAGCATACCAAAGAGCTCAGTAATTTGGAGAGTGTTCAGATTTTCAGTTCTTCTAATGGACACTGTGTAGAGTGTCCAGCAGCTAGGTAAAGACCTGATGAATTTTTTTAGAATATCTTCATTCTCCAGCTTCACCTTTGAGCGCTGCAGCTCACCTACAAGATAAGTAAATCTGTTATATAAAACAGTTAGGGACTCACCTTCCTCTTAGACGAAGTTTTCGTACTGCTGCTTTAGGATGTCCCTTCTGTTTTCTTTGACTTCCTCTGAGCCAGCAAACATCTTCTCAAGAGCCTCCCATAGCTCCTTAGTAGTTTTGTAACCTCTGAAGTTGTGAAAAACTTCATTTGGTAAGCACATTTGAATGGCTCCCAAGGCTTTGAAGTCTACCTCTATTTTCTTGATATCCTCATCAGAGTACTTTGAGGGTTCTTTGGGACCCAGTGCACCTCCGGAAACAGCAGAGGACACCATGGGTATATATGGTCCATCTTTAATGGATTTCCACATCCCATATTCCTGATAGCAGAAGAAGCTTTCCATTCTGTTCTTCCACATATCGTAATCTTCACCAGACACCAGTCTTGGTGGTCTGTTGATGCTTCCAATATCTTCAAATCCATTGTTTTGAGCCATTTCTGTCTTTTAGACAATGAGTGACTTTTAGCAAAGAGATAGATAAGAATAGAACCAGAGAATTATTAAACAAATGTGAGTTTGTTTAATCTGTGAGCCAAAGCTCTAATACCACTTGTAGGATCGGTAAATACAAGATCGTTTTATTCCAGTTGATATTGGCGGAAACAATCACAACCTTATCAAAGTAAACAAGTAGACGAGAAGAATACCGATAAATGCAATTTGTATTAAGCTTCAAGTGTTACAAGATTACAGAGAAAGATCTTAAGCCAAAAAGTGTAGTTACAATGAATCTAAGTACTACTTATATAGTAACTTAAAATCAAGACAAACCCTTGATTCTAAGGATCAGATCTAACACAGACCGTTGATCTTGTATTGAAGCTATTCTACATATACAGACAATAATAATAACTACAAAGGTTAACTATACTCAAACGTCTTCTTAGGCATCATTGCTTGCATGCTTGGAGAAGAGCGTTGTAGTGCTTTATTATCTACACCAGTGACTTTCTTTCTGCATGGAGTGTGTCAGTGGTGTAGCCGAAAGTTGTCAGTGGTAATGGTTGCCTTTGCTTTTGCAAGGCTGGTCAGCTGCAACGTTTGATCTTCAATGGACGAGTAACTATTAACAGCAGAGTTGTTGATCAACAACAAGATTCAACCATCCAAAGCTGCTGATGATTTGCCTATAAGCAGCATCAAGTGTTGATGCTGCTGAGAAGCCTATCCGCAGCAACTCTGGTCTTCAGCAGATAAGGCTATCCACAGCAGATTTGTTCTTCAGCAGAAGAACAAGTATCCCTGCAGATAAGCTTATCCGCAGCAGCTCTGTTGGTCAGCAGCAAACTCTGATATCAGCAGCATTTGTACTTAGAGAATTTTGTAGCCATCAGTCTTTATTTCTACAGGTGACGACTCCAATCTTAACTGAGTCGGTCACTATCACCCCAACCACCATTGCAACATCTACCATACCAACTTCCGTCCCAACCACTATACCAACTACCACCCTTCAACCAATCAGTGAACCCTTTTCATATGGTGATTTTACGCATGGGTTTGAATTTGATGACATCTTCACTTTTCCCACTCATACAGCCGAAACCTCTACATCTAGGGATCCAGATCCACAGGATGCAAGGATTGCTACTCTGGAGTCTCAAGTTGTTGGTTTACTAGAGACGGTACGGAAATCAAGGGAGGAGTTTGACAAGAAACAAGGTCAGATTAACTCTTTGGTTGATGAAGTAGCGGCTTTGAAAAAGGAAAGGGCGGTTGATGAGTTGCAGTGTAAAGAGCACGATATGATGGTTAAATTGGTCTGTGATATCACCAAAGCTCTTGCTGCTCAGGGGGAGAAGATTAAAGAATTGCTGAAGGAGAAGGAGAAACAGACAAAGCCAAGTAGTGATGAGGCTTGTCACCTATATGATCTGTCTAAGGGTGATGACCAGGACAAGAATCCTGAAGCCGGTCCCAGCGGAAGTGAGCAACAATCGTTAGCATGGGCGATTGTTCCTTATTCTGTAGTGGAGGTGATAAAGGAAAGTCTGCCGCTGAGGTGCTATTCGACCTATCTGATGAGGTCATTCTACTTATTGAGCCAGACTATTCTAAAGAAGCTCAGATCGATGCTCTCAGCAATCTGGAGGAAGGAGAGATCGAGTCTGATGATGAATGGGATGTAGAAGATAAGGATGTTATGGTAGAGTTTCCCAAAGGGGACGATGAAGGAGTTTACGAGCTTGTGGATGGAGAGATACTTGAAGCTCCAGCCTTTGAAGCCGAGTTTAACACTGGTTCAGTCGAGCCCGAAAGTACTGTTGAGGCTTCGACTGAAGCATCTCCTACCGTTCCTAAACCTGTTGATCCAGAGGTGTGGAAAAGTAAATATCCGCCTGGTTGGTTTACAAAGGATCAAGCTCCTGTCTGGTAGAAGACATCCATCATAGACAAACATGGAGCTACAGGTATGGTCTTTTCTGTCAAGTTCGACGACGACAAGAAGTTGTTCGCTATTAAACGGGCTGGTGGGGTTCAATACTTGAAACCTACCAGTGAAGCGTTCAGCTCCCTACCGAAGTATGATATGGTGAACCTTGCAAACCAAGAGCTGCTTGGTGATTCTCATCACGCGGTAGCAATGGGTTTGTGGAAGACACTAAAGAGAGGGACGATCAAGGAAATTTGAAGTCCTTAAGCCTCAGATGCCCAAGAAAGTCCGGGATAAAAGTATTAAACATCCTGTGACAAAACGTAGTCTAAAGAAGTTGGTTTACAAGCCAGTGCTATGTGAAACCAGGATTCCCCTAAGCAAGTTATCTCAGGATATCCTTGGTAACATATAGTACTGGTATGTGGACCCAAAGACGGGCGAGGCGGTGGTGATTGGAAGAATAAGGTCCGCAGGTGGAAGCTTGGAACCAAAGGAACTGATCAGAGTTTTTGATGAAATCACTTTCATTAATTTCTTTGTTAAAGATCTAATGGTCCTAAATGAAAAATAATGCATCTACACGGATGAGTGGACAAAGCTTCAAGCATCTAGATACGACAAGCTAGTCAAGTTTTGTCTGGACTACAAGCTGAAGATGGAAGCTAAAGATGGTGGAGTTTGAAGACCGAAGACAATCCAACGCTGTTGTCAAGGAGGAGTTTGTTGAAGCACGTTTGTGTGAAAGACACTCTGGATGTTGTCTTAGCTTATGTACTTGTCTTTATGTATTTGTATGTATTGATTATCGAGTTGTAATCACATATGTATGTACTTAGTCTTGTCTGTTTCTGTTAAGTGTTGTGCGCACTTAGTAAGTGCGCATGATGTATATCCTGCGTACTTAGCAAGTACGCAAGAACAAAGTCTGCGTACTTGCTAAGTACGCATGAGTTAAACCTTGCACACTTGCTAAGTGCGCAGGCAACATGTCTAGTATATATAGTTGTTAGTGACACAATGTATGTACACACTCATTCTCTCATTAACCAGCTGTCATTATCAATAGATGAAGTTTGAAAGTATCTTGAGTCTTTGTTGTCAGTTTACTTTGTGTTGATTGATACTCCACCTAGTCACGGGCATTCCGCACCCGGTTCGACTAGTAACAAACTTGCATGTGACGATCCGAGACACCCGAGGGACCTACAAGGAGCATGATGCTCTATTGAGAAATCAGCAATCTACATTCTTAGATTTGCAGCGGACGGTGGGAGACATTGCGAGGCAGCTGACTAACAGGCACGGAGGTTCATCCTTTTGCGATACTGAGACCAATCCCAAGGCCACAATGAAGGCGGTTACGACCCGCAGGGGCAAAGGAGGAGAGAAGGGGCAGCCACCGGTTGATGATGAAGAGCCGGTGGACGAGGAGATCGAGATGGAGACCCTTGGGAAGGTGCATGAGAGGCGAATCCCAGCAAGTACCGCGTCTAACAGTGAGTCTCTAGTAGAGAAAGTAGTATACGAGAAGAGTGAGGGGAAGAAGAAGATTCCCAATGTTGATTTGAGCCGTGTTCCATATCATGCTCGTCTTATGCAGCAGAAATATGCTAAGGATTATAGACACTTTCTGGAGCTATTTAAACAACTCAAAATCAATCTTCCATTCGTCGAAGCACTCCAACATATGACCGAATATGCCAAATTCCTAAAAGATATTCTATCTAACAAAAGGAAGCTGGAGGAGCTTTCGAAGGTCACTCTGAGTGAAAGATGTTCTGCGTTAGTCTAGAACAAGCTGCCGAAGAAATTGGTAGATCCGGGTCTTTTCACGATTCCGTGTTTGTTTGGCAGCTCGACTGTGAACCACGCGTTGGCAGATCTTGGAGCTAGCATCAACCTGATGCCATACTCTCTTTACGAGAAGCTAGACCTTGGAGATCCGGTCCCAACACGCATGAGCATATCTTTGGCTGACCGTTCGGTCAAATATCCATGGGGATAGTGGAGAACTTGTTAGTCAAAGTTGACAAATTTTTTTCCCCGTGGATTTCGTTATTCTGGACATGGAGGTGGATGATAAGGTACCACTCATTTTGGTACGTCCCTTTTTGCGCACCACCAAGGCATTGATTGTTGTCTTTGACGGTAAGATCACACTTCGTGTGGGGAGGAAAACGTCACCTTCGATGTTGATAAATGGATGAAGAATTCTAGTGATCAGGATGATTCCATCTTCTTTCTTGACACTTTCATTTCTCATATGGATTGTTGCCTTGACTACATTTTACTACACCCTACTTATTTCTTCTTTTATCAGAGTATTTTATTGCGGAAAACGGTCCCAGATTATCAAAATCTTGCCATTAAATGGCTAAGGTATATTTTTCACATATAATTATTGTTTTACAAAAGATGATATGATTACATCATATTATATAGGGATCTTTCAACTCCGATCATTCTGTCCTCAGGAAGCTTCATTCTCTTTCCTATAGTGTTTGAAAAACGTTTTTGAATTAGCTTTCGCTAAGTAAGTACACTGCATATTTTTATTTCATTATGAACCCTTTAGGTTCTTATTATTGTTCACGTTCTCTCGGGCTCTCGGTGCCTCCGATCACGGTATTTGTATATTTTATGGGTGTGCTAACCACCTCGCAACCATCTTAGGCCGTTCCTCCGGTCCGAGTATTGGCAAGGTTCTTATACTCCTCAGTATTTGTCACGAAAACTCATTCATTCCTTAGACCCGTAGGCTTGGAATCTTTTTAGTTCGTAATCATCGTTTTGGCCTTGCCTTGGTATGTGTGATAGTGTTAGTGTGTTTGTGATGTTCCAAATGAACGACAATGGCCAACTATTTATAGGCTGAATTGGGGTCCGTGCCGGACCGATGTTAGAACCATATCGGTCCGACATCCCCTATGTCGGCTTATTTGGCTTGATGGGTACATAGCGGACAACTATGTGCATGGATGTCGGTTCGTTATCAAGACACGTGTAAGAAATTAGGGCTGGGTCATAGGACACGTGTCAGTACAAGAAATTACGGCGCAATAGCGGCTATCGGACCGTTATCCAACTGATGTCGGTCCGATAGCTGACCCTTGGTTCACTTCGGACCGATGGGAAGGATGATGTCGGTCCGACGTCAATCTAGATTTCAGAATTTTCATTTTCAGCCCTTGGACTTTAAGTCCAATGTATTCTAACCCTTCTACTTTAATTAAAGCTCATTTTAACCCCTAGGGTTTCATCTAATGACCATTTTTGTCCTTTGACTCATATTTTCTCAAACATTGGGGTGTTACAACTCTCCCCCTCTTAAATTAGGTTTCGTTCTCGAAACCTGTTAATCCTTGAATAATTGAGGATAATTTTTCCTCTTTTCATCCTCAGTTTCCCATGTCATTTCTGATCTTTTTCTGTACATCCATTGCATTAACACTTGTTTGATTGTCTTGTGACGTAACTGATTTTCTTTTGTATCTAGAATCTTGATAGGTTCATTAACTTAAGTTAATTTATCATCAACCTCTATCTCTTCTAAAGGAACGTGTGTAGCTTTATCTGCCAAACATTTCCTTAAATAAGATACATGGAACGTGTTGTGTATCCTATTCAATTCTTCAGGTAGCTCTAACTGATAGGCTACTTTTTCGACCCTTTTGATGATTCTGAAATGACTAATGAATCGTGGACTTAGCTTTCCATGTTTCTTGAATCGGATTAGACGTTTCCAAGGAGATACTTTTAATAGGACGTAATCTCCTTCTAGGAATTCTATTGGTCTACTTCTCTTGTCCGCATATGACTTTTGTCTATCTTGTGCAGGTTTCAAACGTGTCTTGATTAAGTCATGATTTTCTGACGTGGCTTGAACTATTTCTTTGCTGCCTAACTCTTTCTGTCCAATTTCTCCCCAACATAGATGAGTCCTACATCTTCTACCATATAGCATCTCATATGGTGGCATACCAATACTGGAATGATAGCCGTTATTGTATGAGAATTCTGCTAATGGAAAATGGCTATCCCAACTTCCACCGAAATCAATTATACAAGCACGTAACATATCTTCAAGAGTTTGTATCGTCCTCTCACTTTGACCGTCAGTTTGAGGATGATATGTCGTGCTGATTAGTAATCTAGTTCCCATCTGTTCATGGAACTTTTTCCAGAAACGTGAAGTGAAACGAGTATCTCGATCAGAGACAATCGAGACTTGCACTCCATGTCTGGAAACAATCTCTTTGATGAACGAATCGGCTAACTTTTATGAAGAGTATTTTTCACGTATTGCTAAGAAATGAGCACTCTTACTTCGTCGATCTACAACCATCCAAATGGTATCATAACCCCTAGCTGCCTTTGGTAGCTTCATTATGAAGTCCATAGTGAGATGTTCCCACTTTCATTCTGGGATTTCTCATGGTTGTAATCCTCCGTACGGTTTCTGGTGTTCTGCTTTAAGTTGAAGACAAGTTAAGCACTTTGCTACATATTTCATGATATCAAACTTCATTCCAGGCCACCAATAACCTCTGCGCAGATCTTGGTACATTTTTGTAGTACCCGGATGAATATAATATCGTGATTTATGAGCTTCATCAAGAATCTTAAGTCTGAACTCACCTGATCGTGGTATCCACATACGACCAAATCGAGTATTGACTTTATATTCATTCTCTTCTAAAAATTTCTCCTGACCAGCAATTCTTTCTTTCTTAATATTCGCATCTTTTAATGCTTTGATATGTGCGTCTTGAAGCTGGCTCATGAAATCAGGAGTTATCACTAACTTATATGCTTTCACCCGAATAAGATGATGCTCTTCCTTGCGGCTTAGAGCATCGGCTACCACGTTGGCCTTTCTGGGATGATATAAGATCTCACAGTCATAATCCTTGGCCAGTTCCAACCTTCGTCGTTGCCTCATGTTTAAGTCCTTTTGGTCAAATAAATATTTAAGACTCTTGTGGTCTGTGTAAATCGTGCACTTCGTTCCGTATAAGTAATGCCTCCAGATTTTTAGTGCGAATACTACCGCAGCTAATTCAAGATCATGGGTTGGATAGTTTACTTCATGTGTCTTTAGCTGTCGAGAGGCATAGGCTATCACCTTTCCTCTTTGCATCAGAACACATCCTAACCCAAGTTTCGAGGCATCAGAATACACCACAAAGTCTTCTACTCCTTCTAGCAATGCAAGAACTGGAGCTTGTGTCAAATTTTCTTTCAATATCTGGCGTATTTTGAATTCTTTCTGGTTAGTTTAGTTAATGACGTGGCTATCTTAGAGAAGTCCTGGATGAACCTTCTATAATAGCCTGCTAATCCCAAGAAACTTCTAACTTTCGATGGATTCTTAGGTGGAGACCATTTCATTACAGCCTCTACCTTTGCTAGGTCCACCGAGATACCTTCTGTATTTACAACCTGATCCAGAAATTGAACTTCCCTCAACCAGAATGCACATTTTAGGAATTTGGCGTATAATTTCTTCTTCTGTAACGTACTAAGTACTTCATGAAGATTTTGTGCATGTTCTTCTTCATTCCTTGAATATATCAAGATGTCATCAATGAAGACAATAACAAATTTGTCTAACATTGGCCGGCATACTCTATTCATGAGGTCCATGAAAATTGTTGGAGCATTTGTTACTCCAAACGACATTACTACAAATTCATAGTGTCCATAACGAGTTCTGAATGCGGTCTTAGGTACATCTTCTTCTCGTACTTTGACTTTATGATAACCGGATCTTAAGTTGATTTTTGAAAACCAACTTGATCCTTGCAATTGATCAAATAGATCATCAATACTAGGTAAAGGATACCTATTCTTGATAGTCAACTTGTTAAATCCGTGGTAGTCTATACACATTCTCGTACTACCGTCTTTCTTCTTTACGAATAGAATTGGTGCATCCCAAGGGAATACACTAGGGCGTATAAATCCCTTGTCTAACAACTCTTGCAGTTGTGACATTAATTCCTTCATCTCAGTTGGTGCTAATCGGTACGGAGCCTTAGCTACCGGCTTAGCTTCAGGAATCAAATCAATTTTAAACTCGATTTCTCTTTCAGGTGGGGCACCTGGAAGATCATCTAGGAATACTTCTGGGAATTATTTTACTACTGGAACTTGATCGAGTTCTTTCCCTTTCATCTTTACATCAGTTGCGTATGCTAAGAAGGCTTGGTGACCTTGTCTCATGTAGTTACTTATTTGAGCCATTGTGCATATCGTGATCTGGTTCCGTCGTTCACCAATGATACTAACTTCCTTTCCTGTAGGCGTTAGGAATCGTACAATCTTCTGATTGCATATAATCGTTGCAACATGTGAAGGCAACCAGTCCATTACAATGATTACGTCAACTTCTTGCATCGTCATCGGAACTAAGTCAATGAAATAGTCTTCTTCCTCTATCAGTAGTCGGAAATATCGACATATTTCAGTCACTACGCAGTTTCGATTACTTACTTTAAAGAAATAAATGATTGACTAGCTCATGTATCGCATAAAACACAAGTAGGTAGGGTATTCAAGAGTAATGTACCTGATACAACGTCAAGAACATCTTTTGCTCCTCAGTAGTAATCTGAAAAGCCCTTCCTCTTGGTTTCGGAGCCTCGATCCTCTTTACTTCATTTTCAACCCCTGAACTTTAAGTCCAATGTATTCTAACCCTTCTACTTTAACAAAAGGTCATTTTAACCCCTAGGGTTTCATCTAATGACCATTTTAGTCCTTTAACTCATATTTTCTCAAAAATCACCCTACTTATTTCTTCTTTTATCAGAGTATTTTATTGAGGAAAATGTTGCCAGTTTATCAAAACCTTGCCATTAAATGGCTAAGGTATATTTTTTATTTATAATTATTGTTTTACAAAAGATGATATGAATACATCATATTATATAGGGATCTTTAAACTCCGATCGTTATATCCTCAGGAAGCTTCATTCCGTGTGCCTCTTTCCTACAGTGTTTGAAAAATGTTTTTGAATTAGCTTTCGCTAAGTAAGTACACTGCATCATTTTATTTCATTATGAACCCTTTAGGTTCTTATTATTGTTCAACTTCTATCGGGCTCTCGGTGCCCCCGTGACCATCTTCGGACGTACCTCCGATCATGATATTTGTATATTTTATGGGTGTGCTAACCCCCTCGCAACTATCTTAGGTCGTACCTCTGGTCCGAGTATTGGCAAGGCTCTTATACTCGTCAGTATAGACCCCTCGCATTTGTCACGAAGACTCAGTCATTCCTCAGCCCCGTAGGCTTGGAATCTTTTACTCTTTCAGCCCCGTAGGCCTAGAGTTTCCTTTTCTTTTCCTCAGCCACGTAGGCTTGGAATCTTTTTAGTTCTCTTCTTTATTATTTAAAGAGATCCACCTTATAGGCCGGGTATCTCATTTAATTTGGGACCTTGAGTATCTTTGACTCACAGCCTCCCAAATGTATCAAGCATTTGTTTTTATTTCAAGTATATGCTTGATTTATTTCCCCCAACCAGTCTTCATCTTAAAACTTCATAACGGTTTCTCCATGATATATTAAAAGGGTTTATATATTGGAAGTACCAACGGCGTACCCACCACCCCTTTAACACTTCGTGGGTTCTCCGTTATTCCATTCTAGGGTTTAGACTCGTTCCATCGTACTCATTCATATTTGCACGTATCATCATGCATTCACGTATTAATCATGCATTTCATGTATTCATATTCATCATGTATTCATATTCATCATGCATGGTATACTTTCATCATATATTCATATTCATCATATATTGTAAACTGGTGTGATTTTTCTTCCAGAGCAGTACCTCCAACAGAGATATTCCCAAGAAAGAGTGACGGGTCTAGGAGAGATTTATACACCACTCTTTTCTTAGACAGAACATTCTGTTTGTCAGATGATTTAGTGCAAAGCACACATCTTTAATCTATTGTTTTGTGCATTTTTACTTCGTTTCGAGTCGTTTTTGTATACTATTGAGTCTTTGTCTTCTTTGTAGGGCTAGTAAAGATTACAAGTGAATACATGAAGAAACCGAGTAAGAGATTGAAGCCGGAAGAACAAAAGTCAAAAAGTTGAAGTTTCATGTCCTCGCGGTACGCGAGAAGCCCAGAAGAAACTCTCGATGTACGCGAGGGAAGCCAGATACGCATGCGACTATTTTTTTCCTCGCGGTACGCGAGGAACTTGGCCATATTGTTTCGCGGTACGCGAGAGACCTAATTTCCGCAAAACCCTAGTTTTCCAATTTAAATAGAATTTTAATCCCATTTTGAGAGGATTTCGATTCTTAGCCCTCGAGAGAGAGCATTAGGGCGATTTTGGGTGATTGGAGGTCAAGTGGAGTTACAGTTTGAAGCTTTTGAATCCGGGTTCGTTGTTTAAGCGTTCTAGGTGTTAAAGATTCAATTTTTATCTTTGTTTGCTTTGTTTGAAACTATGATGATTGTTTATACTTCTGTTTTTAGTTGTTTGAACATGATCCTAGGCTAAAACTCTGATATTGCCTAGGTCATATGATGAATACTTGTTAAAGTTTTGATTTTTATCGGTTTTTGGATTCAATTAATGGGTTTATGATTTTGTAAAAGATTTTGAGTTTATAATTGTGATGTTTTTGCATGTTTAGATCTGATCTTGTGTTTGATTTCGATTCCTTGCGTTGATTGTGGTTGTCTGCCATTTTAATTTACGTATCTTGGTCATAGATCTTAGGGTTTGTGATTAGGGTGGTTTGCTAGACGTAGTAGCCATAGGAGTTGTCTTTGATTGCTAATTAGAATTAAATGAGTATCCTAGTTCAATTCCCGAGAGGTGAGAATTAGTTATTTAGTCTTCGTCATTAGGAATCCGAGTGTCAGCTGTCTGAGAGGAAGCCGGTATTAGGTGTCTAGTGATTGTTGCTATTCGTGTCATAGTTGTTATCTTGAGATTACCCCGTGTATTCTTCGAGTGTATTGGTGGATGGAGAGACTGAGAGGTAATCTGTCTATTAGGGTAATTTATCATAGTTGGAAATACTTGAGAAGTGATCCAACAATCTGGTGAGTTATTACATCTTTAGATTCCTTAGTTGGTGACACTCGGAGAGTGATTAGGGATCCACTAGGCTGTCTAGATTTGTTTCCTTAGAAACCCAGATCCATTATAGTTTCCATAACCGATAGAAGTTGTGCTTTGCAAGTAGGATTCCGATCTAGGTGATATTCTTCCCATTCTTGATATTACCTTTGTCTGGTTATCTGAGTTAACCTTAGTTTATTGCATTCTTAGTTAAATAGTAGGTAGTAAACCCCCCAAACCAAATCAATCTTTAGTCCGTGTCAGAGTCTAGTATTAGTATTCAGTGTCTCTAGGGTTCGATAACTCGGTTTACCGTTAAGCTGTGCTACACTCGATATGTACACTTGCATGTCAGTGCGGTTTAGTTGAAGGTACTCCTTTTATTACTTAGGAGTCTGGGCGACATCAAGTTTTTGGCGCCGTTGCCGGGGAAACTTGGCAATAGCAATATTAACTCTGACTAGTTCTTTTATTGATTTTTGGTTTGTTTTGTTTTCTTTTGAGTCTTGTATGCTACTTGTCTTCTGTGCTACTAGTGAGTCTTATCTGAGTGTTTAATTTAGAATCGAGTCTTTCTGTGTGTCTTTGAGTCTTTGTTCTGTTTCCTTCTAGAGTCTTTCTGTTTATGCACCATACTCGCTTGCAGGGATCACCACCTTATTCAGCTTTCCAAGAGCCCGAGCAAGAGCTACACGAGAGCACCGCGACTTCCAGGAGCGTTTGAAAGAATTGTGTAGCACCCATGTACGTCCTACTAGCCCAATCCCCTTTCCACAAATGGGCGACGCTGACCCACCAGCGAGACGTACAGTACACCAGAGAGCCAGTGATGGGGTCACGTGCGCGAGATCTTCAATCACACGCCCCACTATACCGAACACCAATTCCTTGCAGATCCCATCACATGTCATGACTACGATCACTCATGCCACTCAATTCCATGGCCTCGAGGATGAGGATGCACCGGGCATTTGTCCCGCTTCACGCGGATTTGTGATACATTCAATATCACGGGTGTGTCTAAGGACGCTATCTACTTGCTTCTCTTCCCATTCTCCCTCTCTGGGCGTGCATCTACTTGGCTTGACACTCTCCCAAACAATTATATCACCACATGGGAGGATCTCGAAGCCTAGTTCTTCAAGAAGTACTATCCACCTTCCAGGGCCGCTCGCCTTAGGGACCAAATCCATTCAGGTCACTCCTGAGACTAGCGTGGCTGTTGCACTCGCCTCAATGGCTAACAAGATGAAGGAGCTGAAGCTCAGTGCTCAGTGATGTTAAGTGTGCAGGGAGGCCACGACACCCGAGATTGCCCCATAAATAATCAGAAGCATGTGAGCTATGCAGGAAACCAGTACCAGAACCGAGGGTATAATAACAACAATACTTATGGCTAAGGATGGAGATCTGGAAATAACCCGCCTGGGTTTAATGCCCGCCAGCGATAGTATGGAGGAGCTGAAGGGGAGCAAGTTTAGGAAGCAGTGTCAACACAAGGAAGATCGAAGAGATGATAGAGAATCAGACACAGTTGCTTGCTCAGTTAGTGCAAAATTATAGGGATGCTAGGCAGAGATTGGATAGCCATGACACTCTCTTGAAGAATCAACAGCCGGCATTCCAGGATCTGCAACGCACGGTAGGAGACATCGCTTAAAGCTTGAAAGATCGACAGGGAGGTCCATCTGCAAGCTCCAACGCTTCAGTGATGGCCGTGTCAGTTAGGAGTGTGGAGAGAAAGAGGTTGTAGAGGATGACTCCCACTAAATTGAGTATGGCATAACCTCAGTAGAGGAAGTGAAGAAGGTAGATTGGAGAGCTCGATTTGCCGCAATCGATGCTAAGATGGCGAAGAAAGGGACCGGCGGATGAAGAGATAGAGATGGAGAAGCTTGCCGAGAGGGCAGTGGAGAAGAAGAAGGGGTGGAGATGAAGTCCCCCGGGGTTGAATTGAGTCGTATTCCTTACCCAGCGCATCCTGCCATATAAGAATGCTAGGGAATACGATACCTTCCTTGATATGTTTAAACAACTCAAGGTCAATCTCCCATTCATAGAGGTCCTCCAGCATATGCCTAAGTATGGAAAATTCCTCAAAGATCTTTCCAACAAGAAGAAGCTCGAGGAGGTCTCTAAAGTCCCACTTAGTGAGCAATGCTCTGAGGTGGTGCAGAACAAGCTGCCCGAGAAATTGGGAGATTCGGGTCGTTTCACGATTTCGTGTCTCCTAGGAAGTTTGCCCTTACACCACGCGTTGGACGACCTAGGTGCTAGCATCAATCTGATGCCCTATTCGTTATACAAGCAGCTAGACCTTGGTGAACCACAGCCGACGCGCATGAGTATTTCCTTGGCTGACCGTTCAGTCAAGTATCCACGGGGAATTGTGGAGAATCTATTAGTGAAAGTAGGAAAGTTTGTTTTCCCCATGGATTTTGTTATTCTGGATATGGATACGGATGATAGAGTCCCACTCATCCTAATTCTTTCGCACCGCCAAGGCATTGATAGAGTCCCACTCATCCTAATTCTTTCGCACTGCCAAGGCATTGATCGATATCTTTGATGGAAAGCTCACACTTCGTGTGGGGGATGAGTCGGTTATATTTGATGCCACACAGTCCGTGAAGGATGTTGGCGAGCATAGCCACTCAGTGTTCAAGCTTGATGCCTTCATGGACTACCAACAGGACTCTGATCCGATTTTGGAAGTTGGTGAACCCGCCCCTAATTTAGAAAAACCACCTGATTGGGCGGTAGAGTTGGAGAAGTTGTTGGAAGATCGGGATGAGTACGACGATGAGGTGCCTGATGATCTGCTGGAGATGATGGCAGAATTTGATGAAATTATAGGCAAAACCCCAAGTGTGGGGAAGTTGGTGAAGGTTGTTGAGGATCCTGATGTTCCTTGTGAAGGTTTAGAGGTCCTACATATAGAAAATCCCATTCCTGAACCATTACTTAGCGCCATTGTGCATTCCGAGGGGAGGGCCGTTGATCAAACCCCTAAGTCTAGTGTTCCTAGGTCTAGGACACCCCATAAAAGAACCCGTGCACTAATAGATTCATCTAGGGTGAGGGTAGTGAAAACCCCACGTGTGGGGACGTCTAGGGGTGACAAATTACTTGGTTATTTGATGCATATTACATTCGGACCGGTTAGATTTAAGTTGTGGTGGAAGGATCTGTGTGCAAAATATGTTCTGAGTTCATGGTATGATATGAGTGTGAAGTTGCTGATGTGGAGAACCGAGAGACCACGAAGGATGAAGGCGGTGCCGGTTAGAATCAAAGAGAAGCCTCCTGATAGGTTTATGTGAGTCTCGGGCAAGTGCTCGGGATGTAGAGTTTGTGTGCACTACTTCGTTTGAGTCCGTGTCTTTTTTCTGTGTTTTTCGGCGTGTGTGTTTTGTTTGTGTCATGTTTTGCAGAAATTCGCGCTTGATTCGGCAAGGAAAATCGTCAGGAATGAAGTTCTTGGTATTTTTACGTATGTTTTTATGCTTGGAATAGGTTTTTATGGAATTTGGGTGAAGAGAAGTTTGAGGGGTGAAAATTTGGCTAAGTATAAGAACCCTCAAAACTTTCTATTACGATGATCTCCTCGCGGTACGTGACAGAAATCCCCAAGGTCTTCGCAGTACGCGACTACCAAAAGTAAGGCCCGACTTGATTTTCAACCCCTCGCGGTACGCGAGGAGTTGCCCATCGTTCTTCGCGGTACGCGGGGGAACGCTGTGTCACTCCCATTTCCCTTGTTTCCTGTGGTTTCCCATACCCGCTACCATCCACTACCATTAAACCTTCCATCACCGTCATCATACCACGTATTATCCTTTATCCATCATTCATTATCACCACTATCTATCACTTAAATCCGTCATCCATATCATCCACTGACGACCACCACCGACCATGGGAAATTTGAAACCGTTCATGACCGATGACCAACCATGCTGTGGCATTCATGTCTATGTGTTGCCACCCATTGAGTACGTGTCTCTGCATACTATCTATCTTGAGTCTTTTAATTTTTAGTTTGAGTCAGTGAGTTTTTTAAATTTATTTGAGTCAGTTTAATGCGGCGGGTTTGTTGTGAGGTTTATTTTGCAGGTTTATCATACCGCCCGTACTCAATCTCCATTCGGGCGGGATCGATTATCACTTATCTATCTTGTAAAGGTAACCCGGCAGCTGATGTGCAACCGCAACCGAAATGCTATACGGTGCACACTAGGAAGAACGAAGCTTCACATTTGTTTGCATATATGATTACCAGCTAAGTCGCTTCCTATTTATTTTGTTTATTTTTGCATTTTTATTTGTAGTCGTGTCTTGGTTCACATTGAGGACAATGTGTCTTTAAAGTGTGGGGATGTGAGTGTCTAGTTTAGTCTAGTTTGTCTTGTTTATAAAAAAATCAAAAATACAAAAAAATTAAAATTTTTTTGAAAAATGTCCTTGAAAATAATTGCATATACTTGGAAAATGATAGTACAACTAGATCTATTTGTGAGTTTAAATGATTAAATAATTTAAAACGCGTCTAATTAGTAATGTTTTGGTAGAACCAGCCGATTTGATAGCTTAAATATCATGTTTATGTTGTTTAGGAATTAAATGGATTTAAAATCATGATATATTGTGGGTATTTACCTTAGAGTAACGGTAATACTGAAGCTGTCAATATTGGTTGATAGGTACCACGTTAAGTTAAAATTTAGAGGTTTTTGAAATTTTATGGCACACCACTCTCTTTTTATGAGAATAAATCTGATTTTCGGTGGCGTCCGCATCCATATTCCATAATTCATAATTCTTGAGCTTATTTGATTGAAATCTAAGTTTTGTCTACATGTCACAAGTCGGGTTCCAGCCTGATTGAAACACCACTGGGTTGATTCTTATGTGCTTCATTGATATGACTTAGTGTACGTGTTACCTTCCGGGATAGTGACTTGGTTGAAACGCCTCTAGACGAAAGTTAATGAGCTTAATAATGCTCATTATCATCTATTCCTTCATATTTCATCTGATTTCTAATAACTTGTAAATTTTAGTTTAACGTGGTAGGGTAAATCTATATCGTTTGATCCATGCCTAAACATGACCGTGAGACGGGATTAGGTAGAGCTGTAACTTCTGAGTGTGAGTCACATAGGTTGATTGATAACTGTATAAATTGGAATTAGAATACGTAACGGGGGCTTGGAAGTTGGTGTTGGGTTTAATCGGACAGAAATACTAATTATTAGCCGTCGAGAGAGAGGATTAGTGCATCAGTGCGATTTTGGGTGATTGGAGGTCAAGTGGAGTTAAAGTTTGAAGCTTTTGAATTCGGGTTCGTTGTTTAAGCGTTCGAGGTGTTAAAGATTTGATTTTTATCTTTGTTTGCTTTGTTTGAAACTATGATGATTCTTTATACTTATGTTTTTAGTTGTTTGAACATGATCCTAGGCTTAAACTCTGATATTGCCTAGGTCTTATGATGAACACTTGTTAAAGTTTTGATTTTTATCGGTTTTTGGATTCAATTAATGGGTTTATGATTTTGTAAAAGATCTTGAGTTTATAATTGTGATGTTTTTGCATGTTTAGATTTGATCTTGTGTTTGATTTCGATTCCTTGCGTTGATTCTGGTTGTCTGCCACTTTAATTTGCGTATCTTGGTCATAGATCTTAGGATTTGTGATTAGGGTGGTTTGCTAGACGTAGGAGTCTAGGTTTGTTTTTGTTATTATTTTAATAGACCGTCAGGGCGACATCATCAGATAACTACATACCGGTCGGAAGTTCTCCCGTACGTTTACTATATTTCATTACTGTCGTTTAGTCTATACCCCTAAACATTCATAATGGTTTCGCCACGAAGTATCAAAGAGATTTATTTATAAGAAGTACCAGCGGCGTATCCACCACCCCTTGGATACGTCGTAACTACTCCATTATTCCCGTTTAGTGTTTAGACTAATCCGTTATTTTCCCGTACCCTTATCATATACAAAGCACATAACACATATCATTTATTCTTATTATTCACGTAATCGTGTCTAGGTTACGGGTCCAGTGTACTTACATTGTCCTCTGGTAATTCCTAAGTTCGTTCCTCGTTTTAAACTCTTCTCCAAAATCGAACCGCACTCGTAGTGTACCGCACTTGTAACCACTTCGTTTTGGACTTGCCTTGGTATGTGTGATAATTTTTGTGTGTTTGTGATGTTCCAAATGAACGGCAATGCCCAACTATTTATAGGCAGAATTGGGGTCCGTGTCGGACCGACGTTAGAACCATATCGGTCCGACATCCGCTATGTCGGCTCACTTGGCTTGATGAGTACATAAGGGACCGCTATGTGCATGGATGTCGGTCCGTTATCAAGACACGTGTAAGAAATTAGGGCTGAGTCATAGGACACGTGTCAGTACCAGAAATTGTGGCGCAATAGTGGCTGTCGGACCGTTATCTAACTGATGTCCGTCCGATAATACTTTGGACCGATGGGAAGGAAGATGTCAGTCCGACGTCCATCCAGATTTCAGAATTTTCATTTTCTGCCCTTGAACTTTAAGTTCAATGTATTCTAACCCTTCTACTTTAATAAAAGGTCATTTTAAGCCCTAGGGTTCCATCTAATGACCATTTTAGTTCTTTAACTCATATTTTCTCAAAAATAGGGGTGTTACACATTTGTGGAGCATACTTGCTGAACGCACAGCACCTGGGTGAGGAGAACCAGGCGGTTGAGATTGATGTTCCTCTAGAGCACTGTCCGAGCCATCTAGCTAGTAAGCCTCCCGAGTACCCAGAGGTGTTTGAAGTATTTGAGAGTACTGAGGAGGAGAAGAAGCCCTCAGTTAAGGCACCACCATCCCTTGAGCTTAAGGAGCTACCTTTGCACTTGGAGTATGCTTTCTTGGACGGTGAGGCCGGTTTACCCATCATTATTTCTGCTGCACTGATGGAGGAGGAGAAGGAAAGGTTGATTGATGTATTGAAGACACAAAAACAAGCCATTGCGTGGAAACTTACAGGCATAAAGGGTATTAGCCCTAACTTTTGCATGCATAAGATACTCATGGAGGATGAGCATAAGCATGTTGTTCAACCTCAAAGGAGGCTTAACCCGAACATGTCTGATGTGGTGAAGATGGAGGTCCTTAAACTTCTTGATGTTGGATTGATATATGCTATCTTTGATTCCACATGGGCGAGCCCAGTTCAGGTTGTCCCGAAGCAGGGCGGGATGACAGTTGTGACGAATGAGAAGAATGAGTTGATTCCTACTAGGACAGTCACAGGTTAGCGGGTCTGCATCAACTATAAGAGATTGAATGACACCACGAGGAACGATCACTTCCCTCTTCCTTTTATTGACTAGATGTTGGAGCAGTTGTCAGGGCAGCAGTTTTACTTTTTCCTTGACGACTTTTCAGGTTATTTCCAGATCCCGATTGCACCCAAGGATCAGGAAAAGACCACGTTTACATGCCCATACAGTATCTTCGCGTCCAGGCATATGCCATTTAGGTTATGTGATGCTCCATCTACCTTTTAGAGATGCATGGTGGCGATCTTTCAGGATATGATCGAGACTTCCATGGCGGTTTTCATGGATGATTTTTCCATTTTTGGGAGTTCTTTTGATCATTGTTTGCAGAACTTGGAGAAGATGATGAGTAGATGCATTGATACGAAGTTGATATTGAATTGGGAGAAATGTCACTTCATGGTGACTGAGGGTATTGTGATTGGGCATAAAATTTCACGTGCCGGTAATGAGGTGGATCGCGCTAAAATCGAGACAATCAGTAGACTTCCACCACCGACTAGCGTGAAATCAGTTCGTAGTTTCTTGGGCCTTGCAGGTTTCTACCGTCGTTTTATAAAGGACTTTTCCAATATTACCCGGCCCATGACACGCCTTCTTGAGAAGGACGTCCCATTTGAGTTTGATGTAGACTATCTTAAGGCGTTTGATTTCTTGAAGGAGCAGTTGGTTTGTGCTCCCATTTTGGTAGCCCATGACTGGAGCTTACCCTTTGAGCTCATGTGTGATGATAGTGACTTTGCAGTCGGGGTTGTTCTAGGTGAAAGGAGAGATAAGCACTTCCACCCAATTTACTAGGCGAGTAAGACCCTCAATGATGCTCGGGAGATTTACACGACTACCGAGAAGGAGCTGTTGGCGGTGGTCTTCGCGTTTGATAAAATTCGCTCTTACTTAGTGCTATCTAAAACCATCGTTTATACTGATCATGCGGCATTGCGATACCTGTTCGCAAAGAAAGATGCCAAACCTAGATTGATTCGATGGATTCTCCTACTTTCTGAGTTTGACGTTGAGATCAAGGACAAGAAGGGAGCGGAGAATGTGGAGGCTAACCATTTGTCATGTTTAGAGGACCCGGGTAGAGAAGAGATCCATGAGGAGGCCATTGGGGACACATTTCCCCATGAGTCATTGATGATGTTAGGAGTAGGACCGGAGAAGGAGCCGGTATTCTATATGAGTGCTGAGGAGCAGGGTTTGACATGGTTTTCTGACATAGCCAATTATTTGCCAGACGTTTTAGTGGTTAAGGGCATGACATTTCAGCAGAGGAGGAAATTCTTCGCAGATGCCAACCACTACATATGGGATCCTAAAACACTCTCATGAGGGTTTGACGAGAGGTCACCATGGGCCATCTTACACCACGGAGAAGGTGTTTGATTCTGGGTTTTATTAGCCGACAGTATTCAAGGATGTGCATGAGTTAGTGGGACGATGTGATGCGTCTCAACGCACCGGTAACAACTCATCCCGGAATGAGATGCCCCAAAACCTTATCCAAGAGGTTGAAAGGTTTGATATCTTGGGCATTGACTTCATTGTTCGGTTTCCTTCATCACGAGGGAATCAGTACATTCTAGTGGCGATAGACTACGTTTCCAAGTGGGTTGAGGCGCAAGCATTACACACTAATGATGCCCGAGTAGTGGTGGGATTCTTGAAGAGGTTTTTTTTGTAGGTTTGGGACCCCGAAGCCTTGATTAGTGTTAGAGGCGCACATTTTTGCAACGCCCAGATGGAGAAGGTGTTATCACGCTATGGGGTGACCCATCGGTTGTCGACTACCTATCATCCACAAACTTCGGGCAGGTTGAGAATGCTAATCGGGGAGTGAAGAGAATATTGGAGAAAACCGTCAGGAGAAATCGAAAGGATTGGTCCGACAAGTTGGATGACGCGTTTTGGGCTTTTAGAACAGCGTTTAAAACACCTACTGGGACCACACCCTTTAGGAAGGTTTATGAAAAAGCATGTCGTTTACCGGTAGATATAGATCATAAGGCATATTGGGCATTAAAGGCAGTCAATCTTGACTTGCCTCAAGCGGCGAGAAACCGGTTTCTTCGATTGCATGAGGTAGAGGAACTTAGGGATGATGTGTACGCGATATCATGGAGTTACAAAGAGCGCACGAAGGCGTTGCATGATCGTCATTTGAAGAATGTGAAGAAATTTAAGTGTAGGGATAGAGTGTTGGTTTATAATTCGCGATTGAGACTATTCACGGGAAAACTTAAATCTAGATGGGGAGGACGGTATACGGTGAAGGAAGCAGTAGAGATACAAGATGAGAAGGGTAGTTCATGAAGGTAAACGGTCATCGGTTGAAGCATTATATCGGAGGACCGATTGAGAATGTAGAGAAGGATGTGATTCTTCTTGACACACCTGGAAAGAGTGATTGATTGAGGGTAGGTTCTCGGGTTAGATCCCGAGTGTAGAGTTTGTATAAATCCTTGTGTGTATTTTCGTGTTATCTTCACGTTTTTGGAATGTGTGTTTTCGTTTGTTTGTTTGTTTCCGGGATTCGTAACCGTCCAGGCAAGGAAATTCATCAAGAACGAAGTTCCAGGTATGTTTGCACTTGATCTTGTGGTTGGAACATGTTTTTAGAGGTGTTGGGTGAAGAAAAAAATTAGAGGCCAAAATTTTTTCTAAGTAAACGGGGAAACTTTCTATGAAAAACATGTCTTGGCACCACTCTAACATCAGGGGTGAGCATTTCGCGACACGCCAGGGCCAAAATTAAAAAAATCAGGATTTTATCATCTTGGCGCCACGCGAAAAGTCCCCTGAAATTGTTGGTGACACGCCAAGAACTCAAAGGGCATTTTTAAATTTCACCCCCTCGCACCACGCGAGGGGGGAACTTATTGTTGGCGACACGCGAAAACCTTTATTTTTCAGGAAAAAAAAATACAAGTCAGTTTCTTTTTTTTCCCCCAATTCACCACCACACCTCCACCGTCTCCCTCCATTCCCCCCCCCCCTCCGATCACTACCACCACCGTTATACCACCCTTCCCAGCCACAACTTCCGGCCAACCAACCCTATCCACTCCATCACCTCCACTCCGACTAAACAACCATCTCCGGGAACCCACTACCACCATTCAGCCACCACCACCTCTCCTCCGATCACCATCATTACCATTACCACCAACCACCATAGGTTTTCTGACCACAGCCACTTCACCCAAAAGCCCCATTTTCACCACCACCATTGTGCATCTACAGCATGCATAGCCACTGCTATCACACAGCTTCACCGGTGCTTCTCGGGGTTGATTTTTACTCAATTCAATCTCCATCTACTGCATTTGTCGTCACCGAGGTACGTTTCCCTAAGTCATTTCAATGTAATTTGAGTCATGTAGAAGCTTGTTTAGGTATAGTATATTTTGAGGAGTTTGTAAGTATTAGCGAGTCAAGATATTCAAAGTTTTGCCATAGTTTTCTATTTGTAACTGTGTTACTTGAGGCAATTCTTTTGTGTAAACTGAGTCATGTAGGCCGAGTCCATCTAGTCAGAATTGTTTGGATAGGGTATTGCTTATAAAGTGAACAATGTTCATCGAGTCTAGTTAAAAGTCATGTTAGTAAAATTGTGTTGGATTGTTGATATGCCCACACCGTCTCAAACGGTACAATTGTTCTTGAATTGGAGTTTGTTTGGGAATGCACGTACAGGTTTTAACGGGGCAGATTCCATTTATTTTTGCTTTGTACATATTAATTTATTTTCTTTTTATTTTTCCGTCGTTTCTCGTTTCACTTTGGGGACAATGTGCATTTCAAGTCTGGAGATGGGAGACTTGACGTTTATCTTGGTTTAGTTGATTAGTTTAGTTTGGTTTGTTGAAAAAAAAAATACAAAAAAAAAATCGAAAGATTTTCAAAAATGATATTGAATTAAAGTTTTGCAGTTAAATGAAAAGTTTAAATATCCTGAGGGTGCTAATTAAATTGAAAAATCAATCTTGTAATTAAATCAGGATATCTTGTGGATTTTCATCTTGGAAGAAATGGAAAAGTTGAAACTGTCAATATGGCATGATAGGCACCACGTTAAGTTTAAGAATTTATTTGTTTTAAAAAAACTGCCCTAAATTCCATAATTCCATCCATATGAGCTGAAATTGAGAAATTAAGTTTCGTCTACGTGTCACACGCCAAGTTGCATCTTAGATGAAACACTACTAGGTTAGATTCTTAAGTGCTTAATTAATTTGGAAAGTTGAGTTTCGCCTACATGTCACATGTCAGGTTACAGCTTGATTGAAACACCACTGTGTTAGATTCTTAAGTGCTTCATTGTTAGAACTGCAGCCTATGTGCCACACGTCGAGTTACAGCTTTATTGAGGCACCACTATGGTAGGTTTAAATAAAATTATAATAAATACTCATAACATCCATCCATTGTCCATCTAAAGTGATTCTTAAAATATACAAATTCTTGTTTATGGTGGTGGGAAAATCTATATGGTTTAACCCGGGCCTTGAGACACCTTGAGATGGGATTAGGCTAAGCTGTGGCTTTTTTAGTGTGACACCCATAGATAGAATGATGGTTTTGTAATGTGATGATACAACACAATCGGGGGTTTGATTAGTTGGTGGTTGGGTTTAATCGGACAGAATACCGATGATTGCAATTAGCGTGTGAGTATATTAGAATCAATGAATTGATGAGAAATTGAAAGCTAGTTTTCCGGTTGTGATTCCATTGCAGATTTTTTTTGAGGACGAAAAAAGGTTAAATGTGGGGATGTTTGATGTGTTGCAAAACACATCTATTTATCCTTCTGTTTCTATTCGTTTTAGCTATTCATTTAGTCGTTTTGATTCGTTTTTGTTTCGTATTTAGTTTGGGGTGTGTTCACAGGTGTTCGTGTGTAAAAGAAACGAAAATCAAAGTTTAATCCTAGAGATATCGAGCACATGAAGAGAAGCATTGAAAAAAAATTCAAAAATCTGGGATTTCATATGTCGGCGCCACGCGAAGGAAAGGGTTCAAATATTGGCGACACGTGATATGTCCTAAATTATACAAATTTTGCATGCATAATTATCCCCATAATCATCACAATTATTAACAAAATGATGGGAATTGATACTTAATCCACTCATTTGTGTTATATTAGGATAATTGACCTTGGTATGTAAAAACATGAAGAAATCACTCAAAATCAAGTAGAAATCAGCATTTGGAAGTCAATTGAACGAACATGGAACAAGGAAGTTAAAGCATGAAGTCAAAAGTCAACAGAGAGCAGTAGAGGCCCAATGCACGGCCGTGCAAAGGGTCAAAACTACCCCTGTACTCCCCAGATCTGCTAGATTCCTTCACGTGCAAGAAAAGGGTACTTTGCACGCTTGTGAAATCCAATTCATGGTTGTGCATTGCCCAAATATCAACCTATAAATAGCAAGCTCATTCCAAGTATTTAGGTGTCCATTACCAAGGGTTGTGAAGGCCTTAGTGCTTTGATAGAGCCGGAACTCTCTTGGTTTTGGTTGGTTTTAGCCTTTCTTTGTTCATTTTATGTTTTTAGTATTGTAATACGGAATGATTCTTCTTATTCAAGTACACAAGAAGCATCCTATACCCACTCTCCCTTGGTGTTGGATAACTCCTACACATGATCTAAGGGTTAGTGGTGTCACTTGTATGATCATTCGTGGCTAGTCTTCTTGCGTTACTTGGGTTGGTTGAACTTTAATTAATTAAAGAAGTATTTTTAGTGTGATATGTTCTTGAAGTCTTTATTTTAATATATATTAAAAAGACAAAAGTAAGTGATTTTTATACCAACTTAATAATCTTAAATCTTGTGTGTTACTTAAGCAAGACTTATTGTTTAGGAAGCTTATTCAAGTTTGTACGGTCTATATACAAATCTTGGTGCTACCAAGGCCCCGGTTAGTATAGATTTAATATTATGGGTTGATTGGAGGTTTGGGTATTCAACGCGTTGTTCGAGTCCTAGCCGGACCTTATAAAGCGTGTCGGTATTTCTTTACTTCTCTTGTGTTAGCTTGCAAAGGACTTCTAGCGGGAGCCATGAGGCTTGATCTTGAGAATGAAAGTTATATTTATTTAAAATATTACTATAAGTAAAGGCAACTATTTTAAGAATATAAAATGCTAGGTCCAAGCGTTTATAAAGTAACTTTGGAGGATGTTACGCATTCCGACTTTCCAAAAGAAGTTACACGACATGGCGTACGCCAGTTGACAGGATAATCTTAGTCCGAATGATAACTCACAGGATAGCCGACGGACTTGAGACCCCATTAGGATCCCGAGAATTATGAGAAGCAGTTGGCCGACCGTATCCAATGTTCCGTTAGGAAATACTAACTCCCCCATCGATATGGTTAGTACTTGTAACTATGACCAACCTTACTAAAGTATAACATTAATTAACAAGTGATAACAACCGGAGTACCACCTTAAATGAGATAACATTTCTAATTACGTTTCTCATCCTTTTTTACTTTCGTTTAAACAAAACCATTTTTCCAACTTGTTATCCTAGTCAGACAATAGCGAGGGTTAAGTAAGGAATCCGTGTCCATGGTTCGATACTTGGTTCTTACCCAGACTATACTACGTTGCGATAGGTACACTTGCCTATTGCGTGTGTGTTTAGTTGAAGTATTTATCATTTTAATTTATAAATTTAAAACCTAATTCTGTATTCTATACCAAACATTAAGAATATATATATATATATATATATATATATATATATATATATATATATTTTTATATACACTAAAACACGCACTATCAAGTTTTTGACGCCGTTACCGGGGACACGGTAATTCTGTGAAAGATTTAAGCTTTGGGACTGACCATTTAATTCTATCTTACTTTAGTTTTATTTCTTCCTTATTTTTCCTTTTTTTATTTTAGTTTCATATTTATTTTATTTTTGTTTTATTTCAACTTTATTTTCCCTTTTAATTTTATTTTTATTCTTCTTACTTTTATTTTATTTTGGTTCCGGTATTAGTTGATTTTTTCTTATAGAAATTTTCAAGGACCGCGACCGCGAAATTATTGCTAAGAAAAATGAATGGATGCAAGTGCCGCCATTCGAAAGCACTTTCAAAATAGCCGTAACGCTTTCGAACGGTTTTATGTGTGTATATTTTATTCTTCTTTATTTTCGATGATAATGAGCTCGATGCTTTGAAATTGGATGCTAACAATCGAGGTAAGTTTTCTAACGTGTAATCGGGATTTTAGATGGTGACATTCTCCCTTGACCAATTTATTTTAACAAATTTAAATAAAATAATACTCTAAGAAAATTCAAATTATTTTTTATTATTTATTAATTAAAAATCTATTTTATGGTAAAGTATTGTAGGATCGATGTATTACAAGATGGTTCTGTTTAGTTGATATTGACAGAAACAATAACTATGCAATGCAACAAGAAACAATGAGAATACTGATAAATGCAAATTGTATTACTTTTCAATGTTAACAAGTTACATAGAAAAACTCTAAGGAAGCATACTTACATCTAAAGAAAAATAATACATACAAAAGAACTTAGAATCAAGACAGACCCTTAATTTAAAGGATCAGATCAAACACAAGCTGTTGATCTTTTATAGATAGAAGCTACACTACAATTGGAGGAGAACAAGAAGACAACTATAGCAAAAAGATAACTGCAAAACAAAACGTCTTCTCTGGAATCTTTACAGGAGACTTCAGAAGTAGTAGCATTTTCTTTTCTCATCTGCACCAATAACATTCCTTCTGCTGATAGGTATGTCAGTGTTGCACCAGAGGATGTCAGTAGTAAAGTCAAAGCTGTTGATGATTTGCCTACCAGTAGCATCAATGTTTGATGTTGCTGAGAAACCTATCAGCAGCAACCTTGAACTTCAACAGATAAAGCCTATCAGCAGCATAGTTGTTGATCAACATCAAATAGTAACTATCCGCAGCATAAGCACTTATCCGCACCAACTTCTTTAGTGGCAAAATTGTGGAGTCCGCAGCATTTATACTTGGAGAATTTTGTAGCCATCAGTCTTTATCTCTACAAACTCCCCCTAGACTGATGCTACCAAAACTCTTTACTCCCTTTGTTCCTGAAGTTTCTGCATGTTCAGGACAATCCTTGCAGTCTCATAGCCTTTTGGATCCTTGCTGGGATTGTCAAAAGGATTTTCAGATAGAGACTTAATGTCCATGCTTGGCTTGCTGAAGATAGCCTTGTTGGAACATTTCATCTTGTTTCCTTGGACATCAACCAGTGTATATTCATCATTTACAGCATTGTAGGACCATTTAACAAGAGGAAAGTGGGATTGGAGTGGTTTTGTATCGATGACAACATCTTTGCTAGGATTGAAGTAATGTTTGATTATTAGCAAGAGGTGTTTCCACTTTCATTGTCAGGCTAATGAGCTTCACCCAGATCCAGAATTCTCTACAGATCAGAGTTTGGAAGTTGCATCACCTCATCAACATAAACATAGATTGATCTTTCTTTTCTACCTCTCCTCTAAAGACTTCATACCACTGATCTGGATCACTGTAGACCAATTGAGCAATCGTTTTTGAATCAGAAGAGCTGGTAGGAGGTTTTCTTTTCTTTTTAGGAGGCTGTTGTTGAGATGGAGCTGGGTGAGAGGATTTGGACTCTTTGGGAGTGGAGGAGTGTGGTGTAGGAGAGGGAGAGGGAATTAGTTAAATAGAGAGAGGATGGACTAAGGGAGCTGTTCTGGGATTCTTTGGTTTTCTTTCATCTGTAGTGGTACTTGTCCTTTTTGTCTGATTTGTCATCTTCAGTCTCTCATCTTCTTCCTTTTTTACCTGTCTGTAGAGGGCTTGAATGTTCATGAAGTTCATGGGACCTAGCCTCTTTCCACTCTCACCTCTTGCCTTTAGAAAGTCCATCATGACCTTTATTTCTTCATAGGTTCTTTTGTTTAAAGCAATGGCTTTCCTGGACTTTAGTCTGGCCTTTTCTTCTTCTTCTTCTTCTTCTGCTCTTTTCTTCTTAGCCAGTTCTCCTTGTTGACCCATGAAGGCTCTGTATATTTCTTTATTGGATAATTTATCAAGGTAGTCTGCATCCTCACCTTGAGAAATAAGGATCGATGTCCACTCCTCTATCATTTCTTTAGCAAGCTGAGAGTCTGTTATTTTGAATTTGGCTTCTTCAGCCTTTTGCTTTTCTCTCTCTTCATCTTGTTTATTTAGTTGTTCCTGTAGCTGAAGAGCCATAGCTTTATCTTCGTCTATTTGTGAATTTACAGGAACTTAAACTTTTGTTGCATCCAGAGATCTTCCAGCTCTCTGGATTTGTTGTTCTCTAAAGAGTATGGCAACCTTCCTTTCTTGATCTTTCTTAAGTTGTGCCATCTCTTCTTCTTCTCTTTCTCTTCTTCTTCTTCTTTCCACTTCTCTTTCTCTTCCTCAATCTTCTTTTCTTCTTCCTCTCTTTTGATGCCCTTCCCTTTGTCTTTGTTGGATGCCTCTGCTTCAGTTTCATTGACCACAATAACAGATGAGGAGGTTGCTATAGAGGCCTCAGCATAGGCTTCATTGGCAATTTGTGGAGTAGACAAGGGAGGATCATCTTCTTTTTCTTCACCAATTACAGACTCCCATTCCTGCATAACTTTTACTAGGGCATTATGTCCAGAGAGTGTTGCAGTAGTAAGCACAACTTGGTGAGAGGAAGGAGGTGACACAGATAAGTCTGAATCTGAAACTTCTAATGCTATCCATCCACCATCTTGTAGGAAGGTCTTGACAATGAGAATCATTTCCTGACTTCTTAGGGAATTAACATTACAGATGTGTGATCTTAGCTCAAAGATTTTGAATAGAAAGTCTGGATTTAGCAGCAGAACTTCTTGAATGTTGTTGAGCTCAATAGTTGATCCATCACACAAGAAAAATATGATTCCTGAGGGATCAGTGTTTGACCATCTATAGACTTCAAGACCTCTGACCACTTCATTATACAGATATCTTCTTTGTTCTAGAACTTGGACATTTGTCAAGACATTACTTCTAATCAATCCAAGTCTTTGAACTGCTCTTTCTTGAGCTGCACTTGAGGACTCTGCTTCTTCTTCCTTAAGGCATGGATGTGCAACCTTCTTAGCTTCTTGAAGAAAGCTCTCAAACCAAGGCATGTTATCTTCCATTAGATCATTGAAACGGTCAATAGCAAGCCTGGCAGAGAGTTGTTTGGATGTGTTGATGCACTCAGTGTTGTGCAAAAGCAAGATGTTAAGTGCATTTAAGTTGTCCCAATCAATTTCTTCTACCTCAGATAACTCCCACCCAACCCCGAACCTCTCTGATAGACCATCATAGCCCCATGACAAGATTGAATCAAACTACAAGTGTTTTGTTGTTAAAGGGAACTAAGGGGCTATGACTTGCCTTGAGATGCTAGCCGCAACTTCAAGTACTTGGACTGTGGGGAATACTTCTTCTTTAGCCCTGGCAACTAACCTCCATTCCTCAGAGACCTCTTCTTCTTCTTCATCTCTGGTATCCATCAGTTCATGAACTTGGACAAAGGCAGGCCGGAAGAGTGTTCTTTGAAATTCTTCCTACTCTTTGAACCAAGCATCAGACTATCTTTATCATCTTCAGAACTTTCCTCCCCCTTTTTGGTTGCATCAGTGCATATAATTGGGTCTGTTTGAGTTCCCACTGATACAAGGGAAGGATAAGGTATAGTGGGGCATATGTGGGAATCATGCATAGAGGCTTGATGCCTTAGTTTAGCACTTCAGCCTCTAGCAGAGCAACTCTGGCAGTCAATTTCAAATTTTCAAGTTTCAGTCTGTCCTCATCCACAGATGTGGAATCCTTGGAACTACATGAGGCCTTAGGCCTAGCCTCTTCCTCCCCAGCACCCTAGTTTTCTTGGCTCCTGGGATTCCTCTCAGTGAAGAATGTTTCAAAAGAAACATTCTCACCATGAGTTGCCATGGTTGGGGACTTAGTGATGTTGTCACCGTCCTCCTGGTCAATTGATGGACCAGAAGTGGTGACAGCCCCTTCCATATCCACTCTATCAGTACTCCCAGAGTGGACCTTCTCAGGTGATGAACTTGGGCTAGGTACATTGGTAGCCAAGTCAATCAATACCTCATTAATTGTGGCATTTAGAGAACGTACATCATCTTGACTTGGTGCCTCTTCACTTAAGTTCAAAGATGAAACAAAGTGTATTGGCTCAATGGGGTTATCTATGGACCCTGGATGTGGTCGTGATCTTAATAGGGATCATTCCATGGAAGTTTCCCTAATAATGTGGCTATCCCTTTTGATATTCTCATCAGAGTGTTGTGACTCTGGATGAGGGCTTTCAGGTTGGGATTGGGCCTTTGAGCCAAGAATAGAAGAATTCTTCTTGCTCTTCTTTTTCTTTCTTTTGTAACTGACCTCAACTGGGGGACCTGTGTTCCAGTTGGGTTAGAAGTGTAGGGATGACTATTTGTTGTACTTGTGCACCCTGAGTAGGTTGCACAAGGGTTCGATCAAGATATGCATAGTGTGTAGTTTCAGGTTGTGAAGGGGAGGGTGTGGGATCAATATCAGCTGGGACTGTTGAGCTGTCACCCTGGGTACTTTGTATGTTCATCATTGTAGATAACAATGGAACATTGACCCTTGAGAAATTTTCTGAAACTATTCTCATGCTTTTAAAAATGTTGTTTTTATGTGCCCCAATCATGTATATTCTTGCAGATTTTGAAAGATCTTTTAGTTCATTATTGAAAACTTCCTGCAAGAATCTGGGGTACATGTAAAAGGCTTGTTTCGCCCCCTCTTGAAGGTTATATCTCAAGCCTTCAAATTTTAAGTGAGAGAAGTTGAAGGGCAAGCCATTTACCAATCCATGGACTGAAGATGCAAGTCCAGAGTTAAGTTGATTCCATCTACTCCTCTTTTGGGATATGCATTCAAGAAGAGTGTGGCATAGGTACTTCCATGGAGGGCCCTTCAGTACTCTCTCTATTGTATACTCCTATTGATTTCCAGTATACCCAATGGATACAAAGGTCCTCATGTATTCATCATTTAAGTAGGAGTTGGCAGGACCTTCATCTTGAAGCTTTAGGTGTTTTCTGAGGGTTGCTTCAGTCATAGTGATGTCCTTACCATCTACCTTGGCCTTGATTTGGGGAATCCCCTGTTCAGTGGAGTAGGAGGCGGAGTTCCAGAAATCTTCCATGTGAGAAAGATAGATTGTTGGGTTGACGATTAAAGCAAAGTGTAGTTTTGATCGACACAGGAAATCAATCATGTTATCAAACCCCTCTAACTTCTTCCCCTTTACCAGATATGCCACAAGGTTGTGGTGTGTTGAAAATTTATCATCAGGATTGTTAATGTCACAGTTTGCCATGTTGATGATGAGTGAAGGGAAGATTTGAAAGTTGGTTATGGGTGCAGGGAGCTTTGAATGCTTGAGTGCGAGAGAGAAAAGATGGAGAGTTAGATAAGAATTTAATGTGATGAGGTGAAGGAGGGAATTTGATTTTGTTATAACGGAAGGGTTTGAAAGGATTGAGCAACGGTCACTTGTACCGTACAAAAGAAAGCAGCGTAGGTATGGAATCTACAGTAGCGCTTTACTTTTTTCTCTTTTACAGTTGTACTACACTGTAGCAGTCATGGTAAAGACTGACAATGACTTTTTACAATGGGTAAAAGTTAACTTGAACCATTTTTACCCGTCCACAACAAGGTTGGTTCCTGCTGATGGTTAAGTCTATCAGCAGCAAACTTAGTTGCTGGTGATGGATATAATGGTCCGCAGCAAAGATGTTGCTGCTGATTGCCTTAGAGCTATCCGCAGCAAACATGTTCATGCTGTTGTCCTAAAGTGATCAACCGTAAAGACTTTTGCTGCTGATGACTAAAACTATCAGCAGCAAACTTATTTACTGCTGACAGATGAATTTATCAACAATGACTCAAAATATTTTTGAATTTTTTTAGAAGGATTTTATTAACAACAAAAGAAAGACAAACACATTTATTATTAAAATTTTTAGATAAGGATTCTAATCAAAGTTCATCATTCCAATGGATTCAACTAGATATTTAAATCTAGCTTCATCAAAAGCTTTAGTGAACAAGTCAACATATTGCTCATTGGTATGGACTTTGGTTAGAATAATTTTCCTTTTCTCAGCTTGATCTCTAAAAAAATGATACCCGATGTCAATGTGTTTTGTCTTGGAGTGTTGCAGAAGATTGTTGGTAATTGATATAGCAGTCTTGTTGTCAATATGAATGGGAGTTTCCATGAATGTCAGTCCATAGTCCAACATTTGATTTTGAATCCAAATCACTTGAGCACATCAACTTGAAGCTGCAATGTACTTTGCTTCTGCTGTTGATGTTGACACACATGTCTGCTTCTTGCATTGCCAAGAGATAAGTCTTCCTCCCAGAAATTGGCATCCTCATGATGTGGATTTCCTGTCCAAATTGCAGCCTCCATAGTCACTGTCAGTGTATGCATACAGATTGAATTTGTCATTTTTGGAGTACCAAAGCCCCAATCTTGGAGCTCCCTTTAGGTACCTAAAAATTCTCTTGATAGCTTGGAGATGTGAAGTCTTTAGAGTTTCTTGAAATCTTGCACATAAGCATGCTGCAAACATGATATCTGGTCTAGAAGCAGTCAGATACATGAGTGATCCAATCATTGCCCTGTACTAATGTTGATCAGTGTCTTGACCATTTTTGTCTGTGGACAGTTGATGGTGCACTTGACTTGGGGTTCTTGCAGCAGTGCAGTCAGCTAGCTTGAATCTTTCTAAAATGCTTTTGACATATTTTGATTGACTGATGAAAATTCCATTTGGAACCTGTTTGACTTGGAGACCCAAAAAGAAATTTAGTTCACCCATTGAACTCATTTCAAACTTTGAGTGCATTAGGGTCTCAAAGTCTTTGCATAGCTTCTTCTTTGTTGATCAAAATATGTTGTCATCTACATAGATTTACACCAGTAGAATATCTCCCCCTTCATATTTGATAAACAAAGTCTGATCAATAGCACCTCTTCTGAAATTGTTGTTAAGTAGATATCCTAACAAAGTTTCATACCAGGCTCTTGGGGGTTGATGTAACCCATACAGAGCTTTGTCTAATTTGAACACTTTTTCAGGATGTGAGGGATCTACAAAGCCAAGAGGCTGTCTAACATAGACTTCCTCGCCAATCTTCTCATATAGAAAAGCACTCTTGGCATCCATCTGATAAACATTGAAGCTTTTGGATGCAGCATATGCTAGGAAGATTCTGATTGCCTCCAGCCTGGCAACAGGTGCAAATACCTCATCATAATCAATTCCCTCTTCCGGAGTATAGCCTTGAGCTACAAGTCTTGCTTTGTTCTTGATTACAATCCCTCTTTCAACTTGTTTGTTCCTGAAGACCCACCATGTGCCTATAGCAGTTTGTCTAGGTGGCAGATCAACTTGTCACTTCTTGTCTCTTGAATTGCAGCAGCTCTTCTTGCATTACTTCAATTCAGCTGTTGTGCTGCAGGGCTTCATCCATCTTCTTTGGTTCAACTTGAGACAGAAAGCAGGAGTACAGACATATATTGGCTTCATGTGACTTTCTTCTTGTCTGAACTCCTTGTTGAACTGGACCAATGACATTCTCTAAAGGATGTTCTTTGTTGATTCTTTGGGCTGGAACAACATCCAGCTGTATTCATTGGTCAAGATTGTTGTGGTTCTGATCAGGACTATCTGCAAGGGAGTTTATAGATGTGTCTTCAACAGCATCAGATACAGTAACTTCATCTGCAGCAGGTGCCTCTATGTCAGCTGCAGTGTGATCAAGGGTTTCATTTTGATCATAATTTTCAGAGAGACTGCTGTTGGTGACATTTGAGCTGCTTGTTCTGGCTTCACTAGCTTCAATAGCATCGACAACTGATGAAGGATCAATGGATGGTCTTTTGATTCTTATAGATGGACCATTGAAACCTAATCTGTAGTCATCATTTGATGAATTGGCTTGCTCTTGTGACGATGATGACTCCATATTTGAGAAGATGAGAGGCTCAAATATTTGAGAGAAGGAGTCTATATCAAACAGCCAGTCTTTCCCTTTTCCCTTTTCACATGGAATGTGTTCCCTACATTCCACATTTGTTGATTCTTCAACTATTCTCGTTCTAGAGTTGAATACTCTGTAGGCTCTAGATTAAGAGGAATAGCCCACACAGTATCCTTCATCAGATTTGGCACCAAATTTTGGAAGAACACCACTGGTAATAAGAATAGTACATGGGCATCCAAAAGGTTTTAGGAAGCCAATGTAGGGAACTCTATTGTACCACAATTCATAAGGTGTTTTGTTGAGAGGCTTGACAATGACAACTCTATTTTGAGTCAGCCAACATAGATATTACAGACTCAATTAGAGTTATGTTTCATCTTTCAGCAACCCCATTTTGTTGAGGGTTTCTTGGAGCACTGTATAGTCTCTGGATACCGTTGTTCTCACAAAAACAGTTCAAGGTTTGATTTTTGAACTATGTACCTTGATCACACCTTATTATCTTGACTTTTTGATTGCTTTGATTCTCAACCCTCAGAATGAAGGAATTAAGAATCTCAGCAGTTTCATCTTTTGTTCTCAAGAAGTATACCCATGAGAATCTGGTATAGTCATCAATTCTCACCAGACAATATGTCTTCTTGCCCATAGACATAACGTTTGTAGGACCAAAAAGATCCATAAGCAGCAGCTGTAGTGGAGTCATTATAATTTAGTGTCTTGGGCTTGTGAGAACTCTTGTGTTGCTTCCCCTTCAAGCATGCTATGCAATGATCTTCAAGTTGGAATTCTTTATCAGGTAGTCCTCTGACTAGATTTCCTTTAACCAACTTGTTGATGATTTTGACATTTACATGACTCAATCTCCTATGCCATAGAGCAGATTCATCAAACGATTCATTTGATAGAAAACAAGATACATTACCAGATGGTGTAATCTTGTTCATATCAAGCACATATAGATTGTCTTTTTTTTTAGCAGTTAACAAGATATTCTCTGGAGGAGGTTTGCTTAGCCCAGGGGATAGCATAAAACATTCTTCATCTGTGAAAAGCATCTAATGCTTTTGATCACAGATTTGTGATACACTCATGAGGTTAAACTTTACTTCCTTCACATAATTCACCATTTCAATTACCATCCTTTCAATGGACATAGTTCATTGTCCAGTGATAGAGCCTCCCTTTGAATTACTCCTAAAGGCAACATATCCACCATAAAGTTTCTAAAGTCTGAGAGGATGGACCTATTGCCTGTCATGTGCCTGGAACAATCACTGTCTACAACCCAGGTGTTATCCTTGTTACCTGGTCGTTCCTGCACATGAGAGAGTTCTAGTTAGAAATGGGGACCCAAGAACTTGCAGACTTGGGTGGAACTTTTGACTTAAGAACAAAATCATCAGCAAGCTGACATTTAATTGATCAAATGATGATACTCTGAGTTAATGAGGATTTAGACTTTGCTTGCCATTGTTGAGTCAACTTTGAAGTTCTTTTAACATTATCAGCAGCAGATGTAGCTTTAGCTACTGATAGTTCTGACTGGTTTTTGATATTTCTAGGCTTAGACTGATTAGCAGCAAACTTGATTGCTGCTGATGGTTTTAACTGATCAGCAGCAGACTTGGTGGCTGCTGAAGGCTTAGATTTGTTCTTTGTCTTCTTTGGCTTCAAATGATCAGCTGCATTCTTGGTTGCTGCTGATGGTTCAACAATTATTGACTTCTCCTTCTTTACCTTCCTATTGAAAGTAGGTTTTTCTGTGGGGATCCTTCTATACATAGGTTTTTGTCTATTAGAGATGATTGTGACTTTTGATGCTGCTGATGATGATTGAGAGAGCTGGTTGAAAGGATTAAACTTACAATTTGCAGCAAAGTGGTCTAATTCACCACAGATGATGCAAGATTGTTGAGCTTTTGGGGGGTTTTTATAGTAGCAACCTGTCTTGGTAGAGAAATGGACTTTCTGAACTGAGTTGATCTTGCTTCATGGTTTTTTACCTTCTTGTTTTTGTTTGTTTTCTCAAAAGCTTGTTGCTTGAGGTTTCTTTAATGCTGAAGGTAGTAGAAGCAGGTGCTTGCTGTATGGTTGTATTTACCACAAACAAAACATGATTTTGCAATCTTGTCCCTCTGAGAGTACACGTAGTCCTTTCTTTTGAATAGATCTTTGAAATTCCAGGGATGAGTTTTGTTGTGTTCAAAGGTGGCTACATCCAATGTCTTCTGAGCATATGACATTCTTTCTCCAGGTGAATGACAAATATCAAACACTTTCTTTGCAGGGTTGGGTTAGTGGTTTGAGGAAGTTGAGGATTGTCCCTTTTCAATGATCATAATTCTTCCCTGAGGAGGATGGTTGATCTTGATCTGTCTTGTGGGTTGGGTTACTGGTATGGATGGAATGAAAGGACTTGGAAAGTTAGTTTGAATTACTTTCCCAAATTTGGTGGTTTTCAGAATTACTTCATTGGTAGGAAGTAAAGGAGCTTCATAGTTTTTAGAGGAGTCTGAGCATGTGGACTCCGACTTAGTGGAGGTAGTGCATTCTTGCACAACAATGTCTTCCTTGGAAGGATCAAGATTTCGGTTTGCATGGTTAAGATTGGTTAGGTTGAAGTTGGCTTCATGTATGTCTACATAATCTGTGGGAGGTGGTACATATTTGTACTGTTCAGCTTGGTACCCAAGGCCAGCAATCACCTTTTAATGGATTTGAGCATCCAACAATCTTTGCAGCTTTTTGGATACAAACTCATACTTATCAACATGAACCTTTTGATCTGTCAACTCAGCTCTTGTAGCTTTTAACTTAACAAATAGATCATCAATATAAGTTTGAAGATTTGTTTGTTCATGTTTTAATGATGAAATATCTTTCTTTAGGCAGTTAATCTTTTCTTTATAACTGTTTTCAACCTTTTTGAACTCAGACTTCATTTGATGAAACTCTTCATTTTGATATATTAGGTTTTGGTTATGCTTTCTACATCCCAAAACTTTATCAATGCAAGTTTGAGAGAAAAGATGTTCATATACATGAGGTGGGATCTCTGTGTTGTATGCCATGAGAGCTTGGTTGTTAGCAGATATCTCTTCACATTGAAAGCTCCAATTAAAGTCAGTTGTTCCAACCTGTTGAGTTGCATAAGCAGCAGGTTAAGTTTTTGACATGTTTGACCTTGATGAGCCTGTCTTGGTTGAGCAGCAGTTGGGTTGGCCTTTGATGCTTTACATTCTCTGTCAAAATGACCAAGTTGGTTACAGTTGTAGCATCTTAACATGCTTTTGTCCAAGCCAACTCTGGTGTTTGAACTGTTGCTTGGAATAGGTCTTCCAGTTCTAGAGTAGAACCTTTTTGCTCTGAGAGACAACATAGCATAAGAATGTTGTATATCCATTTCTTCTAAGTCATCTGGATGAAAGTACTCCAGATCTTCTTTGATAAAGGACATGTTGCTTGGGGTATCAGAAACAAAGGCAGCAGGGTTAGGATTTTTAGGAGAAGCTTCAAGAAGGAATGGAGAGTTGTTTACTTGTGAGTTGGGTGTTTGAGGATGTGTGACAATAGGAAGATAATAGTTGCTTGAGCTTGGTAATATATGGTCAGAGTGTAATGCAGAGGAGGTGGTGGATGATGAGGGTGTAGATGAATAACCTGATCTTCTTTCTCTTTCTTGAATCATTTCTAGCTCATATGTATTTAACATACCAAACATCTCATGGTGAGAGTCTTCAAGTTTTCAGTTCTTCTAATTGACACTGTGTAGAGTGTTTAGAAACTTGGAAGAGATCTGATGAACTTTTTGAGAATATCTTCATTCTCTAGCTTGACTTTAGCACACTGCAGCTTACCCACAAGATAAGTGTACCTGATGTACTAGGTTGTAAGAGACTCACCATCCTTGTACACAAAGTTTTCATATTGTTGCTTCTATCTCTCTTGTTTTCTTTAACCTCTTCAGATCCAACAAACATCTTCTCAAGAGCTTCCCATAGTTCTTTAGCAGTCTTGTATTCTTTCAAGTTATGAAATACTTCATTTGGCAGGCACGTTTGTATTGCTCCTAAAGCTTTAAAATCTACCTCCATCTTCTTAATATCTTCCTCAGAATATTTTAAAGCTTCTTTAGGGACAGATGGACCTCCGAAATCAGCAGAGGCCACCATTGGCACATAAGGACCCTCAGTTATGGATCTCCACATTCCATATTCTTGATAGCAGAAGAAGCTTTCCATTCTGTTTTTCCACATGTCATAATCTTCCCCAGACACCAGTCTTGGTGGTCTGTGAAGGCTTCCAATATCATCAAATCCAGTATTTTATGCCATACTTTGGATAGATGTTATGCAACAAAGAGATAATAGTAACAAAACCAGAGAGTGATTAAACAAATGTGAGTTTGCTTAATCTGAGAGTCAAAGCTCTGATATCACTTGTAGGATCGATGTATTACAAGATGGTTCTATTTAGTTGATATTGGCAGAAACAATAACAACTATGCAATACAACAAGAAACAATGAGAATACTGATAAATGCAAATTGTATTATTCTTCAATGTTAACAAGTTACAAAGAAAAAATCTAAGGAAGCATACTTACATCTGAAGAGAAATAATACATATAAAGGAACTTAGAATCAAGACAGACCCTTGATTCTAAGGATCAGATCAAACACAAGCCATTGATCTTTTACAGATAGAAGCTACACTAAAATTGGAGGACAACAAGAAGATAACTGCAGCAAAAAGACAACTGCAAAACAAAAAGTCTTCTCAGGAATCTTTGCAGGAGATTTAAGAAGTAGTAACATTGTGTTTTGTCATCTGCACCAATAACATTCCTTATGCTGATAGGTGTGTCAGTGTTGCAGCAGAGGATGTCAACAGTAAAGTTAAAGTTGCTAATGATTTGCCTATCAGCAGCATCAATGTTTGATGCTACTGAGAAGCCTATCAGCAACAACCTTGAATTTCAACAGATAAAGCCTATCAGCAGCATAGTTGTTGATCAGCAGCAAAGTGTAACTATCCGCAGCATAAGCACTTATCCGCAGCAACTTCTTCAGTGGCAAAGTTGTGGAGTCCGTAGCATTTATACTTGGAGAATTTTGTAGCCATCAGTCTTTATCTCTACAAGTATAAGTTTCAACTGGTAAAAAAAGTTAAATTTGGTCAAAGAGGGCAATGCATGGCCATGCATCCCATGCACGCCTGTGCATTGGGGTCCGTGCAGTCTGGGCATAAAGAGGGCAGAAACCATTATTTTCTCAAAACCCCAACTCTCAAACACTCTCAGAACCCGTCGAACTCACCCAAAAACGCCCGATTTTGCCCGTTTCTTCCGATTTTTGCTTCTAATCTCTTCACAAAGGTATGTAAGCTTGTACATTATCATTTTTTTTAATTATGCTCCAAATATGACTAATATTGTTCAAATAGGTCTAGGGTTTCATTTGGTATCTTGGTTTGAATATGCATGAATATTAACTTAATGATTAATCTAGATGCATATTTGACTATGTAGGATCATAATGTAACACTTTTTAGTCTTGTTTGGGTAAGATTTATTTGATTCGTATGGATAGGTTTTGGAATTTTGACCTAGAATTCTTGAACTTGGAAATACGAATTGAAACATGAATCTTGTTTATGTGTGTTTAAGTTTTAGCATAGTTTGTGGAGAATTGTTGATTAATTGAATTAGGTCAAGAATTTTGATGGGTTTGACTTTTCAAAAGTCAACATGTTGACCATCTATGTTTATAGTCATATTACACCATTCAAGTT